>CM026386.1:3000299-3035510 GCA_014843695.1 Archivesica marissinica | reverse complement strand
CACATAGGACTCCATGCTTAGCCAGATAGGCAACATATTCCTGTTCCTAAAGACAATCACATAGGACTCCATGCTTAGCCAGGATAGGCAACATATTCCTGTTCCTAAAAGAAAAAAACATAATTTGACAAACAGCATGGTCACTTTGAAGAGTGACCAAAATGTGTTGACTAACCTGGATGCACTGCATGTATTCCAAATTAGATAGTATAATTGTATTCCATTGAAGGATGTGAACGTTCCGTGCGATTATTTCATGATTCTAGCTGGCTATGTGCATTCATTTCTGTGTTTTCTTTTACATAAGAATGATGCGTACACCAGTCACCGGGCTAGTGGTAGTAGCACAATAATTATTGTTTATTTCCAACAGGAATGAGAAAAACAATATTTAAACTTTATTTATTTTACAACGATTGCGAAGCAAGTTTTTACAACTTATTAATCACTCGTTGGCGAGAAAGCATAAATGTGATCATTCGTGTGGGAGGAAACCGGAGAAAACCCACCTGCCTAGACACAGCCAAGACGAGGAAAAACAAGGTGGGGCTCAACCCCTCTGCTATGATGAATACATTGTATCCATTTCATATAAAGGAGGCTCTACTTCAATGAATTGAACCTCGAAATAAATACATATCGCGAGTCTGGCCTAGTGGTTATTGTCGGTTAGTTCAAATCACTACCTCTCACTGCGGTATGTTCGAATACTACTGAGGCTTGAATTCTTTCAATTGAGGAAACGTTCCAGCTGGCTTGCGGAAGGTCGATGGTTCTCCCAGGATTCCTGTTTGTGGTTCAATACTACTCTCGGTCTGTCTCCGTGGTCGAGTGGTTACGGTCGCTGACTTGTATACCACTGTAACCTATCGTCACTGATGGTCACGGGTTCGAGCCCCGCTCAGGCCGTGTCTCATTTATATGAAAAAGTTGGCAGTTTCTTACGGAGGTTGGTGTACCCAAGTACTGGTTAACCGCTGGAGCCTGCCCAGGAAAGGTGTTGGGTAAACTGCCCGCCGGCGATATAGCCCGAAATGGTGCTGATGCAGGCGTAAAACACGAAATATAACATATATAATCAATACTACTCTGAGTGGCAGTCAGGGATTCAACCATAATAGTTTGACGAGTCATCAGATTTGGCTACCTAAGATGTGTGTGTGCCTAACAACAAACAAATCCACACATATCACGAGTGTTTAGTAGTTTATAACTTTAATGTGGGTAAATGTTTGCACAGAGATCCGATCCATTTATTCAAAGGAGTCGCATTGTAGGAAGATCAACATAATTTACAAGCATATTCATAATTTGTGAATCTGTAATGACAGGAAATTAAGGATGTTATGCCTTCTAAAATGTGCTAGATATTGACCCAAAACAAATACTTTGAAAATAAACGAGACAAAACACTGTCACTGCACTGTTTTCCGAAATTAAATATTGACCCAACTAGGATGTTTAGAAACTTAGAGATTCAAAGAGTATGGTTGAATAATGATTCGCTTGCAACATATTTGTTCTGGGTCAATATCTAGCACATTTCCCCTGCCTGACACACGACCACGTTGATCAATGAGTGTTCTTTAATAGTATTGTAGTAGTAGTAGTTGTTTCAACTTTTGAAACGTTCCTACGCCTATGCTTGGACTAAACCTGCTATTAATAACTGAAAGATGGACAAAGTAGCTCAAATAAAAATGACCAAAGCCTCTCAATGCTACATGGCCTGGTCTAGTCTGGTTGAATTCCAGTAATTGATTACAGAGATTCAGCGTGTTTGAGGGTACAGTTATAGAAATTTAAGAAATGCCGTGAATGTTTCATCAACACGTATATTTGATGCAGATCCACGTTGAGCTATTCTACAATATACCCGTACAAGCATGTACTACCAAGATTAAGATTCCATTACTGCCTGTTCATATTTTATGATTCAAATCCATAATATTCATGATATGCACGAACTCATCCTTGCGTCTTTGTGGGACTGGCCGGGAATGGGACCAGCCGAGAGTGGAGCGTTGTTGGACCGACCGGGAGTGGGGCGTTGATAAAACGGGAGAGGGTGTATGGCATGGCCTATGAAACCCTGACCAACTTTAGAAGCATCTGGAAAAACCATGACCTTACTTTAGACAGATCGGACTAAACCTTAGAAAAACATCGCACGAGCTATATTCGGACAGATTTTAAGAATATAATCCTATATACATGTAGATCCATGTTCACCTTATACTTGTAGCTATACTGCTATTTTCGGTATGGCGTTATTATCCTTGAAGGATTTACCAAATACATATATACTTTTAGAGAGCATAGAACATTCCACCATATAAAATGACATATATCCCAATATGTCGCCTCCGTGGTCGAGTGGTTACGGTCGCTGACTTGTATACCACTGTAACCTATCATCACTAATGTTCACGAGTTCGAGCCCCGCTCAGGCCGTGTCTCTTTATATGAAACAGTTGGCAGTTTCTTACCGAAGTTGGTTCACAGCTGGAGCCTGCCCAGAAAAGGAGTTGTTAGGTAAGCTTCCCGTTGCTCAAATGGGCAACCGGTAGAGACATTAGATAAACTTAAACTAAAAAGAATTCACAGACGAATCGGTAGTCCAATGGTTAACACGGACTAGTGTATCGCTGGTTCGTTCCTCCATCGGACCCTAATATTATGAACGGTCTTTCAGATGTCTCGTATCGGTGCTGTAGATACACTACACTGTGCATGTAAAAGAACCAGAGGAGATTCTGAACTGGGCCTCTGTGAGTATCATTGCACTATCCTCCAAGATGAGTAGGCCTAAACTCTTCAGAATGCGTCGCTGATATGGACAACCAGCACCGACGATAAATAAACGTAAAACACACACACATCCCCAACTCAGATACAATTAGAGTGGTGGAACCTATGCTCGGCGTAAATCCTACATATCATGGCCTATAAAAAAGTTAAATGCACTTGCCGTATATTATTATTTTTTTAAGTCAACTTTCATAAAATTGTTGTTGAAAATGTTAGCTTCATTACGTAACCACGCGCCTAAATACAGCTATCGCAACGGCACCCGTTTCCATGGGGAACTAGATACTTTAGGGCACATATGCACGGCGTACATGGATTTTTTAAAATTTATGCATGGGTAAATGTTGAATATAATTTATTATTTTGACTTTGTAACATCAATAACTAACACTATTACAACTCATAAGAAACTATTTCTGGTTATTTGTACATTCCCCCCCCCCCCCCAATCCGGATAGCCACCTGAAATGCTCATAAACCGCACATTTCGGTGGAAAAAAATTTCCCAACAAGTTGTCTGTTTATATTCGGCTACTGAACCAGTCAGGTGACAGTTGCATTAGGCTATCGGTACACACAACGGAATATTATTGAACCATGCTTCACCTCTGTCAGCGAAAATAGGTTAAAACTATTTAAATATTTTAAATACGGATGTAAATGGAAAAAATACGCCGAGCATAGGTTTCACCACTCTAGTTAGATGGTGAATTTTGTCTATCTTTGTTAAAACCCAACTTTGTGGGGGAATCTGTCTGGAGACTGACGGACATGTGTCCAGTAAACGTTATTTATGAAGACCCCCGCCCGGCCTTTAGTGTTATTGCATACACTATATTAGCCCGTCCGTGGCTGCATTATAGCTAGCTACGAGCCTGTAGCCTAATATAATGAGAGTAAAACAAATCGAGGTTAATAACCCAGATCCCCCCCCCCCATTAAGTACTGGCCGGGGGCCAAGCTTTACGCTAATTAAGATGCGACCTAGGGAAGATTGCGTGGGAAAATCGATGGAGTATCTAGACTCTATTCAACGCTACAAAAAACTCCAGTTTTATACGATCAATATAAACCCGACCCCAGACAGTGTACAGTATAGTAGATTTGCTCAAGCGTGCTCATGCCTGCCCGATACACAACCGACAGATAAACTTTGCAGACGACCCTTGTGGTTAAAGTACGTCATATTTGTGTCGGTACCACCCAGAGCATGTACGATTCACGTGGGTCCGTCTGCCCAATCAACTTGGGGGGAATCTCGCATCGAGAGGGTGACGTCAGGGTTCGCCTACCATATATGGATTTCCTCTCCCCACCCATTTTTAACCTACTGGGGACGGGCGATATTTTTGTAACTGTTAAAACCAAACTTGTTTTGTGACTACAGGGAGATTTGTTTTTATTCTAGTTTATAAATACATTTATCATTCACTGTTAGGTGTATACGCTCTATCTGAAAGAGAACCCCCGTATCGTAATCGGATTATCTACCCATCCCGTGGGGTCGAGAAAAATATTTTAGCGACCACTTGTTGGTTGTGTGTGGGAAGAGGTGGACATATTGAGGTATGTAGTGAGTTTATTCTCGGGGATTTCAGCTGTGTGTTGACTAGTTAGCAAATAGTGAGACTCATTCTTTCTAGTTTCACTTTACATGTGTTATCCTGTATAAATGTTTCATTCAATTCATTGTATTTTGTTGATAAGCGTCATGCAGTGGATACAAATAATAATAAAAACCGTTTAGCCGCCATTTTCCCGTTCTAGTTTAGTATGTTTTTGTCCAAGTTCACACATGCAACACAATTGTGTTAATATCATTTAGAATACTTGAAACGTTTTGCTATTATCCGATTATAATAATAGTCAGCTGTCGTATTAAACATGTACATTTGTCTGTAGACTCGCACCCGCTAGGTGGCGCAGTAGAAGTAGTAGACACTTATTAATTGGATATGTAATTGATCAGTTAATTGACATCCATCACATTATGCGTCTAATAAATGCCCTATATTGTGTATATTGTGCTGAAAATCATGTTATTCTTAAAAAGGAAAACGAACAACCCCACATAAAATCAATAATCCGTTTTAAATTAGTCGAAATATGACATGTTGCCAGTTACAGGTGCGTATATCTGAGGGGGTTATGAGGTGGACAGGGAATTGGATGGTCCTGGGACAGGGAATTGGTTAGTCCTGGGACAGGACACTGGATGGTCCAGGGACAGGGAACTGGGTGGTCCTGTGACAGGGACTTGGTTAGTCCTGGGACAGGAAACTGGACGGGACAGGGAATTGGATGGTCCTGGGACAGGGAACTGGATGGTCCTGGGACAGAGGGAACTGGATGGTCCTGGGACAGGGAACTGGGTGGTCCTGGGACAGAGAACTGGGTGATCCTGGGACAGGGACTTGGTTAGTCCTGGAACAGGAAACTGGATGGTCCTGGTACAGGGATTTGGTTAGTCCTGGGACAGGGATTTGGTTAGTCCTGGGATAGGGAACTGGATGGTCCTGGGACAGGGAACTGGTTAGTCCTGCCCCTGTAATATTTCACATGAAAGAGCAGGCTAGGGATTGATCCATGCGATAGGTCACTATTAATCGCCTGGACATGGTGTGATAGGTCACTATTAATCGCCTGGACATGGTGTGATAGGTCACTATTAATCGCCTGGACATGGTGTGATAGGTGAAAGTTCTAGTGAATAGGCTGTATAGTTGCCTTATAATATACATGTAGAATTTTGTTCAACTCGCAAGTTTGTTTCATAATTGACCATCTCCATCTTGAAAGAAGATCGCACTACGTCAAACATTGCTGATAGCTTAGGGTGAGCGACATACAACTTTATCTCTGACACTCGGGGTGAGCGACATACAACTTTATCTCTGACACTCGGGGTGAGCAACATACAACTTTATCTCTGACACTCGGGGTGAGCAACATACAACTTTATCTCTGACACTCGGGGTGAGCGACATACAACTTTATCTCTGACACTCGGGTGAGCGACATACAACTTTATCTCTGACACTCGGGTGAGCGACATACAACTTTATCTCTGACACTCGGGGTGAGCGACATACAACTTTATCTCTGACACTCGGGGTGAGCGACATACAACTTTATCTCTGACACTCGGTGAGCGACATACAACTTTATCTCTGACACTCGGTGAGCAACATACAACTTTATCTCTGACACTCGGGGTGAGCGACCTACAACTTTATCTCTGACACTCGGGGTGAGCGACCTACAACTTTATCTCTGACACTCGGGGTGAGCAAAATACAACTTTATCTCTGACACTCGGGTGCGAATACAACTTTATCTCTGACACTCGGGGTGAGCAACATACAACTTTATCTCTGACACTCGGGGTGACCGACATACAACTTTATCTCTGTCACTCGGGGTGATAGCTTAGGCTCAGTTTCATACAACCTTATCTCTGACACTCGGGGTGAGCAACATACAACTTTATCTCTGTCACTCGGGGTGATAGCTTAGGCTCAGTTTCATACAACTTTATCTCTGACACTCGGGGTGAGCAACATACAACTTTATCTCTGACACTCGGGGTGACCGACATACAACTTTATCTCTGTCACTCGGGGTGATAGCTTAGGCTCAGTTTCATACAACTTTATCTCTGACACTCGGGGTGAGCAACATACAACTTTATCTCTGTCACTCGGGGTGATAGCTTAGGCTCAGTTTCATACAACTTTATCTCTGACACTCGGGGTGAGCAACATACAACTTTATCTCTGACACTCGGGGTGAGCGACATACAACTTTATCTCTGACACTCGGGGTGAGCGACATACAACTTTATCTCTGACACTCGTGGTGACCGACATACAACTTTATCTCTGTCACTCGGGGTGATAGCTTAGGCTCAGTTTCATACAACTTTATCTCTGACACTCGGGGTGAGCAACATACAACTTTATCTCTGACACTCGGGATGAGCGACATACAACTTTATCTCTGACACTCGGGGTGAGCGAACCGTGTCCCAGATTCAGTGAACCAAGTGGCCATTGTAAGGGAACCATTGTCAATATGGCTCTCATTAAGTGACCCATGGTCAAATATGACCTTTGGTTAGTGAAGCACGGTCAATATGGCTCTCGGTTAGTGAACCACAGTCAATATGGCCTTTGGTTAGTGAACCATGGTCAATATGGCCTGCAGTGAGTGAACCATGGTCAATATGGCCCGCAGTGAGTGAACCACGGTCAATATGGCCCTCGGTGAGTGAACCATGGTCAATATGGCCCGCAGTGAGTGAACCATGGTCAATATGGCCCGCAGTGAGTGAACCACGGTCAATATGGCCCTCGGTGAGTGAACCATGGTCAATATGGCCCTCGGTGAGTGAACCATGGTCAATATGGCCCACAGTGAGTGAACCATGGTCAATATGGCCCTCGGTTAGTGAACCATGGTCAATATGGCCCACAGTGAGTGAACCACAGTCAATATGGCCCTCGGTTAGTGAACCACGGTCAATATGGCCCTCAGTGAGTGAACCACGGTCAATATGGCCCGCAGTGAGTGAACCATGGTCAATATGGCCCGCAGTGAGTAACCCACGGTCAATATGGCCCGCAGTGAGTAACCCACGGTCAATATGGCCCGCAGTGAGTAACCCACGGTCAATATGGCCCGCAGTGAGTAACCCACGGTCAATATGGCCTGCAGTGAGTGAACCATGGTCAATATGGCCCGCAGTGAGTGAACCATGGTCAATATAGCCATCGGCTAGTGAACCACGGTCAATATGGCCCTCGGTTAGTGAACCACGGTCAATATGGCCCTCGGTGAGTGAACCACGGTCAATATGGCCCGCAGTGAGTGAACCATGGTCAATATGGCCCGCAGTGAGTAACCCACGGTCAATATGGCTCGGTTAGTGAACCATGGTCAATATGGCCCTCGGTTAGTGAACCATGGTCAATATGGCCCTCGGTTAGTGAACCATTGTCAATATGGCCCTCAGTTAGTGAACCATGGTCAATATGGCCCGCAGTGAGTGAACCATGGTCAATATGGCCCTCAGTTAGTGAACCATGGTCAATATGGCCCGCAGTGAGTAAACCATGGTCAATATGGCCCGTAGTGAGTAAACCACGGTCAATATGGCCCCGCAGTGAGTAACCCACGGTCAATATGGCCCTCAGTGAGTAACCCACGGTCATATGACATTTTAGAACGGTCTATGACAATGATTACTAGTCCAAATTATGAACGTGTAAGATCTCAAAAATATTTCCTAATAATAAATATCATATTTACCGTAAACTGATATAATATTATGTGCAATTAATTAAACAAATTGATTACATTCTCTCTTTCAGATTGGTTGGCATGACAACAACTCAACCGTCCAATGCCTCTGAATGGCAGTTATATAGGGTTCTGCAGAGGTCCAACTTGATGCAGTACTATGATACATTCGTTGCACAAGGTATGTCAGGTGTATTGCATAATTATTCAAATCAAAGATTAGCACCGAACCAGCCATCTTGAAAACCTGTTAGACCTTTCATTATTACAATGTTACTACATTTATTTTCTGTATTAATATAATTTCATTTAGTTTAATCTTTATTTATTTTATGATTGCGAAGCAAGTTTTAACAACTTATATTAATTACTCTCGTTGGTGCGGATGAAAGCGTAAATGTGGTCATTTGTGTGGGAGGAAGACGGAGTACCCGGAGAAAACCCACCTTAATTTTATTTATCTTGTATGGAATATACTTAACCCTGCCCGATATTGCCTGAACTGTACTGATGCGCCGTTAAACCAATACACACACTCACTGAACCATTGGTCTATTTTTTACTTCAACATATATAAGAATTCATATCAGGTAAGCAAATGTGGACTATTTCAATGGTTTAGTTTATACAAATTTATATTTGCGAAACAGTTCTTACAAATTATATTAATTGCGCTCGAGACCTCATTCCTGATGGAATCCATCGCCATGAAGGAGAGATGCGCTATCACGACTTCCACATAATTGCACTTAGTATGGTAGTTGTTCCTGAAATATCGGAGAGGGCGTCAGTTTCATATATTAATAATAGTAATAATCATAAATGGTGGTTGTCCGCCTCCATGGAGAGAATAGGCAACGTGGAACTTACTAACGGCACAATCGTAATGGCTCCAGCGGGGCTCAAACTCCAGACCTTTTTCACCTGAAGCGAATGCGCTACCACTATGCTATCACGACTTCCACAGAATGGTTGTTTTATACATATATACATATATACAGGTGGCGATGATGTACAGCAGCTGTGTGAGGCGGGGGAGGAAGAGTTCCTCGAGATAATGGCCTTGGTTGGCATGGCGAGTAAGCCTCTGCATGTAAGAAGACTGCAGAAAGCTCTACAAGAATGGGTGGCTAATCCAGGTATACTCGTTACGAAATGTTGTCGATACGAAATGTTAATTCATGTTGATAGAACTCGTGTTAGTTCATGTTGCCGATACACACGTTAGTTGTGTTGTTGTTGAGATTTCCGTTGCTAGTTTGTGTTGCGGTGAACATTTTGATAATGGAATTATTCTTTGTTTACTAAGTGACTGTGTACTGTTCAGAAATATTACTTGTTGACTACATGACTGTGTACTGTATGGAAATATTACTTGTTGACTACATGACTGTGTACTGTATGGAAATATTACTTGTTGACTACATGACTGCGTACTGTATGGAAATATTACTTGTTGACTACATGACTGTGTACTGTATGGAAATATTACTTGTTGACTACATGACTGTGTACTGTATGGAAATATTACTTGTTGACTACATGACTGCATACTGTATGGAAATATTACTTGTTGACTACATGACTGTGTACTGTTCAGAAATAGTACTTGCTGACTACATGACTGTGTACTGTATGGAAATATTACTTGTTGACTACATGACTGTGTACTGTATGGAAATATTACTTGTTGACTACGTGACTGTGTACTGTATGGAAACATTACTTGTTGACTACATGACTGTGTACTGTATGGAAATATTACTTGCTGACTACGTGACTGTGTACTGTATGGAAATATTACTTGTTGACTACATGACTGTGTACTGTATGGAAATATTACTTGTTGACTACATGACTGTGTAATGTATGGAAATATTACTTGTTGACTACATGACTGTGTACTGTTCAGAAATAGTACTTGCTGACTACATGACTGTGTACTGTTCAGAAATAGTACTTGTTGACTACATGACTGTGTACTGTTCAGAAATAGTACTTGTTGACTACATGACTGTGTACTGTTCAGAAATAGTACTTGCTGACTACATGACTGCGTACTGTTCAGAAATAGTACTTGCTGACTACATGACTGCGTACTGCTCAGAAATAGTACTTGCTGACTACATGACTGCGTACTGTTCAGAAATAGTACTTGCTGACTACATGACTGCGTACTGTTCAGAAATAGTACTTGCTGACTACATGACTGTGTACTGTTCAGAAATAGTACTTGCTGACTACACGACTGTGTACTGTATGGAAATAGTACTTGCTGACTACATGACTGCGTACTGTATGGAAATATTACTTGCTGACTACATGACTACTGTTCAGAAATATTACTTGCTGACTACATGACTGTGTACTGTTCAGAAATATTACTTGCTGACTACATGACTGCGTACTGTTCAGAAATATTACTTGCTGACTACATGACTGCGTACTGTATGGAAATATTACTTGCTGACTACATGACTGTACTGTTCAGAAATATTACTTGCTGACTACATGACTGTGTACTGTTCAGAAATATTACTTGCTGACTACATGACTGCGTACTGTATGGAAATATTACTTGCTGACTACATGACTGTGTACTGTATGGAAATATTACTTGTTGACTACATGACTGTGTACTGTATGGAAATAGTACTTGCTGACTACATGACTGTGTACTGTATGGAAATATTACTTGTTGACTACATGACTGTGTACTGTATGGAAATAGTACTTGCTGACTACATGACTGTACTGTATGGAAATATTACTTGCTGACTACATGACTGTGTACTGTATGAAAATATTACTTGCTGACTACATGACTGTGTACTGTATGGAAATATTACTTGCTGACTACGTGACTGTGTACTGTATGGAAATATTACTTGTTGACTACATGACTGTGTACTGTATGGAAATAGTACTTGCTAACTACATGACTGTGTACTGTATGGAAATAGTACTTGCTGACTACATGACTGCGTACTGTATGGAAATATTACTTGTTGACTACATGACTGTGTACTGTTCAGAAATAGTACTTGTTGACTACATGACTGTGTACTGTATGGAAATATTACTTGTTGACTACATGACTGTGTACTGTTCAGAAATATTACTTGTTGACTACATGACTGTGTACTGTTCAGAAATATTACTTGTTGACTACATGACTGCGTACTGTTCAGAAATATTACTTGTTCACTACATGACTGTGTACTGTTCAGAAATAGTACTTGTTGACTACATGACTGTGTACTGTATGGAAATATTACTTGTTGACTACATGACTGTGTACTGTATGGAAATATTACTTGTTGACTAAGTGACTGTGTACTGTATGGAAATATTACTTGCTGACTACATGACTGTGTACTGTATGGAAATATTACTTGCTGACTACATGACTGTGTACTGTATGGAAATATTACTTGCTGACTACATGACTGTGTACTGTATGGACATATTCGTTTGCAATCTGTGGCATGTGCTAATGTTTAAGTGGCATGTGCTAATGTTTAAGTGGCATGTGCTAATGTTTAAGTGGCATGTGCTAATGTTTAAGTGGCATGTGCTAATGTTTAAGTGGCATGTTTTGCAACGGGATCAAAACTTTCATCATTATTATATTTGTTCTCTTGTTTTAATACAGCTGTGTTTCAAGGGGTTGGCACAAGTTCAACAAATTCTGTGGCCCGGGAACCACCGACACACGTGTACTCGCTGCCGAGCACTTCCGAGAGTACTGAATCGCCAGCATTGACCTGGAATATCCAAACAACGCCACAAAAAAGTGTTAGCCCTGTCAGTATGATACCGTCATCGAGACCCATCGACTTACAGACTGATTTGATGCAAGGGCAGGTAATTACAGTATGATTGTCTCTGTATATGGAACCTTGATAGTGGTTTGTTAGCCTCTTCATTTACACCATATACAACTGGGTACTGTGTTTACTGTGAAAATGTGATTCAATGAAACATGGAAATTGGGTGAAGGAAATGCGCAACATGCCTTTCAAGTTTCATGTTCTGTTTTATCAATGCTCGGGGTTCATTCTAGGTCAGAATTTTTGGGAGAAGTGAGAAAACGTGTGATCGCTTCCTTAAATGGTGTTCTTTAATATACTTCTGCAAAATAGGGTTAAAATGCACAGTACAACCATTAAATACAACATTTGAGTAGAAGGAGTGCTTTATAATGGGCCAGTGTATCTTACTAGACAACATTTTGTTTGAAAATCGTAAAAACCAAAAAATAAATGTTTAAACATTGTTTTTAGGGAGAAGTGCTATAAAGATAATTTTGTTGTATTGTGTTGCATTGGGTGTTTTCAACACTGCTCTAAATGATTCTATTCTCAAATATTTCTGTTGTACACTGTACTGTGTTATTCCAGTGTGTACATTTAGCTTGCATAATTATATAATTTATTGCCATTACTGCATGCCCACATGAGTGAGGGCTGGAGATTCATGCTCTAGGTTTTGGAGGAAAGCACTAGATACAGAGAGCCTCGTACCAGAGGCTCATCTGGTTCCTTCTCGTGCATGGTGTTTAACGCGGACATAGAAAACTTGGGATCCCAGACTGTCATTAGTTGTACTTGTCAGGGTTCATTCTAGGGGTCGTCCTACTTTTCCCTAAAAAAGAATATTTTTGTTTTACAATTTTCATTCAAAATATTGTCCAGTATGATACACTCGTCGTAGTAAAGCACTTCTTCTATTCAAATGTTGTATTTAATGGTCATAATGTGTATTTTAACCCTATCTTGTTGACATTTATTAAATAACACCATTTAAGGGCGCAGTTTCTCATTTCTCCCAAATATTCTGACCTAGGATGAACCCTGTTTGCATGATGAAGTGGGGTGTCACTCCTGTGATTCCTAGATTAACGGTTCTTACCATATCTAGGATGTAATTGATTTGTGACATTGTCACTTCACCGGGCCTCCGAGGAAGCTATCCAGGAAGATTGGTTGTTCTACTCAGATGCCCATCCGTGCCTGAAATCCTGCTCGGAGGGGCACCCAGGGTCTCCCGTCCCCACCAATCCTGCTGGAGGGGCACCCAGGGTCTCCCGTCCCCACCAATCCTGCTGGAGGGGCACCCAGGGTCTCCCGTCCCCACCAATCCTGCTGGAGGGGCACCTAGGGTCTCCCAGGGTCTCCCGTCCCCACCAATCCTGCTCGGAGGGGCACCCAGGGTTTCCCGTCCCCACCAATCCTGCTGGAGGGGCACCCAGGGTCTCCCGTCCCCACCAATCCTGGCTGGAGAGTCACCCAGGGTCTCCCGTCCCCACCAATCCTGACTGGAGGGGCACCCAGGGTCTCCCGTCCCCACCAATACTGCTCGGAGGGGCACCCAGGGTCTCCCGTCCCCACCAATCCTGGCTGGAGAGTCACCCAGGGTCTCCCGTCCCCACCAATCCTGGCTGGAGGGGCACCCAGGGTCTCCCGTCCCCACCAATCCTGTCTGGAGAGTCACCCAGGGTCTCCCGTCCCCACCAATCCTGGCTGGAGAGTCACCCAGGGTCTTCCGTCCCCACCAATCCTGCTGGAGAGTCACCCAGGGTCTCCCGTCCCCACCAATCCTGCTGGAGAGTCACCCAGGGTCTCCCGTCCCCACCAATCCTGGCTGGAGAGTCACCCAGGGTCTCCCGTCCCCACCAATCCTGGCTGGAGAGTCACCCAGGGTCTCCCGTCCCCACCAATCCTGCTGGAGAGTCACCCAGGGTCTCCCGTCCCCACCAATCCTACTGGAGAGTCACCATATCATACAAGATGTTGGTACAACTTTAAACCCCAAGAGCAAACAAAAAGATATTACCATTGCTGAGGGTTGTGTCGTAAACCCAAATATAACATCAACAACAGATTATACAGCCACGCGTTCACTGACAGTGTAATTGTGATTCATTAGACATCTGTGCTGTATGTTACAGATAAAGAAGCAAGGGTTATCTCCCTCTTCCCAGACGCCGTATCTCGGAGAGGAACAGATCAACGAGATCGCGAACTGTGCCGGGAAACTTATCAAAGGTCTACCACAGTTTGAAGCCAAACCACTAAACATAAAGAAAGAAATCAACAAACAAATTTATGTAAGTACATTGATATACCGGTATATATACGTATAACAGTGGAACAATAGGATCTGTGGGTCAAAACTCGCCAATGCGACCCGGGTTCGATCCTCGGACAGGGAAGAATGTGAGATGGTACGATGGTCGCCAGATCGGACAGGTGGGTTTTCTCCGGGTACTCCGGTTTCCTCCCACATGAATGACCACATATACGCTTACATCCGAGCCAACGAGAGTGATTAATATAAGTTGTTCAAACTTGCTTCGCAATTGTTGTAAAATAAATAAAGTATAAAAAAAAAAACGCTGTTTGTTTTATGTACAGTTGCTTTTGTATACTAGTATTGAAAATAGAGAGATCTATAGCAAGATCCCGATGTACAATCTAGCCACGACCTGACGATTCAATGTTGATATGAACTGATCTATAGCAAGATCCTGATGTACAATCTAGCCACGACCTGACGATTCAATGTTGATATGAACTGATCTATAGCAAGATCCCGATGTACAATCTAGCCACGACCTGACGATTCAATGTTGATATGAACTGATCTATAGCAAGATCCTGATGTACAATCTAGCCACGACCTGACGATTCAATGTTGATATGAACTGATCTATAGCAAGATCCCTATGTACAATCTAGCCACGACCTGACGATTCAATGTTGATATGAACTGATCTATAGCAAGATCCCGATGTACAATCTAGCCACGACCTGCGATTCAATGTTGATATGAACTGATCTATAGCAAGATCCCTATGTACAATCTAGCCACGACCTGACGATTCAATGTTGATATGAACTGATCTATAGCAAGATCCCGATGTACAATCTAGCCACGACCTGCCGATTCAATGTTGATATGAACTGATCTATAGCAAGATCCCGATGTACAATCTAGCCACGACCTGACGATTCAATGTTGATATGAACTGATCTATAGTAAGATCCTGATGTACAATCTAGCCACGACCTGCCGATTCAATGTTGATATGAACTGATCTATAGCAAGATCCCGATGTACAATCTAGCCACGACCTGCCGATTCAATGTTGATATGAACTGATCTATAGCAGGATCCTGATGTACAATCTAGCCACGACCTGCCGATTCAATGTTGATATGAACTGATCTATAGCAAGATCCCAATGTACAATCTAGCCACGACCTGCCGATTCAATGTTGATATGAACTGATCTATAGCAAGATCCCGATGTACAATCTAGCCACGACCTGCCGATTCAATGTTGATATGAACTGATCTATAGCAAGATCTCGATGTACAATCTAGCCATGACCTGCCGATTCAATGTTGATATGAACTGATCTATAGCAAGATCTCGATGTACAATCTAGCCACGACCTGCCTATTCAATGTTGATATGAACTGATCTATAGCAAGATCCAGATTTACAATCTAGCCACGACCTGCCGATTCAATGTTGATATGAACTGATCTATAGCAAGATCCTGATGTACAATGAAGCCACGACCTGCCGATTCAATGTTGATATGAACTGATATATAGCAGGATCCTGATGTACAATCAAGCCACGACCTGCCGATTCAATGTTGATATGAACTGATCTATAGCAGGATCCTGATGTACAATCAAGCCACGATTGAATGATATCACAGTTTAGAAACTGACTACTTAATTAGGGTGACTGCTAAAACGGGTTTAACTGTGTGTGGTTTATGAGTATTATAAATGTGAATGCCCCCAGCCACAATGAGCCTGAAGGTTTATAATATTTCAAATGTGCGTTCATCCATCACACTTTCTTTGTGGCCTCACCTCTGTCCTTCAGTTTTAGCACTACATGAACTACTATATTACAGGAAGTGTTTGCTTGCTGTTAACTTTATATCTTCTCAGGAAGCTGCTAATTTAGTACTACATGAACTACTATATTGCAGGAAGTGATAGCCCTTCCAATAGACTACTCTAAAGAGCGACTTGATCTGATGAGAAAGTATGCGGCCATTTACCGAAGATTTGATTCTGAGAGAATTTACTCCAAACCAATGTCAATGCACGAGGTACTTGTATTTGTATTTTGAGTTTGATGATGGTACAGTCTACATCAGTTATGTCGAATTCCGTTGGACCAAACAAAATACTTCGACATAACCGAAGTTTGACTTAGCGAAATTAGATATAAACAGAGTCTGTTATATGTAAAATGATAGTGTCTGAAACAGGACTTTGATTCGACTTCGAGATAACCGGATAATTCTAAATAACCGACTTTGACATAGCGGATATAGACTGTAATTGAATAAGTATAAATATTTTGAAATATTCATATTTTTACTTTATATGCTGGACAAGATGTACACCCATGCTATTTTAAAGGCCTGAGTTTCCAGCTGATCGTCATTACATGCCCCTGACTGCTCAAGTTTCAAATCGCACAGCAGGGGAGGGAGGTGTCCTATTCCTAATGTTATGACACAATACAGCTGGCTTGCAGATTAGTCAGTTGTTTTAGGTTATACACATTTATTTGAGCTCAATTGCGAAACAAGTTCTTATAACTTATATTAATCACTCTCGATACCTCATTCCTGATGGAATCCATCGCCATGAGGGAGAGAGAAGAAGCATGTGGAATTTAAATGCCTTGCCTAAGGGCACAATTGTAACGGCTCCAGCAGGGCTTGAACTCCGTGCCTTTCGCACATGAAGTGGATGCGCAACCACTGCGCTATCACGACTTCCACTACAGTTGTTTTACCCAGGGCTCATGCATGAAAGACTGACTGGCTGGAAAGTTGCCATTTGACCGTCACTGGTAGTGTGACTTTAAATGGAAAGCAAATAATATGGTAGTATGTGTACTGTATTTCAATGTCTAATCTAAGCCATTAAAACATAATTACAGGTGTGTGTTAATGAAGCTTCTGCCCAGCTGTGTTTTCACATGCCGACGTTATTGACGCGGCGGGAAGATTTGTTTCCCCTGGCCAGACAGGTTGTGAAGGATAGCGGTTACCAGTATTCTAAAGGACATTCCAGGTTGGACAAAAAGTACTGACTTTATATCATACCTTATATCATACATAAATTATTAACTTGTTTCACTCGCCTATATATGTAGGAATTGCTGCTTTATTATGATGTTAGACGGACAATAAGCCGAGATATTTAAAAACTGGATGTTAGACGGACAATAAGCCGAGATATTTAAAAACTGGATGTTAGACGGACAATAAGCCGAGATATTTAAAAACTGGATGTTAGACAGACAATTTGCCGAGATATTTAAAAACTGGATGTTAGACGGACAATAAGCCGAGATATTTAAAAACTGGATGTTAGACGGACAATAAGCCGAGATATTTAAAAACTGGATATTAGACGGACAATAAGCCGAGATATTTAAAAACTGGATATTAGACGGACAATAAGCTGAGATATTTAAAAAATGGATGTTAGACAGACAATAAGCCGAGATATTTAAAAACTGGATATTAGACAGACAATAAGCCGAGATATTTAAAAACTGGATATTAGACGGACAATAAGCTGAGATATTTAAAAAATGGATGTTAGACAGACAATAAGCCGAGATATTTAAAAACTGGATATTAGACAGACAATAAGCCGAGATATTTAAAAACTGGATGTTAGACAGACAATAAGCCGAGATATTTAAAAACTGTTGCAAATCTGCATCTTTTATTTGAGGTATATAATGTGTATCATATTATAATATACCAGGATTCATCAAAGTAAGTTTGAATTGTGGCGCGTCTGTTTAGTAATGAACGTGTTGTCTGCCTCGTATCCAATTGGTTGTAGGCTGGCTCACTGCCACAACCACGGCACCGTCAGAAACTAGACCAATTAGTATAAAGTAGTAAGAATTATTTCCGTAATTAATCTAAAATGAATTTGTGTGAAATAAAATAAAGTTTGAATAAATATTTGCTGTACATGTGCATCATACTGTGTCTGGTATGGCAATGAAATGGTTTCCTGTGCATCATACTGTATTTGGTATGGCAATGAAATGGTTTCTTGTGCATCATACTGTGTCTGGTATGGCAATGAAATGGTTTCTTGTGCATCATACTGTGTCTTGTATGGCACTGAAATGGTTTCTTGTGCATCATACTGTGTCTGGTATGGCAATGAAATGGTTTATTGTGCATCATACTGTGTCTGGTATTGCAATGAAATGGTTTCTTGTGCATCATACTGTGTCTGGTATGGCAATGAAATGGTTTCTTGTGCATCATACTGTGTCTGGTATTGCAATGAAATGGTTTCTTGTGCATCATACTGTGTCTGGTATGGCAATGAAATGGTATCTTATGCATCATACTGTGTCTGGTATGGCAATGAAATGGTTTCTTGTTCATCATACTGTGTTTGGTATGGCAATGAAACGGTTTCTTGTGCATCATACTGTGTTTGGTATTGCAATGAAATGGTTTCTTGTGCATCATACTGTGTTTGGTATGGCAATGAAATGGTTTCTTGAGCATCATACTGTGTCTGATATGGCAATGAAATGGTTTCCTGTGCATCATACTGTGTTTGGTATGGCAATGAAATGGTTTCTTGTGCATCATACTGTGTCTGGTATGGCAATGAAATGGTTTCTTGTGCATCATACTGTGTCTGGTATGGCAATGAAATGGTTTCTTGTGCATCATACTGTGTCTGATATGGCAATGAAATGGTTTCCTGTGCATCATACTGTGTTTGGTATGGCAATGAAATGGTTTCTTGTGCATCATACTGTGTCTGGTATGGCAATGAAATGGTTTCTTGTGCATCATACTGTGTCTGATATGGCAATGCAATGGTTTCTTGTGCATCATACTGTGTCTGGTATGGCAATGAAATGGTTTCTTGTGCATCATACTGTGTCTGGTATGGCAATGAAATGGTTTCTTGTGCATCATACTGTGTCTGGTATGGCAATGAAATGGTTTCTTGTGCATCATACTGTGTCTGGTATGGCAATGAAATGGTTTCTTGTGCATCATACTGTGTCTGGTATGGCAATGAAATGGTTTTCTGTGCATCATACTGTGTTTGGTATGGCAATGAAATGGTTTCTTGTGCATCATACTGTGTCTGGTATGGCAATGAAATGGTTTCTTGTGCATCATACTGTGTCTGGTATGGCAATGAAATGGTTTCTTGTGCATCATACTGTGTCTGGTATGGCAATGAAATGGTTTCTTGTGCATCATACTGTGTGGTATGGCAATGAAATGGTTTCTTGTGCATCATACTGTGTCTGGTATGGCAATGAAATGGTTTCTTGTGCATCATACTGTGTCTGGTATGGCAATGAAATGGTTTCTTGTGCATCATACTGTGTCTGGTATTGCAATGAAATGGTTTCTTGTGCATCATACTGTGTCTGGTATGGCAATGAAATGGTTTCTTATGCATCATACTGTGTCTGGTATGGCAATGAAATGGTTTCTTGAGCATCATACTGTGTCTGGTATGGCAATGAAATGGTTTCTTGTTCATCATACTGTGTTCGGTATGGCAATGAAACGGTTTCTTGTGCATCATACTGTGTTTGGTATTGCAATGAAATGGTTTCTTGTGCATCATACTGTGTTTGGTATGGCAATGAAATGGTTTCTTGAGCATCATACTGTGTCTGATATGGCAATGAAATGGTTTCCTGTGCATCATACTGTGTTTGGTATGGCAATGAAATGGTTTCTTGTGCATCATACTGTGTCTGGTATGGCAATGAAATGGTTTCTTGTGCATCATACTGTGTCTGGTATGGCAATGAAATGGTTTCTTGTGCATCATACTGTGTCTGGTATGGCAATGAAATGGTTTCTTGTGCATCATACTGTGTCTGGTATGGCAATGAAATGGTTTCTTGTGCATCATACTGTGTCTGGTATGGCAATGAAATGGTTTCTTGTGCATACTGTGTCTGGTATGGCAATGAAATGGTTTCTTGTGCATCATACTGTGTCTGGTATGGCAATGAAATGGTTTCTTGTGCATCATACTGTGTCTGGTATGGCAATGAAATGGTTTCTTGTGCATCATACTGTGTCTGGTATGGCAATGAAATGGTTTCTTGTGCATCATACTGTGTCTGGTATGGCAATGAAATGGTTTCTTGTGCATCATACTGTGTCTGGTATGGCAATGAAATGGTTTCTGTGCATCATACTGTGTTTGGTATGGCAATGAAATGGTTTCTTGTGCATCATACTGTGTCTGGTATGGCAATGAAATGGTTTCTTGTGCATCATACTGTGTCTGGTATGGCAATGAAATGGTTTCTTGTGCATCATACTGTGTCTGGTATGGCAATGAAATGGTTTCTTGTGCATCATACTGTGTCTGGTATGGCAATGAAATGGTTTTCTGTGCATCATACTGTGTTTGGTATGGCAATGAAATGGTTTCTTGTGCTACATACTGTGTCTGATATGGCAATGAAATGGTTTCTTGTGCATCATACTGTGTCTGGTATGGCAATGAAATGGTTTCTTGTGCATCATACTGTGTCTGGTATGGCAATGAAATGGTTTCTTGTGCATCATGCTGTGTCTGGTATGGCAATGAAATGGTTTCTTGTGCATCATACTGTGTCTGGTATGGCAATGAAATGGTTTCTTGTGGTGCATTTTTCTTGTGCATCATACTGTGTCTGGTATGGCAATGAAATGGTTTCTTGTGCATCATACTGTGTCTGGTATGGCAATGAAATGGTTTTCTGTGCATCATACTGTGTTTCGTATGGCAATGAAATGGTTTCTTGTGCATCATACTGTGTCTGGTATGGCAATGAAATGGTTTCTTGTGCATCATACTGTGTCTGATATGGCAATGAAATGGTTTCTTGTGCATCATACTGTGTCTGATATGGCAATGCAATGGTTTCTTGTGCATCATACTGTGTCTGGTATGGCAATGAAATGGTTTCTTGTGCATCATACTGTGTCTGGTATTGCAATGAAATGGTTTCTTGTGCATCATACTGTGTCTGGTATGGCAATGAAATGGTATCTTATGCATCATACTGTGT
The DNA here is from genome assembly GCA_014843695.1 of Archivesica marissinica. Classification (NCBI taxonomy): domain Eukaryota; kingdom Metazoa; phylum Mollusca; class Bivalvia; order Venerida; family Vesicomyidae; genus Archivesica; species Archivesica marissinica. The sequence continues at coordinate 3,014,260 of CM026386.1, read as the reverse complement.
CTGGTATGGCAATGAAATGGTTTCTTGTGCATCATACTGTGTCTGGTATGGCAATGAAATGGTTTCTTGTTCATCATACTGTGTTTGGTATGGCAATGAAACGGTTTCTTGTGCATCATACTGTGTTTGGTATTGCAATGAAATGGTTTCTTGTGCATCATACTGTGTCTGATATGGCAATGAAATGGTTTCTTGTGCATCATACTGTGTCTGGTATGGCAATGAAATGGTTTCTTGTGCATCATACTGTGTTTGGTATGGTAATGAAATGGTTTCTTGTGCATCATACTGTGTTTGGTATTGCAATGAAATGGTTTATTGTGCATCATACTGTGTCTGGTATGGCAATGAAATGGTTTCTTGTGCATCATACTGTGTCTGGTATGGCAATGAAATGGTTTCTTGTGCATCATACTGTGTTTGGTATGGCAATGAAATGGTTTCTTGAGCATCATACTGTGTCTGATATGGCAATGAAATGGTTTCCTGTGCATCATACTGTGTTTGGTATGGCAATGAAATGGTTTCTTGTGCATCATACTGTGTCTGGTATGGCAATGAAATGGTTTCTTGTGCATCATACTGTGTCTGGTATGGCAATGAAATGGTTTCTTGTGCATCATACTGTGTCTGTATGGCAATGAAATTGTTTCTTGTGCATCATACTGTGTCTGGTATGGCAATGAAATGGTTTCTTGTGCATCATACTGTGTCTGGTATGGCAATGAAATGGTTTTCTGTGCATCATACTGTGTTTGGTATGGCAATGAAATGGTTTCTTGTGCATCATACTGTGTCTGGTATGGCAATGAAATGGTTTCTTGTGCATCATACTGTGTCTGGTATGGCAATGAAATGGTTTCTTGTGCATCATACTGTGTCTGGTATGGCAATGAAATGGTTTCTTGTGCATCATACTGTGTCTGGTATGGCAATGAAATGGTTTTCTGTGCATCATACTGTGTTTGGTATGGCAATGAAATGGTTTCTTGTGCATCATACTGTGTCTGGTATGGCAATGAAATGGTTTCTTGTGCATCATACTGTGTCTGGTATGGCAATGAAATGGTTTCTTGTGCATCATACTGTGTCTGATATGGCAATGAAATGGTTTCTTGTGCATCATACTGTGTCTGGTATGGCAATGAAATGGTTTCTTGTGCATCATACTGTGTCTGGTATGGCAATGAAATGGTTTCTTGTGCATCATACTGTGTCTGGTATGGCAATGAAATGGTTTCTTGTGCATCATACTGTGTCTGGTATGGCAATGAAATGGTTTCTTGTGCATCATACTGTGTCTGGTATGGCAATGAAATGGTTTCTTGTGCATCATACTGTGTTTGGTATGGCAATGAAATGGTTTCTTGTGCATCATACTGTGTTTGGTATGGAATGAAATGGTTTCTTGTGCATCATACTGTGTCTGATATGGCAATGAAATGGTTTCTTGTGCATCATACTGTGTCTGGTATGGCAATGAAATGGTTTCTTGTGCATCATACTGTGTTTGGTATGGCAATGAAATGGTTTCTTGTGCATCATACTGTGTTTGGTATGGCAATGAAATGGTTTCTTGTGCATCATACTGTGTCTGGTATGGCAATGAAATGGTTTCTTGTGCATCATACTGTGTCTGGTATGGCAATGAAATGGTTTCTTGTGCATCATACTGTGTCTGGTATGGCAATGAAATGGTTTCTTGTGCATCATACTGTGTCTGGTATGGCAATGAAATGGTTTCTTGTGCATCATACTGTGTCTGGTATGGCAATGAAATGGTTTCTTGTGCATCATACTGTGTCTGGTATGGCAATGAAATGGTTTCTTGTGCATCATACTGTGTCTGGTATGGCAATGAAATGGTTTCTTGTGCATCATACTGTGTCTGGTATGGCAATGAAATGGTTTCTTGTGCATCATACTGTGTCTGGTATGGCAATGAAATGGTTTCTTGTGCATCATACTGTGTGGTATTGTAATGAAATGGTTTCTTGTGCATCATACTGTGTCTGGTATGGCAATGAAATGGTTTCTTGTTCATCATACTGTGTCTGGTATGGCAATGAAATGGTTTCTTGTGCATCATACTGTGTTTGGTATTGCAATGAAATGGTTTCTTGTGCATCATACTGTGTCTGGTATTGCAATGAAATGGTTTCTTGTGCATCATACTGTGTCTGATATGGCAATGCAATGGTTTCTTGTGCATCATACTGTGTCTGGTATGGCAATGAAATGGTTTCTTGTGCATCATACTGTGTCTGGTATGGCAATGAAATGGTTTCTTGTTCATCATACTGTGTCTGGTATGGCAATGAAATGGTTTCTTGTGCATCATACTGTGTCTGGTATGGCAATGAAATGGTTTCTTGTGCATCATACTGTGTCTGGTATGGCAATGAAATGGTTTCTTGTGCATCATACTGTGTCTAGTATGGCAATGAAATGGTTTCTTGTGCATCATACTGTGTCTGGTATGGCAATGAAATGGTTTCTTGTTCATCATACTGTGTCTGGTATGGCAATGAAATGGTTTCTTGTGCATCATACTGTGTTTGGTATGGCAATGAAATGGTTTCTTGTGCATCATACTGTGTCTGGTATTGCAATGAAATGGTTTCTTGTGCATCATACTGTGTCTGGTATGGCAATGAAATGGTTTCTTGTGCATCATACTGTGTTTGGTATGGCAATGAAATGGTTTCTTGTGCATCATACTGTGTGGTATTGTAATGAAATGGTTTCTTGTGCATCATACTGTGTCTGGTATGGCAATGAAATGGTTTCTTGTTCATCATACTGTGTCTGGTATGGCAATGAAATGGTTTCTTGTGCATCATACTGTGTTTGGTATTGCAATGAAATGGTTTCTTGTGCATCATACTGTATCTGGTATTGCAATGAAATGGTTTCTTGTGCATCATACTGTGTTTGGTATGGCAATGAAATGGTTTCTTGTGCATCATACTGTGTCTGGTATGGCAATGAAATGGTTTCTTGTTCATCATTGCAGGGCAACAGACCTAAACCCAGACAATCCAAGTAAACGACAAAAGTTGGAAGCTCTTATATCTGATTGTAAAGGGGACCAATCTATAGAGAAAGCCAAGAGAGAGGTATGTTTGTAAATTATAAAGTTATAAACTTAATTTATTTTACACCGATTGCGAAACAAGCTTTAAGAACGTATATCAATCACTGTTGTTGGTGCGGATGAAAGCGTATAATTATGTGCTCCTTCGTGTGCGAGGAAATGGAGTACCCGGAGAAAAACAACCTGTCTTATTTGTCGACCATCGTACCATCTCGCATATTTCCCAGTCTGAGGATCAGTCTGAGTATCAACCCTGGTTGTGCTTCCCAGTCTGAGTATCAACCCTGGGTATACTTCCCAGTCCGAGTATCAACCCTGGGTATACTTCTCAGTCCGAGGATCAACCCTGGGTATACTTCCCAGTCCGAGGATCAACCCTGGGTATACTTCCCAGTCTGAGGATCAACCCTGGGTATGCTTCCCAGTCCGAGGATCAACCCTGGGTATACTTCCCAGTCCAAGGATCAACCCTGGGTATACTTCCCAGTCCGAGGATCAACCCTGGGTATACTTCCCAGTCCGAGGATCAACCCTGGGTATGCTTCCCAGTCTGAGGATCAACCCTGGGTATGCTTCCCAGTCCGAGGATCAACCCTGGGTATACTTCCCAGTCCAAGGATCAACCCTGGGTATACTTCCCAGTCCAAGGATCAACCCTGGGTATACTTCCCAGTCCGAGGATCAGTCCAAGGATCAACCCTGGGTATACTTCGCAGTCTGAGTATCACCCCTGGGTATACTTCCCAGTCTGAGTATCACCCCTGGGTATACTTCCCAGTCTGAGGATCAACCCTGGGTATACTTCCCAGTCCGAGGATCAGTCCAAGGATCAACCCTGGTATACTTCCCAGTCCGAGGATCAACCCTGGGTATACTTCCCAGTCTGAGGATCACCCCTGGGTATACTTCCCAGTCTGAGGATCAACCCTGGGTATACTTCCCAGTCCGAGGATCAGTCCAAGGATCAACCCTGGGTATACTTCCCAGTCCGAGGATCAACCCTGGGTATACTTCCCAGTCTGAGGATCAACCCTGGGTATACTTCCCAGTCTGAGGATCAACCCTGGGTATACTTCCCAGTCTGAGGATCAACCCTGGGTATGCTTCCCAGTCCGAGGATCAACCCTGGGTATGCTTCCCAGTCCGAGGATCAACCCTGGGTATACTTCCCAGTCCAAGGATCAACCCTGGGTATGCTTCCCAGTCCGAGGATCAACCCTGGGTATGCTTCCCAGTCCGAGGATCAACCCTGGGTATGCTTCCCAGTCCGAGGATCAGTCCGAGTACCCTGGGTATGCACAGTTATGGTTTATTTAACATTAAAATGGTTGTAGCAGTAAAACGCGATTGCTAATTCTGCAAAGCATGGTCTTTTTTTGTGAACTAGAGATAACTTAGTTTATACAAATTTATTTTAGCCTGATTGCAAAACAAGTACTTTCAACTTGTACTAATCACTCTCAAGACCTCATTCCTGATGGAATCCATCGCCACGAAGGACGGAGAAGAGGCAACATGGAATTTAAATGCCTTGCCTAAGGGCACAATCGTAATGGCTCCAGTGGGGTTTGAACTCCGGTCCTTTAGCACCTGAAGCGAACACGCTACAACTGCGCTATCACGACTTCCACTGGAGATAACTATTTCAATATAAAGCAGAGAACTTTCGTAAATTAATTTAATCAGAAGGTTGTAAGAAACAAATGTTTTGTTACGTTATTTCAGTAGATTAATATGCACTTTCAGGAAAGATTAAGACAGATCAGCCAAGAACTGGCGTCGGTGTCGGATAAACAAGAGCAGATCGTAACAGACCTGGAGGCTGCCAAAGAGTGCCAAGACATGGAGAGGGTAGATTCCTTGCAGACTCAGCTAGAACAGATCACAAATAAACATCTACAGTTGCTTACTGAGCAGAGTGATTTGTTGAGAAAACAAAGGTAGGATATCCGATCCATAGATTTGTAGACAAAACACAGGTAAGGTAAGATATCAGAGACATGCAGATGGTAGATTTGTAGATAGAACACAGGTAAGGTAAGATATCAGAGGCATTGAGAGAGGTAAATATGTAGACAGAACACAGGTAAGGTAAGATATCAGAGACATGGAGATGGTAGATTGCCTACAGACATGGCTATAAGATACAAACTATTACTATTAAATAAAAGGGGAATTCACATGAATACTGCAAAATACCAAACAGTTACCTATTCTTTCACTGAACCAGAACTATTTCTAAGAGGAACACATAGTATGGTGATGAGTTTCCATAACATTTGTCGTAAAGTATGTTTATGTTGTTTCAAATAGAAACTAGCCTTATCTAAAATTCAATTTCATATGCTGTTAGCTATAGTAAAGCACTGGTTGCAAAGTTATTGATCGTGATAGTAGAAGTCGTGGTAGCGCAGTGGTAAGAGCCCCGCTGGAGCCGTTACAATTGTGCCCTGAGGCAAGGCATTTAAATTCCATGTTGCCTCTTCTCTCTCCCTCGTGGCAATTGATTCCATCAGGAATGAGTTCTCGAGAGTGATTAATATAAGTTGCAAGAACTTGTTTCGCAATCAAGCTAAACAAAATTTGTATAAACTAGTTATTGATGGTTTTTTAAATAAATAAAAGGTACCGTATTGTTCCTATTTAAAGCGCCACCTCTAATATAGGCGCCCCCACGTAAAAATGCAACATGAAATGGCCCTTAAAGGAAATAATTGGATTACCTGTCGGTAGTACTGTTGTTTAACGTAATCCATATATATATATATATACTCCAAGCTCATGAATCACTAAGTGTGCCTGAATAATATGCACATCACTTGTTGAACGTGTATCACTATAAAAAAAGTATTTATTTTCACAGAAGAATTCACACAATATTACAATGCCTCGAGCTATTCAAACCGAAAGTACAAGGATAGTTATTTACATAGACACTGTATAAAAGTTTATAACGCGGAACAATCCACAGAAACACAGGTTAACTTTAAATGTATACGATTTACATGGCATAATATTATGGGTGTACAAAACATAATTATCGATCGATTTAGGTAACACACGATGACGTAGTAGGCGTCGCATTATGACAAAGCAAGGTCACTGAGCAGTTTCTTCCAATTAGTTGGCAATTACCGATATTGAAACGGAGATTTTCCACACCTATACTACAGAAATTAATTACTCTAATTAGTGCGCCCCTTTTGTGTTTTGCATCGCGCCCGGGCGCTATAAATAGGAACAATACGGTAGGTAAATTACAAATAATAGTTTAATAAACAATAATTCTGGGATCATTCAAACCAATTTGTTTTCTTTCAGGTTATTAACCAAATAATGGGTTGGAAGCCAATTATGACATCGTGCTGTGAAACAAGTCATGCACTTTGTTATATAACTTTTACTAATAATTTGAAGTCCGCTTCCATGGTCGAGTGGTTAAGGTCGCTGACTTGTATACCACTGTAACCTATCATCACTGATGTGCCCCGCTCAGACCGTATTTCATTTATATGAAAAGTTGGCAGTGTCTTACGGAGGTTGGTGTACCAAGTACTGGTTAACCGCTGTAGCCTGCCCAACAAAGGTGTTGTTAGGTAAACTGCCCGCCGGCGATATATCCCAAAAATGGTGCTGATGCAGCCGTAAAACCCGAAATATAACATAACATAACTAATAATTTGAAAGGATCTTGTATCCTCTCTCTGAAGTAGATCAGATATCTTGTATAAACATTATAAAATGATCTATTTCATTTCAGCTTTGATGTTTATGGAGACTTAGATGCTAGTTCTGACAGAGATGGTAATTTTGTTTTTGTATTGTTTTATATGCTCATTGTGGGAAGGAATGGGATAGGCATATATATTCCTTTCAAGTTTGAATATCCATAGCTCGATTGCAAATTCTTGCAACTTATATTAATCACGCTTGATACCTTATTCCTGATGTAATCCATCGCCACGAGGGAGAGAGAAGACGCAACGGGGAATTTAAATGCACAATCGCAACAGCTTCAGCGGGGCTCGAACTCTGGGCCTTTCGCAATTGAAGTAACCGAGTTGCTGCCCCTGAATTCGTGGAAGTACTGGTTTGTGTGAAGTCAATATGCAGCTGTTTGTATGTGAAAGTGGGGAATGCTAAATTGTGTCTATTTTATTTTACTGCTAACTAATATGATGGACTTATAGTTGGTATCTCATCAACATCCTTTAGTCAGTCGGTGATTATAAACTCATTGTTAGAAATTGAACCAATTCCATGATGCCAACCGACGCTATTCAGCCTAAATTCTGTGTTGATTTTGTTACAGATTCAAACCTTGGAGCGAGCGGGTCATCCTCACCAAGTCTAGCAGATCGATCAGACATATCTCAACAACACCTTACCCTTAAAAGTATGCTCACAACTGGTCAGATGCCAAAGATATCTGGAAGTAACTTTAGTACAACTGTGATGGGCAAAAATACCCTCTTTGACGAGGGTCTGAGGATTGCACAACAATATGGACTCGGCGATTTCGCGCAGGAACTTAAATCGTTGCAAGGAACTCCCGAAGAAAATGAAGGGCACTCGGATATAATTACTAGTTTATTCGCAAGTGGTCTGTTACGGACAAATGAACATAGTGCAACTAATGGGGAGGGAGTTGCGGCAAGTCCAAAACCAATCAAGAATGCTGTTGCCAGTGAAAACGGACACGAAGAAGACTCTTCAAGTTCACCTGCGAAAGAAAGTTGTGATACAATTGATGCAGTTGAAACAGTTGATACGGTTGAATCAGTCAATGGTGTATAATACCGTCTACCCTAAAATGTCCCGTATATAAAACCACATAGTTGCAACGAAAATATCTGCATTACTGGTGTCTCACCTCTCCCGAACCCAGTGTGATTCTCGGGTGTAGCTGGTGCCTCACCCATACATCGTACGAGGTGACTGATAGGGTCTGAAGAGTGGACTCGGCTTATTGCATCCCTGGGGAGTCCAGTGTGGCGTGGGAGTACCCAGCATCCCTCCACAAGTGCATCTAAATCAAACAATAAGAAGGTCTTTCAAATTTGGTCTAAATAAACCTTACCATGATGGTTAAGATTGGGTGAAACTGAGGAACGTGAAGAAAAACCTTAGAAGAAATTCTCATAGACCAGTATTAGTAATATAGTCATATGTGGTCAATTGAGAAGGACATAATTACCCATGGACATAGTCCCATCCATGTCCAGGCAGACATAGCCACCCCACCCCCAACTTGAAAACCCAGGCAGACATAGCCACCCCACCCCCAACTTGAAAACCCAGGCAGACATAGCCACCCCACCCCCAACTTGAAAACCCAGGCAGACATAGCCACCCCACCCCCAACTTGAAAACCCAGGCAGACATAGCCACCCCACCCCCAACTTGAAAACCCAGGCAGACATAATTCCCCGTATGACATAATTCCCCGTATTTAGATTCCCCGTATTTAGATTCCCCGTATTTAGATTCCCCGTATTTAGATTCCCCGTATTTAGATTCCCCGTATTCAGTTGACCAGTAACCTAGATGGGCAGTTATTTTGGATCCTCTTGTGTTAGAAAACATAGCTGATGAATATGTCTGTATCTCTGTCATTTGCATCGTTACAACAACCTTTACCAAGTTTGTTCAAATGGTGTCGCTGATGTTAGAAACTAGTTAGACTTAAAGTGAAACCTTAAAAGAACTTATTCTAATGAACATGTTAGTCTCGTCTACCATTTCTCCCTAAAGATTCCAACCTCTCCATAAACCTTCTGGAGGTATAATTGACTTCTCCAAATGACTTCTCTCAAACAGCTTGAACCCTGATTATCTTTGAAACCGAACGATTATGGAGCAATTTGTATCGAGACAATGTGTAGAATACAATATTCAACTTCGGTTGTTCACAGTCTATGTCACTCTGCACGTTATAAGTCGTATGTGCATTACTTTTGTACAAGAGATGAATTTTCAAATAAGTTCACACGGTCTGGAATGATGGGACCAATTTAATTCAACGTTATATCTTGAAGTAAACGTTCATCTGTACAATATGTTCTGTCCATTCCTTGAAGTAAATGTTCATCTGTACAATATGTTCCACCCATTCCTTGAAGTAAACGTTCATCTGTACAATATGTTCTGTCCATTCCTTGAAGTAAATGTTCATCTGTACAATATGTTCTGTCCATTCCTTGAAGTAAACGTTCATCTCTACAATATGTTCCACCCATTCCTTGAAGTAAACGTTCATCTCTACAATATGTTCCACCCATTCCTTGAAGTAAACGTTCATCTGTACAATATGTTGAACTCCTTGAAGTAAACGTTCATCTGTACAATATGTTCTGTCCACTCCTTGAGGTAAACGTTCATCTGTACAATATGTTCTGTCCACTCCTTGAGGTAAACCGACATCTGTACAATATGTTGAAGCCTAAGCCGCATGATGGATTTTCAGGACATAGGTGTTAACCAGATGATGATGATGTGCAAAGTGCAATTTTCAGTCAGATCCATTCAATACTAATGTTAAACGTGGAGGTCATACGTCCATCTGTCTGACCATTGCAGGTACCGAGTCTACCAAATGGATATAGGACAAACTTGCAAATGTTCACAATCTTGAGACAAATTGTAGTTGAAACTGTTTTCCTTAGGCTGGCTGAGGATGGGTGTGAAGTGTTGAGACATCTCTTTACCTTAACGATGACCTGCTAGCTTATTTAGCAGATCTAACCCAATAACAGACCAATTGTCTTGTACCTATGTGATTGTAATATAAAGTGTGTTTACATTTAAAGAAAATATATATTTATTATTTGAATTCAAATTAAAACTATGTTCCATATATGTGTACATGTCTATTTTATAGATGTAAGCGTTGCTGCGTACGGTTCTGTATAGCGTTGCTGCATACAGTTCTGTATAGCGTTGCAGCGTATGGTTCCGTATAGCATTGCAGCATGCTGTTCTGTATAGCGTTGCAGCGTACGGTTCTGTATAGCGTTGCAGTGTACTGTTCTGTATAACGTTGCAGCGTACTGTTCTGTATATCGTTGCATGACTTAATTTTGCAGAACTTATCATAAATTGTTACTTATACCAGTGCTTTTGCAGGTGTATTAGAATCATCCACCTGTCCGCCTGTCCCATCTCAATCTTACCCTTATCTTCCAAGCATCCCATCATATTTCCATGAAAGTGTACAGAAAACATCGGTATGAAGTGTAGTTGTGAACATAGTAATTGTGTTCTGCTCGTTTACATTTGATAATGAGTGATGGCCCTTTGGTTCAAGCATCATCTCTCAAAATCCTATGTCTTATTTTCATGAAACATTTTTTAACTTTACAATGAGAATCAGCAGAAGAAGAGTGTTTGTCTGGTTCTACTAATCCTCCAGGCAGTTTCAATACTACTAATCCTCCAGGCAGTTTCAATACTACTAATCCTCCGGGCAGTTTCAATACTACTAATCCTCCGAGCAGTTTCAATACTACTAATCCTCCGAGCAGTTTCAATACTACTAATCCTCCGAGCAGTTTCAATACTACTAATCCTCCGAGCAGTTTCAATACTACTAATCCTCCGAGCAGTTTCAATACTACTAATCCTCCGGGCAGTTTCAATACTACTAATCCTCCGGGCAGTTTCAATACTACTAATCCTCCGGGCAGTTTCAATACTACTAATCCTCCGGGCAGTTTCAATACTACTAATCCTCCGAGCAGTTTCAATTTACTAATCCTGGCACTTTCAGTTTAACTAATCCTCCGGGCAGTTTCAATTTACTAATCCTGGCAGTTTCAATTCTACTAATCCTCCGTGCAGTTTCAATTACTAATCCTCCGGGCAGTTTCAATTTACTAATCCTCCGGGCAGTTTCAATACTACTAATCCTCAGGGCAGTTTCAATTTACTAATCCTCCAGGCAGTTTCAATTTACTAATCCTCTGGGCAGTTTCAATACTACTAATCCTCCAGGCAGTTTCAATTTACTAATCCTCTGGGCAGTTTCAATACTACTAATCCTCCAGGCAGTTTGAATTTACTATCCTCCGGGCAGTTTCAATACTACTAATCTTCCGGGCAGTTTCAATTCTACTAATCCTCCGGACAGTTTCAGTACTAGGGAAGTATATTCCACACTGGTAGTGTACTCCATATGGGTAGTGTACTCCACATGGGTAGTGTACTCCATATGGGTAGTGTACTCCACACGGGTAGTGTACTCCACGTGGGTAGTGTACTCCACACGGGTAGTGTACTCCACACGGGTAGTGTACTCCACACGGGTAGTGTACTCCACACGGGTAGTGTACTCCACACGGGTAGTGTACTCCATATGGGTAGTGTACTCCACACGGGTAGTGTACTCCACACAGGTAGTGTACTCCATATGGGTAGTGTACTCCACACGGGTAGTGTACTCCACGTGGGTAGTGTACTCCACATGGGTAGTGTACTCCACACGGGTAGTGTACTCCACAAGGGTAGTGTACTCCACATGGGTAGTGTACTCCACATGGGTATTGTACTCCACACGGGTAGCTTACTCCACACTCCACACGGGTAGTGTACTCCACATGGGTAGTGTACTCCACACTGGTAGTGTACTCCACAAGGGTAGTGTACTCCACATGGGTATTGTACTCCACACGGGTAGCTTACTCCACACTCCACACGGGTAGTGTACTCCACAAGGGTAGTGTACTCCACACTGGTAGTGTACTCCACACGGGTAGCTTACTCCACACGGGTAGTGTACTCCACATGGGTAGTGTACTCCACACGGGTAGTGTACTCCACAAGGGTAGTGTACTCCACACTGGTAGTGTACTCCACACGGGTAGTGTACTCCACAAGGGTAGTGTACTCCACACTGGTAGTGTACTCCACACGGGTAGTGTACTCCACAAGGGTAGTGTACTCCACATGGGTAGTGTACTCCACACGGGTAGTGTACTCCACATGGGTAGTGTACTCCACACGGGTAGCTTACTCCACACGGGTAGTGTACTCCACACGGGTAGTGTACTCCACACGGGTAGTGTACTCCACACGGGTAGTGTACTCCACACGGGTAGTGTACTCCACACGGGTAGTGTACTCCACACGGGTAGTGTATTCCACACGGGTAGTGTACTCCACATGGGTAGTGTACTCCACACTAGTAGTGTATTCCACACGGGTAGTGTACTCCACATGGGTAGTGTACTCCACACGGGTAGTGTACTCCACACAGGTAGTGTACTCCACACAGGTAGTGTACTCCACACTGGTAGTGTATTCCACACGGGTAGTGTACTCCACATGGGTAGTGTACTCCACACTAGTAGTGTACTCCATACTGGTAGTGTACTCCACACGGGTAGTGTACTCCACACTGGTAGTGTACTCCACACGGGTAGTGTACTCCACACGGGTAGTGTACTCCACGTGGGTAGTGTACTCCACACGGGTAGTGTACTCCACACGGGTAGTGTACTCCACACGGGTAGTGTACTCCACACGGGTAGTGTACTCCACACGGGTAGTGTACTCCACACGGGTAGTGTACTCCACACGGGTAGTGTACTCCATACTGGTAGTGTACTCCACACGGGTAGTGTACTCCACACTGGTAGTGTACTCCACACGGGTAGTGTACTCCACAAGGGTAGTGTACTCCACGTGGGTAGTGTACTCCACACGGGTAGTGACTCACAGTGGTATTGTACTCCACACGGGTAGTGTACTCCACACGGGTAGTGTACTCCACATGGGTAGTGTACTCCACACAGGTAGTGTATTCCACACGGGTAGTGTACTCCACACGGGTAGTGTACTCCACACTGGTAGTGTACTCCCCAGGGGTAGTGTACTCCACACGGGTAGTGTACTCCACACGGGTAGTGTACTCCACATGGGTATTGTACTCCACACTGGTAGTTTACTCCACACGGGTAGTGTACTCCACATGGGTATTGTACTCCACACTGGTAGTTTACTCCACACGGGTAGTGTACTCCACACGGGTAGTGTACTCCACATGGGTAGTGTACTCCACACGGGTAGTGTACTCCACACGGGTATTGTACTGTACTCCACACTGGTAGTGTACTCCACACTGGTATTGTACTCCACACGGGTAGTGTACTCCACACGGGTAGTGTACTCCACACGGGTAGTGTACTCCACATGGTAGTGTACTCCACACGGGTAGTGTACTCCACACGGGTAGTGTACTCCCACGGGTAGTGTACTCCACACTAGTAGTGTATTCCACACGGGTAGTGTACTCCACACTGGTAGTGGTACCACACGGGTAGTGTACTCCACATGGGTAGTGTACTCCACATGGGTAGTGTACTCCACATGGGTAGTGTACTCCACACTGGTAGTGTATTCCACATGGGTAGTGTACTCCATATGGGTAGTGTACTGCACACTGGTGGTGTATTCCACACGGGTAGTGTACTCCATATGGGTAGTGTACTCCACACGGGTAGTGTACTTACTCAACACGGGTAGTGTACTTGCTCCACATGGGTAGTGTACTCCACACTGGTAGTGTACTACACATGGGTAGTGTACTCCACACGGGTAGCTTAACTCCACACGGGTAGTGTACTCCACATGGGTAGTGTACTCCACACGGGTAGTGTACTCCACACTGGTAGCTTACTCCACACTCCACATGGGTAGTGTACTCCACACTGGTAGTGTACTCCACACTCCACATGGGTAGTGTACTCCACACTGGTAGCTTACTCCACACTCCACACGGGTAGTGTACTCCACACGGGTAGTGTACTCCACAAGGGTAGTGTACTCCACACGGGTAGTGTACTCCACACAGGTAGTGTACTCCACA
>CM026386.1:2959429-2999299 GCA_014843695.1 Archivesica marissinica | reverse complement strand
GGATACGCTTAGTAGCTAAACATGAGCTTCTATTATGATACGCTTAGTAGTTAAACGTGAGCGTCTATTAGGATAGCTTAGTAGTTAAGCATGAGCTTCTATTAGGATACGCTTAGTAGTTAAACATGAGCTTCTATTAGGATACGCTTAGTAGTTAAACATGAGCTTCTATTAGGATACGCTTAGTAGTTAAACGTGAGCTTCTATTAGGATACGCTTAGTAGTTAAACGCGAGCTTCTATTAGGATACGCTTAGTAGTTAAACATGGGATTCTATTAGGATACGCTTAATAGCTAAACATGGGCTTCTATTAGGATACGTTTAGTAGCTAAACATGGGCTTCTATTAGGATACGCTTAGTAGTTAAACATGAGCTTCTATTAGGATATGCTTAGTAGTTAAACGCGAGCTTCTATTAGGATACGCTTAGTAGTTAAACGCGAGCTTCTATTAGGATACGCTTAGTAGTTAAACGCGAGCTTCTATTAGGATACGCTTAGTAGTTAAACATGAGCTTTTATTAGGATACGCTTAGGAGTTAAACATGAGCTTCTATTAGTATACGATTAGTAGCTAAACATGGGCTTCTATTAGGATACGCTTAGTAGTTAAACATGGGCTTCTATTAGGATACGCTTAGTAGTTAAACATGAGCTTCTATTAGGATACGCTTAGTAGCTAAACATGGGCTTCTATTAGGATACGCTTAGTAGTTAAACATGGGCTTCTATTAGGATACGCTTAGTAGTTAAACGGGAGCTTCTATTAGGATACGCTTAGTAGTTAAACATGAGCTTCTATTAGGATAAGCTTAGTAGTTAAACGCGAGCTTCTATTAGGATACGCTTAGTAGTTAAACATGAGCTTCTATTAGGATACGCTTAGTAGTTAAACATGAGCTTCTATTAGGATACGCTTAGTTGTTAAACATTAGCTTCTATTAGGATAAGCTTAGTAGTTAACATGAGCTTCTGTTAGGATACGCTTAGTAGCTAAACATGAGCTTCTATTAGGGTACGCTTAGTAGTTAAACATGAGCTTCTATTAGGATAAGCTTAGTAGTTAAACATGAGCCTCTATTAGGATACGCTTAGTAGTTAAACTTAGCTTCTATTAGGATACGCTTAGTAGTTAAACATGAGCTTCTATTAGGATACGCTTAGTTGTTAAACATTAGCTTCTATTAGGATAAGCTTAGTAGTTAACATGAGCTTCTGTTAGGATACGCTTAGTAGCTGAACATGAGCTTCTATTAGGGTACGCTTAGTAGTTAAACATGAGCTTCTATTAGGATAAGCTTAGTAGTTAAACATGAGCCTCTATTAGGATACGCTTAGTAGTTAAACATTAGCTTCTATTAGGATACGCTTAGTAGTTAAACATGAGCTTCTATTAGGATACGCTTAGTAGTTAAACATTAGCTTCTATTAGGATAAGCTTAATAGTTAAACATGAGCTTCTATTAGGATACGCTTAGTAGTTAAACATGAGCTTCTATTTGGATACGCTTAGTAGTTAAACATGAGCTTCTATTAGGATACGCTTAGTAGTTAAACGCGAGCCTCTATTAGGATACGCTTAGTAGTTAAACATGAGCTTCTATTAGGATACGCTTAGTAGTTAAACATGAGCTTCTATTAGGATACGCTTAGTAGTTAAACATGAGCTTATATTATGATACGCTTAGTAGTTAAACATGAGCTTATATTAGGATACGCTTAGTAGCTAAACATGAGCTTCTATTAGGATACGCTTAGTAGTTAAACGCGAGCTTCTATTAGGATAAGCTTAGTAGTTAAACGCGAGCTTCTATTAGGATAAGCTTAGTAGTTAAACGCGAACTTCTATTAGGATACGCTTAGTAATTAAACATGAGCTTCTATTAGGATACGCTTAGTAGTTAAACATGAGCTTCTATTAGGATACGCTTAGTAGTTAAATATGAGCTTCTATTAGGATACGCTTAGTAGTTAAACATGAGCTTCTATTAGGATAACCTTAGTAGTTAAACATGAGCTTCTATTAGGATACGCTTAGTAGTTAAACGTGAGCTTCTATTAGGATACGCTTAGTAGTTAAACGCGAGCTTCTATTAGGATACGCTTAGTAGTTAAACATGGGATTCTATTAGGATACGCTTAGTAGCTAAACATGGGCTTCTATTAGGATACGCTTAGTAGCTAAACATGGGCTTCTATTAGGATACGCTTAGTAGTTAAACATGAGCTTCTATTAGGATATGCTTAGTAGTTAAACGCGAGCTTCTATTAGGATACGCTTAGTAGTTAAACGCGAGCTTCTATTAGGATACGCTTAGTAGTTAAACGCGAGCTTCTATTAGGATACGCTTAGTAGTTAAACATGAGCTTTTATTAATTACGCTTAGGAGTTAAACATGAGCTTCTATTAGACCATTAGTAGCTAAACATGGGCTTCTATTAGGATATGCTTAGTAGTTAACATTGAGCTTCTATTAGGATCGCTTAGTAGTTAACATGGGCTTCTATTTAGGATACGCTTAGTAGTTTAATCATGGGCTTCTATTAGGATCGCTTAGTAGTTAATCATGGCTTCTATTAGGATACGCTCTCTGGGCAGAATGTAAGGAGTAATACGAGATATAATTGCTCTTAGTTTATACAACATTTATTTTAGCTTGATTGCAAAACATGTTCTTACAACTTATATTAAACACTCTGGAGACCTCATTCCTGATAGAATCCATCGCCACGAGACAACATGGAATTTAAATGCCTTGCCCAAGGGTACAATCATAACGGCTCCAGCAGGACTCAAATTTCAGGCCTTTCGCACCTGGAGAGAACTCGCTACCACTGCGCTATCACGACTTCCACATAATTGCACTTAGTATGGTAGTTGTTCCTGAAATATCGGAGAGGGCGTCAGTTTCATATATTAATAATAGTAATAATCATAAATGGTGGTTGTCCGCCTCCGTGGTTGAGTGGTTAATGTCGCTGACTTGTATACCAATGTAACCTATCATCTCTGATGGTCACGGGTTCAAGCCCTGCTCAGGCCGTGTCTCATTTATATGAAAAAGTTGGCAGTGTCTTACGGAGGTTGGTGCACCAAGTACTGGTTAACCGCTGTAGCCTGCCCAAGAAATGTGTTGTTAGGTAAACTGCCCGCCGGCGATATAGCCCAGGCGTAAAACCAGAACAAACAAACAGAAGTGGTGATTGCTTTATTTTAAATTAGTAAAAATCAACAACGTGCTATTGCGCAAATTACATAACTTTTGGAAGGGGTGGTGTAAGGGTTGTAGGTAATCCTCTCACAGCTACTTGTTTTGAGTTGTACCTCGAGTTTGGTGTCTATATCAATGATTCTGCTGGTAGATGGTCGATGGTTCTAGCCTTGTGCGCCTCATAGACCCAAAGATGACATTTGTACCATTCAAACGGACTAGCTATATTCTAACACGATATACTGCCCTTCAAAAAGTCTCTACACAAGTGGCTGTACATCTACTCCATTGCATTGCTCCATTTCATGCACCGTGTTTACAATGAAAGTGTTAGTTGTTGCATTTAGGTTTTGCATGAAGTACATCAATTAGTGTTAATGGTGGATTCATGTTGCGATGCCAGTAAGTCGGCTTCTAAACAATGTAAGCAAGAATAATCACGATATGTATGCAGCATTAATAACACTTTACCATCAAGCATGTGTTAGTGGTCACCTCTATTAAGCGGCCAACCTGTATTAAGCAGCCAGTTCCATATACATGTATCCACTATGTTGTTTTATTACACATTTGACCTCTATTAAGCAGCCACCTGTGCTAAGCAGCCACTTTCTGTGATTCCCTTGGCTGACTGCTTAACCCATTCAACACCACAGACCTCTAAATAGGCTTACAAAAAGTGTAGATCCAGATGAGCCGGCTCGTGACGAGCCGTCTCATCAGGATCTGCACTTTTTGCCAGTAATATTACTATTTTTAGACAATACTACCCATTTTGATAAATGAACTGGTCCAAATTTAATTTTCTTATTAATTTATTGGTCTAAAAATATCATGCACCAGTCCATGTCAGTTACTTAGTGTTGAATGGGTTAAGACAGGTTTGACTGTATATCCTATAAAATGATAACTTACAGAGAATGCATGTATTATGAGTGAATAATGTACTTCAACATTTAATTCTATTGAAGCACTTTTTTTCTATCAATGAAAAAAATAAAATACGGTTCATATGTAAATTTGTCATGGTGTTAAAAATAGTAATGAAACGTTTACAAAGTTCTTGATGATTCTGTAAATAAATATCCATAAGAGGATGTAATTTACAAATGATTGCCCATAGAAGATGGATGGGATGGGATGGGGTGGGAGGGGAGGGGAGGGGATAAGACAGACATATAGATAGGATAGGCAGACACAGACAAACAGGTAAATAGATGCTCTCTTTTGTTGCCCTTTCTCAAATCGCACAAAATGCCATGTTATATCTGTTCCACTAATCTGCTGGTGGATGATGACATTTGTATAACATGGAGAAAGATGATAAACACCATTGTGTTTAGTATTTACTGCCTATTGTCGTTTTCTTTTGGATTATTCTACAAACACAGAATTACAGAAGTATTACTCTTGCAGCCTTTACTGTGAAAAGTTGATACAACACAATCACATAGGACTCCATGCTTAGCCAGATAGGCAACATATTCCTGTTCCTAAAGACAATCACATAGGACTCCATGCTTAGCCAGGATAGGCAACATATTCCTGTTCCTAAAAGAAAAAAACATAATTTGACAAACAGCATGGTCACTTTGAAGAGTGACCAAAATGTGTTGACTAACCTGGATGCACTGCATGTATTCCAAATTAGATAGTATAATTGTATTCCATTGAAGGATGTGAACGTTCCGTGCGATTATTTCATGATTCTAGCTGGCTATGTGCATTCATTTCTGTGTTTTCTTTTACATAAGAATGATGCGTACACCAGTCACCGGGCTAGTGGTAGTAGCACAATAATTATTGTTTATTTCCAACAGGAATGAGAAAAACAATATTTAAACTTTATTTATTTTACAACGATTGCGAAGCAAGTTTTTACAACTTATTAATCACTCGTTGGCGAGAAAGCATAAATGTGATCATTCGTGTGGGAGGAAACCGGAGAAAACCCACCTGCCTAGACACAGCCAAGACGAGGAAAAACAAGGTGGGGCTCAACCCCTCTGCTATGATGAATACATTGTATCCATTTCATATAAAGGAGGCTCTACTTCAATGAATTGAACCTCGAAATAAATACATATCGCGAGTCTGGCCTAGTGGTTATTGTCGGTTAGTTCAAATCACTACCTCTCACTGCGGTATGTTCGAATACTACTGAGGCTTGAATTCTTTCAATTGAGGAAACGTTCCAGCTGGCTTGCGGAAGGTCGATGGTTCTCCCAGGATTCCTGTTTGTGGTTCAATACTACTCTCGGTCTGTCTCCGTGGTCGAGTGGTTACGGTCGCTGACTTGTATACCACTGTAACCTATCGTCACTGATGGTCACGGGTTCGAGCCCCGCTCAGGCCGTGTCTCATTTATATGAAAAAGTTGGCAGTTTCTTACGGAGGTTGGTGTACCCAAGTACTGGTTAACCGCTGGAGCCTGCCCAGGAAAGGTGTTGGGTAAACTGCCCGCCGGCGATATAGCCCGAAATGGTGCTGATGCAGGCGTAAAACACGAAATATAACATATATAATCAATACTACTCTGAGTGGCAGTCAGGGATTCAACCATAATAGTTTGACGAGTCATCAGATTTGGCTACCTAAGATGTGTGTGTGCCTAACAACAAACAAATCCACACATATCACGAGTGTTTAGTAGTTTATAACTTTAATGTGGGTAAATGTTTGCACAGAGATCCGATCCATTTATTCAAAGGAGTCGCATTGTAGGAAGATCAACATAATTTACAAGCATATTCATAATTTGTGAATCTGTAATGACAGGAAATTAAGGATGTTATGCCTTCTAAAATGTGCTAGATATTGACCCAAAACAAATACTTTGAAAATAAACGAGACAAAACACTGTCACTGCACTGTTTTCCGAAATTAAATATTGACCCAACTAGGATGTTTAGAAACTTAGAGATTCAAAGAGTATGGTTGAATAATGATTCGCTTGCAACATATTTGTTCTGGGTCAATATCTAGCACATTTCCCCTGCCTGACACACGACCACGTTGATCAATGAGTGTTCTTTAATAGTATTGTAGTAGTAGTAGTTGTTTCAACTTTTGAAACGTTCCTACGCCTATGCTTGGACTAAACCTGCTATTAATAACTGAAAGATGGACAAAGTAGCTCAAATAAAAATGACCAAAGCCTCTCAATGCTACATGGCCTGGTCTAGTCTGGTTGAATTCCAGTAATTGATTACAGAGATTCAGCGTGTTTGAGGGTACAGTTATAGAAATTTAAGAAATGCCGTGAATGTTTCATCAACACGTATATTTGATGCAGATCCACGTTGAGCTATTCTACAATATACCCGTACAAGCATGTACTACCAAGATTAAGATTCCATTACTGCCTGTTCATATTTTATGATTCAAATCCATAATATTCATGATATGCACGAACTCATCCTTGCGTCTTTGTGGGACTGGCCGGGAATGGGACCAGCCGAGAGTGGAGCGTTGTTGGACCGACCGGGAGTGGGGCGTTGATAAAACGGGAGAGGGTGTATGGCATGGCCTATGAAACCCTGACCAACTTTAGAAGCATCTGGAAAAACCATGACCTTACTTTAGACAGATCGGACTAAACCTTAGAAAAACATCGCACGAGCTATATTCGGACAGATTTTAAGAATATAATCCTATATACATGTAGATCCATGTTCACCTTATACTTGTAGCTATACTGCTATTTTCGGTATGGCGTTATTATCCTTGAAGGATTTACCAAATACATATATACTTTTAGAGAGCATAGAACATTCCACCATATAAAATGACATATATCCCAATATGTCGCCTCCGTGGTCGAGTGGTTACGGTCGCTGACTTGTATACCACTGTAACCTATCATCACTAATGTTCACGAGTTCGAGCCCCGCTCAGGCCGTGTCTCTTTATATGAAACAGTTGGCAGTTTCTTACCGAAGTTGGTTCACAGCTGGAGCCTGCCCAGAAAAGGAGTTGTTAGGTAAGCTTCCCGTTGCTCAAATGGGCAACCGGTAGAGACATTAGATAAACTTAAACTAAAAAGAATTCACAGACGAATCGGTAGTCCAATGGTTAACACGGACTAGTGTATCGCTGGTTCGTTCCTCCATCGGACCCTAATATTATGAACGGTCTTTCAGATGTCTCGTATCGGTGCTGTAGATACACTACACTGTGCATGTAAAAGAACCAGAGGAGATTCTGAACTGGGCCTCTGTGAGTATCATTGCACTATCCTCCAAGATGAGTAGGCCTAAACTCTTCAGAATGCGTCGCTGATATGGACAACCAGCACCGACGATAAATAAACGTAAAACACACACACATCCCCAACTCAGATACAATTAGAGTGGTGGAACCTATGCTCGGCGTAAATCCTACATATCATGGCCTATAAAAAAGTTAAATGCACTTGCCGTATATTATTATTTTTTTAAGTCAACTTTCATAAAATTGTTGTTGAAAATGTTAGCTTCATT
Source organism: Archivesica marissinica (assembly GCA_014843695.1). Classification (NCBI taxonomy): domain Eukaryota; kingdom Metazoa; phylum Mollusca; class Bivalvia; order Venerida; family Vesicomyidae; genus Archivesica; species Archivesica marissinica. The sequence continues at coordinate 2,991,606 of CM026386.1, read as the reverse complement.
ACGTAACCACGCGCCTAAATACAGCTATCGCAACGGCACCCGTTTCCATGGGGAACTAGATACTTTAGGGCACATATGCACGGCGTACATGGATTTTTTAAAATTTATGCATGGGTAAATGTTGAATATAATTTATTATTTTGACTTTGTAACATCAATAACTAACACTATTACAACTCATAAGAAACTATTTCTGGTTATTTGTACATTCCCCCCCCCCCCCCAATCCGGATAGCCACCTGAAATGCTCATAAACCGCACATTTCGGTGGAAAAAAATTTCCCAACAAGTTGTCTGTTTATATTCGGCTACTGAACCAGTCAGGTGACAGTTGCATTAGGCTATCGGTACACACAACGGAATATTATTGAACCATGCTTCACCTCTGTCAGCGAAAATAGGTTAAAACTATTTAAATATTTTAAATACGGATGTAAATGGAAAAAATACGCCGAGCATAGGTTTCACCACTCTAGTTAGATGGTGAATTTTGTCTATCTTTGTTAAAACCCAACTTTGTGGGGGAATCTGTCTGGAGACTGACGGACATGTGTCCAGTAAACGTTATTTATGAAGACCCCCGCCCGGCCTTTAGTGTTATTGCATACACTATATTAGCCCGTCCGTGGCTGCATTATAGCTAGCTACGAGCCTGTAGCCTAATATAATGAGAGTAAAACAAATCGAGGTTAATAACCCAGATCCCCCCCCCCCATTAAGTACTGGCCGGGGGCCAAGCTTTACGCTAATTAAGATGCGACCTAGGGAAGATTGCGTGGGAAAATCGATGGAGTATCTAGACTCTATTCAACGCTACAAAAAACTCCAGTTTTATACGATCAATATAAACCCGACCCCAGACAGTGTACAGTATAGTAGATTTGCTCAAGCGTGCTCATGCCTGCCCGATACACAACCGACAGATAAACTTTGCAGACGACCCTTGTGGTTAAAGTACGTCATATTTGTGTCGGTACCACCCAGAGCATGTACGATTCACGTGGGTCCGTCTGCCCAATCAACTTGGGGGGAATCTCGCATCGAGAGGGTGACGTCAGGGTTCGCCTACCATATATGGATTTCCTCTCCCCACCCATTTTTAACCTACTGGGGACGGGCGATATTTTTGTAACTGTTAAAACCAAACTTGTTTTGTGACTACAGGGAGATTTGTTTTTATTCTAGTTTATAAATACATTTATCATTCACTGTTAGGTGTATACGCTCTATCTGAAAGAGAACCCCCGTATCGTAATCGGATTATCTACCCATCCCGTGGGGTCGAGAAAAATATTTTAGCGACCACTTGTTGGTTGTGTGTGGGAAGAGGTGGACATATTGAGGTATGTAGTGAGTTTATTCTCGGGGATTTCAGCTGTGTGTTGACTAGTTAGCAAATAGTGAGACTCATTCTTTCTAGTTTCACTTTACATGTGTTATCCTGTATAAATGTTTCATTCAATTCATTGTATTTTGTTGATAAGCGTCATGCAGTGGATACAAATAATAATAAAAACCGTTTAGCCGCCATTTTCCCGTTCTAGTTTAGTATGTTTTTGTCCAAGTTCACACATGCAACACAATTGTGTTAATATCATTTAGAATACTTGAAACGTTTTGCTATTATCCGATTATAATAATAGTCAGCTGTCGTATTAAACATGTACATTTGTCTGTAGACTCGCACCCGCTAGGTGGCGCAGTAGAAGTAGTAGACACTTATTAATTGGATATGTAATTGATCAGTTAATTGACATCCATCACATTATGCGTCTAATAAATGCCCTATATTGTGTATATTGTGCTGAAAATCATGTTATTCTTAAAAAGGAAAACGAACAACCCCACATAAAATCAATAATCCGTTTTAAATTAGTCGAAATATGACATGTTGCCAGTTACAGGTGCGTATATCTGAGGGGGTTATGAGGTGGACAGGGAATTGGATGGTCCTGGGACAGGGAATTGGTTAGTCCTGGGACAGGACACTGGATGGTCCAGGGACAGGGAACTGGGTGGTCCTGTGACAGGGACTTGGTTAGTCCTGGGACAGGAAACTGGACGGGACAGGGAATTGGATGGTCCTGGGACAGGGAACTGGATGGTCCTGGGACAGAGGGAACTGGATGGTCCTGGGACAGGGAACTGGGTGGTCCTGGGACAGAGAACTGGGTGATCCTGGGACAGGGACTTGGTTAGTCCTGGAACAGGAAACTGGATGGTCCTGGTACAGGGATTTGGTTAGTCCTGGGACAGGGATTTGGTTAGTCCTGGGATAGGGAACTGGATGGTCCTGGGACAGGGAACTGGTTAGTCCTGCCCCTGTAATATTTCACATGAAAGAGCAGGCTAGGGATTGATCCATGCGATAGGTCACTATTAATCGCCTGGACATGGTGTGATAGGTCACTATTAATCGCCTGGACATGGTGTGATAGGTCACTATTAATCGCCTGGACATGGTGTGATAGGTGAAAGTTCTAGTGAATAGGCTGTATAGTTGCCTTATAATATACATGTAGAATTTTGTTCAACTCGCAAGTTTGTTTCATAATTGACCATCTCCATCTTGAAAGAAGATCGCACTACGTCAAACATTGCTGATAGCTTAGGGTGAGCGACATACAACTTTATCTCTGACACTCGGGGTGAGCGACATACAACTTTATCTCTGACACTCGGGGTGAGCAACATACAACTTTATCTCTGACACTCGGGGTGAGCAACATACAACTTTATCTCTGACACTCGGGGTGAGCGACATACAACTTTATCTCTGACACTCGGGTGAGCGACATACAACTTTATCTCTGACACTCGGGTGAGCGACATACAACTTTATCTCTGACACTCGGGGTGAGCGACATACAACTTTATCTCTGACACTCGGGGTGAGCGACATACAACTTTATCTCTGACACTCGGTGAGCGACATACAACTTTATCTCTGACACTCGGTGAGCAACATACAACTTTATCTCTGACACTCGGGGTGAGCGACCTACAACTTTATCTCTGACACTCGGGGTGAGCGACCTACAACTTTATCTCTGACACTCGGGGTGAGCAAAATACAACTTTATCTCTGACACTCGGGTGCGAATACAACTTTATCTCTGACACTCGGGGTGAGCAACATACAACTTTATCTCTGACACTCGGGGTGACCGACATACAACTTTATCTCTGTCACTCGGGGTGATAGCTTAGGCTCAGTTTCATACAACCTTATCTCTGACACTCGGGGTGAGCAACATACAACTTTATCTCTGTCACTCGGGGTGATAGCTTAGGCTCAGTTTCATACAACTTTATCTCTGACACTCGGGGTGAGCAACATACAACTTTATCTCTGACACTCGGGGTGACCGACATACAACTTTATCTCTGTCACTCGGGGTGATAGCTTAGGCTCAGTTTCATACAACTTTATCTCTGACACTCGGGGTGAGCAACATACAACTTTATCTCTGTCACTCGGGGTGATAGCTTAGGCTCAGTTTCATACAACTTTATCTCTGACACTCGGGGTGAGCAACATACAACTTTATCTCTGACACTCGGGGTGAGCGACATACAACTTTATCTCTGACACTCGGGGTGAGCGACATACAACTTTATCTCTGACACTCGTGGTGACCGACATACAACTTTATCTCTGTCACTCGGGGTGATAGCTTAGGCTCAGTTTCATACAACTTTATCTCTGACACTCGGGGTGAGCAACATACAACTTTATCTCTGACACTCGGGATGAGCGACATACAACTTTATCTCTGACACTCGGGGTGAGCGAACCGTGTCCCAGATTCAGTGAACCAAGTGGCCATTGTAAGGGAACCATTGTCAATATGGCTCTCATTAAGTGACCCATGGTCAAATATGACCTTTGGTTAGTGAAGCACGGTCAATATGGCTCTCGGTTAGTGAACCACAGTCAATATGGCCTTTGGTTAGTGAACCATGGTCAATATGGCCTGCAGTGAGTGAACCATGGTCAATATGGCCCGCAGTGAGTGAACCACGGTCAATATGGCCCTCGGTGAGTGAACCATGGTCAATATGGCCCGCAGTGAGTGAACCATGGTCAATATGGCCCGCAGTGAGTGAACCACGGTCAATATGGCCCTCGGTGAGTGAACCATGGTCAATATGGCCCTCGGTGAGTGAACCATGGTCAATATGGCCCACAGTGAGTGAACCATGGTCAATATGGCCCTCGGTTAGTGAACCATGGTCAATATGGCCCACAGTGAGTGAACCACAGTCAATATGGCCCTCGGTTAGTGAACCACGGTCAATATGGCCCTCAGTGAGTGAACCACGGTCAATATGGCCCGCAGTGAGTGAACCATGGTCAATATGGCCCGCAGTGAGTAACCCACGGTCAATATGGCCCGCAGTGAGTAACCCACGGTCAATATGGCCCGCAGTGAGTAACCCACGGTCAATATGGCCCGCAGTGAGTAACCCACGGTCAATATGGCCTGCAGTGAGTGAACCATGGTCAATATGGCCCGCAGTGAGTGAACCATGGTCAATATAGCCATCGGCTAGTGAACCACGGTCAATATGGCCCTCGGTTAGTGAACCACGGTCAATATGGCCCTCGGTGAGTGAACCACGGTCAATATGGCCCGCAGTGAGTGAACCATGGTCAATATGGCCCGCAGTGAGTAACCCACGGTCAATATGGCTCGGTTAGTGAACCATGGTCAATATGGCCCTCGGTTAGTGAACCATGGTCAATATGGCCCTCGGTTAGTGAACCATTGTCAATATGGCCCTCAGTTAGTGAACCATGGTCAATATGGCCCGCAGTGAGTGAACCATGGTCAATATGGCCCTCAGTTAGTGAACCATGGTCAATATGGCCCGCAGTGAGTAAACCATGGTCAATATGGCCCGTAGTGAGTAAACCACGGTCAATATGGCCCCGCAGTGAGTAACCCACGGTCAATATGGCCCTCAGTGAGTAACCCACGGTCATATGACATTTTAGAACGGTCTATGACAATGATTACTAGTCCAAATTATGAACGTGTAAGATCTCAAAAATATTTCCTAATAATAAATATCATATTTACCGTAAACTGATATAATATTATGTGCAATTAATTAAACAAATTGATTACATTCTCTCTTTCAGATTGGTTGGCATGACAACAACTCAACCGTCCAATGCCTCTGAATGGCAGTTATATAGGGTTCTGCAGAGGTCCAACTTGATGCAGTACTATGATACATTCGTTGCACAAGGTATGTCAGGTGTATTGCATAATTATTCAAATCAAAGATTAGCACCGAACCAGCCATCTTGAAAACCTGTTAGACCTTTCATTATTACAATGTTACTACATTTATTTTCTGTATTAATATAATTTCATTTAGTTTAATCTTTATTTATTTTATGATTGCGAAGCAAGTTTTAACAACTTATATTAATTACTCTCGTTGGTGCGGATGAAAGCGTAAATGTGGTCATTTGTGTGGGAGGAAGACGGAGTACCCGGAGAAAACCCACCTTAATTTTATTTATCTTGTATGGAATATACTTAACCCTGCCCGATATTGCCTGAACTGTACTGATGCGCCGTTAAACCAATACACACACTCACTGAACCATTGGTCTATTTTTTACTTCAACATATATAAGAATTCATATCAGGTAAGCAAATGTGGACTATTTCAATGGTTTAGTTTATACAAATTTATATTTGCGAAACAGTTCTTACAAATTATATTAATTGCGCTCGAGACCTCATTCCTGATGGAATCCATCGCCATGAAGGAGAGATGCGCTATCACGACTTCCACATAATTGCACTTAGTATGGTAGTTGTTCCTGAAATATCGGAGAGGGCGTCAGTTTCATATATTAATAATAGTAATAATCATAAATGGTGGTTGTCCGCCTCCATGGAGAGAATAGGCAACGTGGAACTTACTAACGGCACAATCGTAATGGCTCCAGCGGGGCTCAAACTCCAGACCTTTTTCACCTGAAGCGAATGCGCTACCACTATGCTATCACGACTTCCACAGAATGGTTGTTTTATACATATATACATATATACAGGTGGCGATGATGTACAGCAGCTGTGTGAGGCGGGGGAGGAAGAGTTCCTCGAGATAATGGCCTTGGTTGGCATGGCGAGTAAGCCTCTGCATGTAAGAAGACTGCAGAAAGCTCTACAAGAATGGGTGGCTAATCCAGGTATACTCGTTACGAAATGTTGTCGATACGAAATGTTAATTCATGTTGATAGAACTCGTGTTAGTTCATGTTGCCGATACACACGTTAGTTGTGTTGTTGTTGAGATTTCCGTTGCTAGTTTGTGTTGCGGTGAACATTTTGATAATGGAATTATTCTTTGTTTACTAAGTGACTGTGTACTGTTCAGAAATATTACTTGTTGACTACATGACTGTGTACTGTATGGAAATATTACTTGTTGACTACATGACTGTGTACTGTATGGAAATATTACTTGTTGACTACATGACTGCGTACTGTATGGAAATATTACTTGTTGACTACATGACTGTGTACTGTATGGAAATATTACTTGTTGACTACATGACTGTGTACTGTATGGAAATATTACTTGTTGACTACATGACTGCATACTGTATGGAAATATTACTTGTTGACTACATGACTGTGTACTGTTCAGAAATAGTACTTGCTGACTACATGACTGTGTACTGTATGGAAATATTACTTGTTGACTACATGACTGTGTACTGTATGGAAATATTACTTGTTGACTACGTGACTGTGTACTGTATGGAAACATTACTTGTTGACTACATGACTGTGTACTGTATGGAAATATTACTTGCTGACTACGTGACTGTGTACTGTATGGAAATATTACTTGTTGACTACATGACTGTGTACTGTATGGAAATATTACTTGTTGACTACATGACTGTGTAATGTATGGAAATATTACTTGTTGACTACATGACTGTGTACTGTTCAGAAATAGTACTTGCTGACTACATGACTGTGTACTGTTCAGAAATAGTACTTGTTGACTACATGACTGTGTACTGTTCAGAAATAGTACTTGTTGACTACATGACTGTGTACTGTTCAGAAATAGTACTTGCTGACTACATGACTGCGTACTGTTCAGAAATAGTACTTGCTGACTACATGACTGCGTACTGCTCAGAAATAGTACTTGCTGACTACATGACTGCGTACTGTTCAGAAATAGTACTTGCTGACTACATGACTGCGTACTGTTCAGAAATAGTACTTGCTGACTACATGACTGTGTACTGTTCAGAAATAGTACTTGCTGACTACACGACTGTGTACTGTATGGAAATAGTACTTGCTGACTACATGACTGCGTACTGTATGGAAATATTACTTGCTGACTACATGACTACTGTTCAGAAATATTACTTGCTGACTACATGACTGTGTACTGTTCAGAAATATTACTTGCTGACTACATGACTGCGTACTGTTCAGAAATATTACTTGCTGACTACATGACTGCGTACTGTATGGAAATATTACTTGCTGACTACATGACTGTACTGTTCAGAAATATTACTTGCTGACTACATGACTGTGTACTGTTCAGAAATATTACTTGCTGACTACATGACTGCGTACTGTATGGAAATATTACTTGCTGACTACATGACTGTGTACTGTATGGAAATATTACTTGTTGACTACATGACTGTGTACTGTATGGAAATAGTACTTGCTGACTACATGACTGTGTACTGTATGGAAATATTACTTGTTGACTACATGACTGTGTACTGTATGGAAATAGTACTTGCTGACTACATGACTGTACTGTATGGAAATATTACTTGCTGACTACATGACTGTGTACTGTATGAAAATATTACTTGCTGACTACATGACTGTGTACTGTATGGAAATATTACTTGCTGACTACGTGACTGTGTACTGTATGGAAATATTACTTGTTGACTACATGACTGTGTACTGTATGGAAATAGTACTTGCTAACTACATGACTGTGTACTGTATGGAAATAGTACTTGCTGACTACATGACTGCGTACTGTATGGAAATATTACTTGTTGACTACATGACTGTGTACTGTTCAGAAATAGTACTTGTTGACTACATGACTGTGTACTGTATGGAAATATTACTTGTTGACTACATGACTGTGTACTGTTCAGAAATATTACTTGTTGACTACATGACTGTGTACTGTTCAGAAATATTACTTGTTGACTACATGACTGCGTACTGTTCAGAAATATTACTTGTTCACTACATGACTGTGTACTGTTCAGAAATAGTACTTGTTGACTACATGACTGTGTACTGTATGGAAATATTACTTGTTGACTACATGACTGTGTACTGTATGGAAATATTACTTGTTGACTAAGTGACTGTGTACTGTATGGAAATATTACTTGCTGACTACATGACTGTGTACTGTATGGAAATATTACTTGCTGACTACATGACTGTGTACTGTATGGAAATATTACTTGCTGACTACATGACTGTGTACTGTATGGACATATTCGTTTGCAATCTGTGGCATGTGCTAATGTTTAAGTGGCATGTGCTAATGTTTAAGTGGCATGTGCTAATGTTTAAGTGGCATGTGCTAATGTTTAAGTGGCATGTGCTAATGTTTAAGTGGCATGTTTTGCAACGGGATCAAAACTTTCATCATTATTATATTTGTTCTCTTGTTTTAATACAGCTGTGTTTCAAGGGGTTGGCACAAGTTCAACAAATTCTGTGGCCCGGGAACCACCGACACACGTGTACTCGCTGCCGAGCACTTCCGAGAGTACTGAATCGCCAGCATTGACCTGGAATATCCAAACAACGCCACAAAAAAGTGTTAGCCCTGTCAGTATGATACCGTCATCGAGACCCATCGACTTACAGACTGATTTGATGCAAGGGCAGGTAATTACAGTATGATTGTCTCTGTATATGGAACCTTGATAGTGGTTTGTTAGCCTCTTCATTTACACCATATACAACTGGGTACTGTGTTTACTGTGAAAATGTGATTCAATGAAACATGGAAATTGGGTGAAGGAAATGCGCAACATGCCTTTCAAGTTTCATGTTCTGTTTTATCAATGCTCGGGGTTCATTCTAGGTCAGAATTTTTGGGAGAAGTGAGAAAACGTGTGATCGCTTCCTTAAATGGTGTTCTTTAATATACTTCTGCAAAATAGGGTTAAAATGCACAGTACAACCATTAAATACAACATTTGAGTAGAAGGAGTGCTTTATAATGGGCCAGTGTATCTTACTAGACAACATTTTGTTTGAAAATCGTAAAAACCAAAAAATAAATGTTTAAACATTGTTTTTAGGGAGAAGTGCTATAAAGATAATTTTGTTGTATTGTGTTGCATTGGGTGTTTTCAACACTGCTCTAAATGATTCTATTCTCAAATATTTCTGTTGTACACTGTACTGTGTTATTCCAGTGTGTACATTTAGCTTGCATAATTATATAATTTATTGCCATTACTGCATGCCCACATGAGTGAGGGCTGGAGATTCATGCTCTAGGTTTTGGAGGAAAGCACTAGATACAGAGAGCCTCGTACCAGAGGCTCATCTGGTTCCTTCTCGTGCATGGTGTTTAACGCGGACATAGAAAACTTGGGATCCCAGACTGTCATTAGTTGTACTTGTCAGGGTTCATTCTAGGGGTCGTCCTACTTTTCCCTAAAAAAGAATATTTTTGTTTTACAATTTTCATTCAAAATATTGTCCAGTATGATACACTCGTCGTAGTAAAGCACTTCTTCTATTCAAATGTTGTATTTAATGGTCATAATGTGTATTTTAACCCTATCTTGTTGACATTTATTAAATAACACCATTTAAGGGCGCAGTTTCTCATTTCTCCCAAATATTCTGACCTAGGATGAACCCTGTTTGCATGATGAAGTGGGGTGTCACTCCTGTGATTCCTAGATTAACGGTTCTTACCATATCTAGGATGTAATTGATTTGTGACATTGTCACTTCACCGGGCCTCCGAGGAAGCTATCCAGGAAGATTGGTTGTTCTACTCAGATGCCCATCCGTGCCTGAAATCCTGCTCGGAGGGGCACCCAGGGTCTCCCGTCCCCACCAATCCTGCTGGAGGGGCACCCAGGGTCTCCCGTCCCCACCAATCCTGCTGGAGGGGCACCCAGGGTCTCCCGTCCCCACCAATCCTGCTGGAGGGGCACCTAGGGTCTCCCAGGGTCTCCCGTCCCCACCAATCCTGCTCGGAGGGGCACCCAGGGTTTCCCGTCCCCACCAATCCTGCTGGAGGGGCACCCAGGGTCTCCCGTCCCCACCAATCCTGGCTGGAGAGTCACCCAGGGTCTCCCGTCCCCACCAATCCTGACTGGAGGGGCACCCAGGGTCTCCCGTCCCCACCAATACTGCTCGGAGGGGCACCCAGGGTCTCCCGTCCCCACCAATCCTGGCTGGAGAGTCACCCAGGGTCTCCCGTCCCCACCAATCCTGGCTGGAGGGGCACCCAGGGTCTCCCGTCCCCACCAATCCTGTCTGGAGAGTCACCCAGGGTCTCCCGTCCCCACCAATCCTGGCTGGAGAGTCACCCAGGGTCTTCCGTCCCCACCAATCCTGCTGGAGAGTCACCCAGGGTCTCCCGTCCCCACCAATCCTGCTGGAGAGTCACCCAGGGTCTCCCGTCCCCACCAATCCTGGCTGGAGAGTCACCCAGGGTCTCCCGTCCCCACCAATCCTGGCTGGAGAGTCACCCAGGGTCTCCCGTCCCCACCAATCCTGCTGGAGAGTCACCCAGGGTCTCCCGTCCCCACCAATCCTACTGGAGAGTCACCATATCATACAAGATGTTGGTACAACTTTAAACCCCAAGAGCAAACAAAAAGATATTACCATTGCTGAGGGTTGTGTCGTAAACCCAAATATAACATCAACAACAGATTATACAGCCACGCGTTCACTGACAGTGTAATTGTGATTCATTAGACATCTGTGCTGTATGTTACAGATAAAGAAGCAAGGGTTATCTCCCTCTTCCCAGACGCCGTATCTCGGAGAGGAACAGATCAACGAGATCGCGAACTGTGCCGGGAAACTTATCAAAGGTCTACCACAGTTTGAAGCCAAACCACTAAACATAAAGAAAGAAATCAACAAACAAATTTATGTAAGTACATTGATATACCGGTATATATACGTATAACAGTGGAACAATAGGATCTGTGGGTCAAAACTCGCCAATGCGACCCGGGTTCGATCCTCGGACAGGGAAGAATGTGAGATGGTACGATGGTCGCCAGATCGGACAGGTGGGTTTTCTCCGGGTACTCCGGTTTCCTCCCACATGAATGACCACATATACGCTTACATCCGAGCCAACGAGAGTGATTAATATAAGTTGTTCAAACTTGCTTCGCAATTGTTGTAAAATAAATAAAGTATAAAAAAAAAAACGCTGTTTGTTTTATGTACAGTTGCTTTTGTATACTAGTATTGAAAATAGAGAGATCTATAGCAAGATCCCGATGTACAATCTAGCCACGACCTGACGATTCAATGTTGATATGAACTGATCTATAGCAAGATCCTGATGTACAATCTAGCCACGACCTGACGATTCAATGTTGATATGAACTGATCTATAGCAAGATCCCGATGTACAATCTAGCCACGACCTGACGATTCAATGTTGATATGAACTGATCTATAGCAAGATCCTGATGTACAATCTAGCCACGACCTGACGATTCAATGTTGATATGAACTGATCTATAGCAAGATCCCTATGTACAATCTAGCCACGACCTGACGATTCAATGTTGATATGAACTGATCTATAGCAAGATCCCGATGTACAATCTAGCCACGACCTGCGATTCAATGTTGATATGAACTGATCTATAGCAAGATCCCTATGTACAATCTAGCCACGACCTGACGATTCAATGTTGATATGAACTGATCTATAGCAAGATCCCGATGTACAATCTAGCCACGACCTGCCGATTCAATGTTGATATGAACTGATCTATAGCAAGATCCCGATGTACAATCTAGCCACGACCTGACGATTCAATGTTGATATGAACTGATCTATAGTAAGATCCTGATGTACAATCTAGCCACGACCTGCCGATTCAATGTTGATATGAACTGATCTATAGCAAGATCCCGATGTACAATCTAGCCACGACCTGCCGATTCAATGTTGATATGAACTGATCTATAGCAGGATCCTGATGTACAATCTAGCCACGACCTGCCGATTCAATGTTGATATGAACTGATCTATAGCAAGATCCCAATGTACAATCTAGCCACGACCTGCCGATTCAATGTTGATATGAACTGATCTATAGCAAGATCCCGATGTACAATCTAGCCACGACCTGCCGATTCAATGTTGATATGAACTGATCTATAGCAAGATCTCGATGTACAATCTAGCCATGACCTGCCGATTCAATGTTGATATGAACTGATCTATAGCAAGATCTCGATGTACAATCTAGCCACGACCTGCCTATTCAATGTTGATATGAACTGATCTATAGCAAGATCCAGATTTACAATCTAGCCACGACCTGCCGATTCAATGTTGATATGAACTGATCTATAGCAAGATCCTGATGTACAATGAAGCCACGACCTGCCGATTCAATGTTGATATGAACTGATATATAGCAGGATCCTGATGTACAATCAAGCCACGACCTGCCGATTCAATGTTGATATGAACTGATCTATAGCAGGATCCTGATGTACAATCAAGCCACGATTGAATGATATCACAGTTTAGAAACTGACTACTTAATTAGGGTGACTGCTAAAACGGGTTTAACTGTGTGTGGTTTATGAGTATTATAAATGTGAATGCCCCCAGCCACAATGAGCCTGAAGGTTTATAATATTTCAAATGTGCGTTCATCCATCACACTTTCTTTGTGGCCTCACCTCTGTCCTTCAGTTTTAGCACTACATGAACTACTATATTACAGGAAGTGTTTGCTTGCTGTTAACTTTATATCTTCTCAGGAAGCTGCTAATTTAGTACTACATGAACTACTATATTGCAGGAAGTGATAGCCCTTCCAATAGACTACTCTAAAGAGCGACTTGATCTGATGAGAAAGTATGCGGCCATTTACCGAAGATTTGATTCTGAGAGAATTTACTCCAAACCAATGTCAATGCACGAGGTACTTGTATTTGTATTTTGAGTTTGATGATGGTACAGTCTACATCAGTTATGTCGAATTCCGTTGGACCAAACAAAATACTTCGACATAACCGAAGTTTGACTTAGCGAAATTAGATATAAACAGAGTCTGTTATATGTAAAATGATAGTGTCTGAAACAGGACTTTGATTCGACTTCGAGATAACCGGATAATTCTAAATAACCGACTTTGACATAGCGGATATAGACTGTAATTGAATAAGTATAAATATTTTGAAATATTCATATTTTTACTTTATATGCTGGACAAGATGTACACCCATGCTATTTTAAAGGCCTGAGTTTCCAGCTGATCGTCATTACATGCCCCTGACTGCTCAAGTTTCAAATCGCACAGCAGGGGAGGGAGGTGTCCTATTCCTAATGTTATGACACAATACAGCTGGCTTGCAGATTAGTCAGTTGTTTTAGGTTATACACATTTATTTGAGCTCAATTGCGAAACAAGTTCTTATAACTTATATTAATCACTCTCGATACCTCATTCCTGATGGAATCCATCGCCATGAGGGAGAGAGAAGAAGCATGTGGAATTTAAATGCCTTGCCTAAGGGCACAATTGTAACGGCTCCAGCAGGGCTTGAACTCCGTGCCTTTCGCACATGAAGTGGATGCGCAACCACTGCGCTATCACGACTTCCACTACAGTTGTTTTACCCAGGGCTCATGCATGAAAGACTGACTGGCTGGAAAGTTGCCATTTGACCGTCACTGGTAGTGTGACTTTAAATGGAAAGCAAATAATATGGTAGTATGTGTACTGTATTTCAATGTCTAATCTAAGCCATTAAAACATAATTACAGGTGTGTGTTAATGAAGCTTCTGCCCAGCTGTGTTTTCACATGCCGACGTTATTGACGCGGCGGGAAGATTTGTTTCCCCTGGCCAGACAGGTTGTGAAGGATAGCGGTTACCAGTATTCTAAAGGACATTCCAGGTTGGACAAAAAGTACTGACTTTATATCATACCTTATATCATACATAAATTATTAACTTGTTTCACTCGCCTATATATGTAGGAATTGCTGCTTTATTATGATGTTAGACGGACAATAAGCCGAGATATTTAAAAACTGGATGTTAGACGGACAATAAGCCGAGATATTTAAAAACTGGATGTTAGACGGACAATAAGCCGAGATATTTAAAAACTGGATGTTAGACAGACAATTTGCCGAGATATTTAAAAACTGGATGTTAGACGGACAATAAGCCGAGATATTTAAAAACTGGATGTTAGACGGACAATAAGCCGAGATATTTAAAAACTGGATATTAGACGGACAATAAGCCGAGATATTTAAAAACTGGATATTAGACGGACAATAAGCTGAGATATTTAAAAAATGGATGTTAGACAGACAATAAGCCGAGATATTTAAAAACTGGATATTAGACAGACAATAAGCCGAGATATTTAAAAACTGGATATTAGACGGACAATAAGCTGAGATATTTAAAAAATGGATGTTAGACAGACAATAAGCCGAGATATTTAAAAACTGGATATTAGACAGACAATAAGCCGAGATATTTAAAAACTGGATGTTAGACAGACAATAAGCCGAGATATTTAAAAACTGTTGCAAATCTGCATCTTTTATTTGAGGTATATAATGTGTATCATATTATAATATACCAGGATTCATCAAAGTAAGTTTGAATTGTGGCGCGTCTGTTTAGTAATGAACGTGTTGTCTGCCTCGTATCCAATTGGTTGTAGGCTGGCTCACTGCCACAACCACGGCACCGTCAGAAACTAGACCAATTAGTATAAAGTAGTAAGAATTATTTCCGTAATTAATCTAAAATGAATTTGTGTGAAATAAAATAAAGTTTGAATAAATATTTGCTGTACATGTGCATCATACTGTGTCTGGTATGGCAATGAAATGGTTTCCTGTGCATCATACTGTATTTGGTATGGCAATGAAATGGTTTCTTGTGCATCATACTGTGTCTGGTATGGCAATGAAATGGTTTCTTGTGCATCATACTGTGTCTTGTATGGCACTGAAATGGTTTCTTGTGCATCATACTGTGTCTGGTATGGCAATGAAATGGTTTATTGTGCATCATACTGTGTCTGGTATTGCAATGAAATGGTTTCTTGTGCATCATACTGTGTCTGGTATGGCAATGAAATGGTTTCTTGTGCATCATACTGTGTCTGGTATTGCAATGAAATGGTTTCTTGTGCATCATACTGTGTCTGGTATGGCAATGAAATGGTATCTTATGCATCATACTGTGTCTGGTATGGCAATGAAATGGTTTCTTGTTCATCATACTGTGTTTGGTATGGCAATGAAACGGTTTCTTGTGCATCATACTGTGTTTGGTATTGCAATGAAATGGTTTCTTGTGCATCATACTGTGTTTGGTATGGCAATGAAATGGTTTCTTGAGCATCATACTGTGTCTGATATGGCAATGAAATGGTTTCCTGTGCATCATACTGTGTTTGGTATGGCAATGAAATGGTTTCTTGTGCATCATACTGTGTCTGGTATGGCAATGAAATGGTTTCTTGTGCATCATACTGTGTCTGGTATGGCAATGAAATGGTTTCTTGTGCATCATACTGTGTCTGATATGGCAATGAAATGGTTTCCTGTGCATCATACTGTGTTTGGTATGGCAATGAAATGGTTTCTTGTGCATCATACTGTGTCTGGTATGGCAATGAAATGGTTTCTTGTGCATCATACTGTGTCTGATATGGCAATGCAATGGTTTCTTGTGCATCATACTGTGTCTGGTATGGCAATGAAATGGTTTCTTGTGCATCATACTGTGTCTGGTATGGCAATGAAATGGTTTCTTGTGCATCATACTGTGTCTGGTATGGCAATGAAATGGTTTCTTGTGCATCATACTGTGTCTGGTATGGCAATGAAATGGTTTCTTGTGCATCATACTGTGTCTGGTATGGCAATGAAATGGTTTTCTGTGCATCATACTGTGTTTGGTATGGCAATGAAATGGTTTCTTGTGCATCATACTGTGTCTGGTATGGCAATGAAATGGTTTCTTGTGCATCATACTGTGTCTGGTATGGCAATGAAATGGTTTCTTGTGCATCATACTGTGTCTGGTATGGCAATGAAATGGTTTCTTGTGCATCATACTGTGTGGTATGGCAATGAAATGGTTTCTTGTGCATCATACTGTGTCTGGTATGGCAATGAAATGGTTTCTTGTGCATCATACTGTGTCTGGTATGGCAATGAAATGGTTTCTTGTGCATCATACTGTGTCTGGTATTGCAATGAAATGGTTTCTTGTGCATCATACTGTGTCTGGTATGGCAATGAAATGGTTTCTTATGCATCATACTGTGTCTGGTATGGCAATGAAATGGTTTCTTGAGCATCATACTGTGTCTGGTATGGCAATGAAATGGTTTCTTGTTCATCATACTGTGTTCGGTATGGCAATGAAACGGTTTCTTGTGCATCATACTGTGTTTGGTATTGCAATGAAATGGTTTCTTGTGCATCATACTGTGTTTGGTATGGCAATGAAATGGTTTCTTGAGCATCATACTGTGTCTGATATGGCAATGAAATGGTTTCCTGTGCATCATACTGTGTTTGGTATGGCAATGAAATGGTTTCTTGTGCATCATACTGTGTCTGGTATGGCAATGAAATGGTTTCTTGTGCATCATACTGTGTCTGGTATGGCAATGAAATGGTTTCTTGTGCATCATACTGTGTCTGGTATGGCAATGAAATGGTTTCTTGTGCATCATACTGTGTCTGGTATGGCAATGAAATGGTTTCTTGTGCATCATACTGTGTCTGGTATGGCAATGAAATGGTTTCTTGTGCATACTGTGTCTGGTATGGCAATGAAATGGTTTCTTGTGCATCATACTGTGTCTGGTATGGCAATGAAATGGTTTCTTGTGCATCATACTGTGTCTGGTATGGCAATGAAATGGTTTCTTGTGCATCATACTGTGTCTGGTATGGCAATGAAATGGTTTCTTGTGCATCATACTGTGTCTGGTATGGCAATGAAATGGTTTCTTGTGCATCATACTGTGTCTGGTATGGCAATGAAATGGTTTCTGTGCATCATACTGTGTTTGGTATGGCAATGAAATGGTTTCTTGTGCATCATACTGTGTCTGGTATGGCAATGAAATGGTTTCTTGTGCATCATACTGTGTCTGGTATGGCAATGAAATGGTTTCTTGTGCATCATACTGTGTCTGGTATGGCAATGAAATGGTTTCTTGTGCATCATACTGTGTCTGGTATGGCAATGAAATGGTTTTCTGTGCATCATACTGTGTTTGGTATGGCAATGAAATGGTTTCTTGTGCTACATACTGTGTCTGATATGGCAATGAAATGGTTTCTTGTGCATCATACTGTGTCTGGTATGGCAATGAAATGGTTTCTTGTGCATCATACTGTGTCTGGTATGGCAATGAAATGGTTTCTTGTGCATCATGCTGTGTCTGGTATGGCAATGAAATGGTTTCTTGTGCATCATACTGTGTCTGGTATGGCAATGAAATGGTTTCTTGTGGTGCATTTTTCTTGTGCATCATACTGTGTCTGGTATGGCAATGAAATGGTTTCTTGTGCATCATACTGTGTCTGGTATGGCAATGAAATGGTTTTCTGTGCATCATACTGTGTTTCGTATGGCAATGAAATGGTTTCTTGTGCATCATACTGTGTCTGGTATGGCAATGAAATGGTTTCTTGTGCATCATACTGTGTCTGATATGGCAATGAAATGGTTTCTTGTGCATCATACTGTGTCTGATATGGCAATGCAATGGTTTCTTGTGCATCATACTGTGTCTGGTATGGCAATGAAATGGTTTCTTGTGCATCATACTGTGTCTGGTATTGCAATGAAATGGTTTCTTGTGCATCATACTGTGTCTGGTATGGCAATGAAATGGTATCTTATGCATCATACTGTGTCTGGTATGGCAATGAAATGGTTTCTTGTGCATCATACTGTGTCTGGTATGGCAATGAAATGGTTTCTTGTTCATCATACTGTGTTTGGTATGGCAATGAAACGGTTTCTTGTGCATCATACTGTGTTTGGTATTGCAATGAAATGGTTTCTTGTGCATCATACTGTGTCTGATATGGCAATGAAATGGTTTCTTGTGCATCATACTGTGTCTGGTATGGCAATGAAATGGTTTCTTGTGCATCATACTGTGTTTGGTATGGTAATGAAATGGTTTCTTGTGCATCATACTGTGTTTGGTATTGCAATGAAATGGTTTATTGTGCATCATACTGTGTCTGGTATGGCA
Source organism: Archivesica marissinica (assembly GCA_014843695.1). Taxonomy (NCBI): domain Eukaryota; kingdom Metazoa; phylum Mollusca; class Bivalvia; order Venerida; family Vesicomyidae; genus Archivesica; species Archivesica marissinica. The sequence goes on along the minus strand of CM026386.1, from coordinate 2,973,043 downwards.
ATGAAATGGTTTCTTGTGCATCATACTGTGTCTGGTATGGCAATGAAATGGTTTCTTGTGCATCATACTGTGTTTGGTATGGCAATGAAATGGTTTCTTGAGCATCATACTGTGTCTGATATGGCAATGAAATGGTTTCCTGTGCATCATACTGTGTTTGGTATGGCAATGAAATGGTTTCTTGTGCATCATACTGTGTCTGGTATGGCAATGAAATGGTTTCTTGTGCATCATACTGTGTCTGGTATGGCAATGAAATGGTTTCTTGTGCATCATACTGTGTCTGTATGGCAATGAAATTGTTTCTTGTGCATCATACTGTGTCTGGTATGGCAATGAAATGGTTTCTTGTGCATCATACTGTGTCTGGTATGGCAATGAAATGGTTTTCTGTGCATCATACTGTGTTTGGTATGGCAATGAAATGGTTTCTTGTGCATCATACTGTGTCTGGTATGGCAATGAAATGGTTTCTTGTGCATCATACTGTGTCTGGTATGGCAATGAAATGGTTTCTTGTGCATCATACTGTGTCTGGTATGGCAATGAAATGGTTTCTTGTGCATCATACTGTGTCTGGTATGGCAATGAAATGGTTTTCTGTGCATCATACTGTGTTTGGTATGGCAATGAAATGGTTTCTTGTGCATCATACTGTGTCTGGTATGGCAATGAAATGGTTTCTTGTGCATCATACTGTGTCTGGTATGGCAATGAAATGGTTTCTTGTGCATCATACTGTGTCTGATATGGCAATGAAATGGTTTCTTGTGCATCATACTGTGTCTGGTATGGCAATGAAATGGTTTCTTGTGCATCATACTGTGTCTGGTATGGCAATGAAATGGTTTCTTGTGCATCATACTGTGTCTGGTATGGCAATGAAATGGTTTCTTGTGCATCATACTGTGTCTGGTATGGCAATGAAATGGTTTCTTGTGCATCATACTGTGTCTGGTATGGCAATGAAATGGTTTCTTGTGCATCATACTGTGTTTGGTATGGCAATGAAATGGTTTCTTGTGCATCATACTGTGTTTGGTATGGAATGAAATGGTTTCTTGTGCATCATACTGTGTCTGATATGGCAATGAAATGGTTTCTTGTGCATCATACTGTGTCTGGTATGGCAATGAAATGGTTTCTTGTGCATCATACTGTGTTTGGTATGGCAATGAAATGGTTTCTTGTGCATCATACTGTGTTTGGTATGGCAATGAAATGGTTTCTTGTGCATCATACTGTGTCTGGTATGGCAATGAAATGGTTTCTTGTGCATCATACTGTGTCTGGTATGGCAATGAAATGGTTTCTTGTGCATCATACTGTGTCTGGTATGGCAATGAAATGGTTTCTTGTGCATCATACTGTGTCTGGTATGGCAATGAAATGGTTTCTTGTGCATCATACTGTGTCTGGTATGGCAATGAAATGGTTTCTTGTGCATCATACTGTGTCTGGTATGGCAATGAAATGGTTTCTTGTGCATCATACTGTGTCTGGTATGGCAATGAAATGGTTTCTTGTGCATCATACTGTGTCTGGTATGGCAATGAAATGGTTTCTTGTGCATCATACTGTGTCTGGTATGGCAATGAAATGGTTTCTTGTGCATCATACTGTGTGGTATTGTAATGAAATGGTTTCTTGTGCATCATACTGTGTCTGGTATGGCAATGAAATGGTTTCTTGTTCATCATACTGTGTCTGGTATGGCAATGAAATGGTTTCTTGTGCATCATACTGTGTTTGGTATTGCAATGAAATGGTTTCTTGTGCATCATACTGTGTCTGGTATTGCAATGAAATGGTTTCTTGTGCATCATACTGTGTCTGATATGGCAATGCAATGGTTTCTTGTGCATCATACTGTGTCTGGTATGGCAATGAAATGGTTTCTTGTGCATCATACTGTGTCTGGTATGGCAATGAAATGGTTTCTTGTTCATCATACTGTGTCTGGTATGGCAATGAAATGGTTTCTTGTGCATCATACTGTGTCTGGTATGGCAATGAAATGGTTTCTTGTGCATCATACTGTGTCTGGTATGGCAATGAAATGGTTTCTTGTGCATCATACTGTGTCTAGTATGGCAATGAAATGGTTTCTTGTGCATCATACTGTGTCTGGTATGGCAATGAAATGGTTTCTTGTTCATCATACTGTGTCTGGTATGGCAATGAAATGGTTTCTTGTGCATCATACTGTGTTTGGTATGGCAATGAAATGGTTTCTTGTGCATCATACTGTGTCTGGTATTGCAATGAAATGGTTTCTTGTGCATCATACTGTGTCTGGTATGGCAATGAAATGGTTTCTTGTGCATCATACTGTGTTTGGTATGGCAATGAAATGGTTTCTTGTGCATCATACTGTGTGGTATTGTAATGAAATGGTTTCTTGTGCATCATACTGTGTCTGGTATGGCAATGAAATGGTTTCTTGTTCATCATACTGTGTCTGGTATGGCAATGAAATGGTTTCTTGTGCATCATACTGTGTTTGGTATTGCAATGAAATGGTTTCTTGTGCATCATACTGTATCTGGTATTGCAATGAAATGGTTTCTTGTGCATCATACTGTGTTTGGTATGGCAATGAAATGGTTTCTTGTGCATCATACTGTGTCTGGTATGGCAATGAAATGGTTTCTTGTTCATCATTGCAGGGCAACAGACCTAAACCCAGACAATCCAAGTAAACGACAAAAGTTGGAAGCTCTTATATCTGATTGTAAAGGGGACCAATCTATAGAGAAAGCCAAGAGAGAGGTATGTTTGTAAATTATAAAGTTATAAACTTAATTTATTTTACACCGATTGCGAAACAAGCTTTAAGAACGTATATCAATCACTGTTGTTGGTGCGGATGAAAGCGTATAATTATGTGCTCCTTCGTGTGCGAGGAAATGGAGTACCCGGAGAAAAACAACCTGTCTTATTTGTCGACCATCGTACCATCTCGCATATTTCCCAGTCTGAGGATCAGTCTGAGTATCAACCCTGGTTGTGCTTCCCAGTCTGAGTATCAACCCTGGGTATACTTCCCAGTCCGAGTATCAACCCTGGGTATACTTCTCAGTCCGAGGATCAACCCTGGGTATACTTCCCAGTCCGAGGATCAACCCTGGGTATACTTCCCAGTCTGAGGATCAACCCTGGGTATGCTTCCCAGTCCGAGGATCAACCCTGGGTATACTTCCCAGTCCAAGGATCAACCCTGGGTATACTTCCCAGTCCGAGGATCAACCCTGGGTATACTTCCCAGTCCGAGGATCAACCCTGGGTATGCTTCCCAGTCTGAGGATCAACCCTGGGTATGCTTCCCAGTCCGAGGATCAACCCTGGGTATACTTCCCAGTCCAAGGATCAACCCTGGGTATACTTCCCAGTCCAAGGATCAACCCTGGGTATACTTCCCAGTCCGAGGATCAGTCCAAGGATCAACCCTGGGTATACTTCGCAGTCTGAGTATCACCCCTGGGTATACTTCCCAGTCTGAGTATCACCCCTGGGTATACTTCCCAGTCTGAGGATCAACCCTGGGTATACTTCCCAGTCCGAGGATCAGTCCAAGGATCAACCCTGGTATACTTCCCAGTCCGAGGATCAACCCTGGGTATACTTCCCAGTCTGAGGATCACCCCTGGGTATACTTCCCAGTCTGAGGATCAACCCTGGGTATACTTCCCAGTCCGAGGATCAGTCCAAGGATCAACCCTGGGTATACTTCCCAGTCCGAGGATCAACCCTGGGTATACTTCCCAGTCTGAGGATCAACCCTGGGTATACTTCCCAGTCTGAGGATCAACCCTGGGTATACTTCCCAGTCTGAGGATCAACCCTGGGTATGCTTCCCAGTCCGAGGATCAACCCTGGGTATGCTTCCCAGTCCGAGGATCAACCCTGGGTATACTTCCCAGTCCAAGGATCAACCCTGGGTATGCTTCCCAGTCCGAGGATCAACCCTGGGTATGCTTCCCAGTCCGAGGATCAACCCTGGGTATGCTTCCCAGTCCGAGGATCAGTCCGAGTACCCTGGGTATGCACAGTTATGGTTTATTTAACATTAAAATGGTTGTAGCAGTAAAACGCGATTGCTAATTCTGCAAAGCATGGTCTTTTTTTGTGAACTAGAGATAACTTAGTTTATACAAATTTATTTTAGCCTGATTGCAAAACAAGTACTTTCAACTTGTACTAATCACTCTCAAGACCTCATTCCTGATGGAATCCATCGCCACGAAGGACGGAGAAGAGGCAACATGGAATTTAAATGCCTTGCCTAAGGGCACAATCGTAATGGCTCCAGTGGGGTTTGAACTCCGGTCCTTTAGCACCTGAAGCGAACACGCTACAACTGCGCTATCACGACTTCCACTGGAGATAACTATTTCAATATAAAGCAGAGAACTTTCGTAAATTAATTTAATCAGAAGGTTGTAAGAAACAAATGTTTTGTTACGTTATTTCAGTAGATTAATATGCACTTTCAGGAAAGATTAAGACAGATCAGCCAAGAACTGGCGTCGGTGTCGGATAAACAAGAGCAGATCGTAACAGACCTGGAGGCTGCCAAAGAGTGCCAAGACATGGAGAGGGTAGATTCCTTGCAGACTCAGCTAGAACAGATCACAAATAAACATCTACAGTTGCTTACTGAGCAGAGTGATTTGTTGAGAAAACAAAGGTAGGATATCCGATCCATAGATTTGTAGACAAAACACAGGTAAGGTAAGATATCAGAGACATGCAGATGGTAGATTTGTAGATAGAACACAGGTAAGGTAAGATATCAGAGGCATTGAGAGAGGTAAATATGTAGACAGAACACAGGTAAGGTAAGATATCAGAGACATGGAGATGGTAGATTGCCTACAGACATGGCTATAAGATACAAACTATTACTATTAAATAAAAGGGGAATTCACATGAATACTGCAAAATACCAAACAGTTACCTATTCTTTCACTGAACCAGAACTATTTCTAAGAGGAACACATAGTATGGTGATGAGTTTCCATAACATTTGTCGTAAAGTATGTTTATGTTGTTTCAAATAGAAACTAGCCTTATCTAAAATTCAATTTCATATGCTGTTAGCTATAGTAAAGCACTGGTTGCAAAGTTATTGATCGTGATAGTAGAAGTCGTGGTAGCGCAGTGGTAAGAGCCCCGCTGGAGCCGTTACAATTGTGCCCTGAGGCAAGGCATTTAAATTCCATGTTGCCTCTTCTCTCTCCCTCGTGGCAATTGATTCCATCAGGAATGAGTTCTCGAGAGTGATTAATATAAGTTGCAAGAACTTGTTTCGCAATCAAGCTAAACAAAATTTGTATAAACTAGTTATTGATGGTTTTTTAAATAAATAAAAGGTACCGTATTGTTCCTATTTAAAGCGCCACCTCTAATATAGGCGCCCCCACGTAAAAATGCAACATGAAATGGCCCTTAAAGGAAATAATTGGATTACCTGTCGGTAGTACTGTTGTTTAACGTAATCCATATATATATATATATACTCCAAGCTCATGAATCACTAAGTGTGCCTGAATAATATGCACATCACTTGTTGAACGTGTATCACTATAAAAAAAGTATTTATTTTCACAGAAGAATTCACACAATATTACAATGCCTCGAGCTATTCAAACCGAAAGTACAAGGATAGTTATTTACATAGACACTGTATAAAAGTTTATAACGCGGAACAATCCACAGAAACACAGGTTAACTTTAAATGTATACGATTTACATGGCATAATATTATGGGTGTACAAAACATAATTATCGATCGATTTAGGTAACACACGATGACGTAGTAGGCGTCGCATTATGACAAAGCAAGGTCACTGAGCAGTTTCTTCCAATTAGTTGGCAATTACCGATATTGAAACGGAGATTTTCCACACCTATACTACAGAAATTAATTACTCTAATTAGTGCGCCCCTTTTGTGTTTTGCATCGCGCCCGGGCGCTATAAATAGGAACAATACGGTAGGTAAATTACAAATAATAGTTTAATAAACAATAATTCTGGGATCATTCAAACCAATTTGTTTTCTTTCAGGTTATTAACCAAATAATGGGTTGGAAGCCAATTATGACATCGTGCTGTGAAACAAGTCATGCACTTTGTTATATAACTTTTACTAATAATTTGAAGTCCGCTTCCATGGTCGAGTGGTTAAGGTCGCTGACTTGTATACCACTGTAACCTATCATCACTGATGTGCCCCGCTCAGACCGTATTTCATTTATATGAAAAGTTGGCAGTGTCTTACGGAGGTTGGTGTACCAAGTACTGGTTAACCGCTGTAGCCTGCCCAACAAAGGTGTTGTTAGGTAAACTGCCCGCCGGCGATATATCCCAAAAATGGTGCTGATGCAGCCGTAAAACCCGAAATATAACATAACATAACTAATAATTTGAAAGGATCTTGTATCCTCTCTCTGAAGTAGATCAGATATCTTGTATAAACATTATAAAATGATCTATTTCATTTCAGCTTTGATGTTTATGGAGACTTAGATGCTAGTTCTGACAGAGATGGTAATTTTGTTTTTGTATTGTTTTATATGCTCATTGTGGGAAGGAATGGGATAGGCATATATATTCCTTTCAAGTTTGAATATCCATAGCTCGATTGCAAATTCTTGCAACTTATATTAATCACGCTTGATACCTTATTCCTGATGTAATCCATCGCCACGAGGGAGAGAGAAGACGCAACGGGGAATTTAAATGCACAATCGCAACAGCTTCAGCGGGGCTCGAACTCTGGGCCTTTCGCAATTGAAGTAACCGAGTTGCTGCCCCTGAATTCGTGGAAGTACTGGTTTGTGTGAAGTCAATATGCAGCTGTTTGTATGTGAAAGTGGGGAATGCTAAATTGTGTCTATTTTATTTTACTGCTAACTAATATGATGGACTTATAGTTGGTATCTCATCAACATCCTTTAGTCAGTCGGTGATTATAAACTCATTGTTAGAAATTGAACCAATTCCATGATGCCAACCGACGCTATTCAGCCTAAATTCTGTGTTGATTTTGTTACAGATTCAAACCTTGGAGCGAGCGGGTCATCCTCACCAAGTCTAGCAGATCGATCAGACATATCTCAACAACACCTTACCCTTAAAAGTATGCTCACAACTGGTCAGATGCCAAAGATATCTGGAAGTAACTTTAGTACAACTGTGATGGGCAAAAATACCCTCTTTGACGAGGGTCTGAGGATTGCACAACAATATGGACTCGGCGATTTCGCGCAGGAACTTAAATCGTTGCAAGGAACTCCCGAAGAAAATGAAGGGCACTCGGATATAATTACTAGTTTATTCGCAAGTGGTCTGTTACGGACAAATGAACATAGTGCAACTAATGGGGAGGGAGTTGCGGCAAGTCCAAAACCAATCAAGAATGCTGTTGCCAGTGAAAACGGACACGAAGAAGACTCTTCAAGTTCACCTGCGAAAGAAAGTTGTGATACAATTGATGCAGTTGAAACAGTTGATACGGTTGAATCAGTCAATGGTGTATAATACCGTCTACCCTAAAATGTCCCGTATATAAAACCACATAGTTGCAACGAAAATATCTGCATTACTGGTGTCTCACCTCTCCCGAACCCAGTGTGATTCTCGGGTGTAGCTGGTGCCTCACCCATACATCGTACGAGGTGACTGATAGGGTCTGAAGAGTGGACTCGGCTTATTGCATCCCTGGGGAGTCCAGTGTGGCGTGGGAGTACCCAGCATCCCTCCACAAGTGCATCTAAATCAAACAATAAGAAGGTCTTTCAAATTTGGTCTAAATAAACCTTACCATGATGGTTAAGATTGGGTGAAACTGAGGAACGTGAAGAAAAACCTTAGAAGAAATTCTCATAGACCAGTATTAGTAATATAGTCATATGTGGTCAATTGAGAAGGACATAATTACCCATGGACATAGTCCCATCCATGTCCAGGCAGACATAGCCACCCCACCCCCAACTTGAAAACCCAGGCAGACATAGCCACCCCACCCCCAACTTGAAAACCCAGGCAGACATAGCCACCCCACCCCCAACTTGAAAACCCAGGCAGACATAGCCACCCCACCCCCAACTTGAAAACCCAGGCAGACATAGCCACCCCACCCCCAACTTGAAAACCCAGGCAGACATAATTCCCCGTATGACATAATTCCCCGTATTTAGATTCCCCGTATTTAGATTCCCCGTATTTAGATTCCCCGTATTTAGATTCCCCGTATTTAGATTCCCCGTATTCAGTTGACCAGTAACCTAGATGGGCAGTTATTTTGGATCCTCTTGTGTTAGAAAACATAGCTGATGAATATGTCTGTATCTCTGTCATTTGCATCGTTACAACAACCTTTACCAAGTTTGTTCAAATGGTGTCGCTGATGTTAGAAACTAGTTAGACTTAAAGTGAAACCTTAAAAGAACTTATTCTAATGAACATGTTAGTCTCGTCTACCATTTCTCCCTAAAGATTCCAACCTCTCCATAAACCTTCTGGAGGTATAATTGACTTCTCCAAATGACTTCTCTCAAACAGCTTGAACCCTGATTATCTTTGAAACCGAACGATTATGGAGCAATTTGTATCGAGACAATGTGTAGAATACAATATTCAACTTCGGTTGTTCACAGTCTATGTCACTCTGCACGTTATAAGTCGTATGTGCATTACTTTTGTACAAGAGATGAATTTTCAAATAAGTTCACACGGTCTGGAATGATGGGACCAATTTAATTCAACGTTATATCTTGAAGTAAACGTTCATCTGTACAATATGTTCTGTCCATTCCTTGAAGTAAATGTTCATCTGTACAATATGTTCCACCCATTCCTTGAAGTAAACGTTCATCTGTACAATATGTTCTGTCCATTCCTTGAAGTAAATGTTCATCTGTACAATATGTTCTGTCCATTCCTTGAAGTAAACGTTCATCTCTACAATATGTTCCACCCATTCCTTGAAGTAAACGTTCATCTCTACAATATGTTCCACCCATTCCTTGAAGTAAACGTTCATCTGTACAATATGTTGAACTCCTTGAAGTAAACGTTCATCTGTACAATATGTTCTGTCCACTCCTTGAGGTAAACGTTCATCTGTACAATATGTTCTGTCCACTCCTTGAGGTAAACCGACATCTGTACAATATGTTGAAGCCTAAGCCGCATGATGGATTTTCAGGACATAGGTGTTAACCAGATGATGATGATGTGCAAAGTGCAATTTTCAGTCAGATCCATTCAATACTAATGTTAAACGTGGAGGTCATACGTCCATCTGTCTGACCATTGCAGGTACCGAGTCTACCAAATGGATATAGGACAAACTTGCAAATGTTCACAATCTTGAGACAAATTGTAGTTGAAACTGTTTTCCTTAGGCTGGCTGAGGATGGGTGTGAAGTGTTGAGACATCTCTTTACCTTAACGATGACCTGCTAGCTTATTTAGCAGATCTAACCCAATAACAGACCAATTGTCTTGTACCTATGTGATTGTAATATAAAGTGTGTTTACATTTAAAGAAAATATATATTTATTATTTGAATTCAAATTAAAACTATGTTCCATATATGTGTACATGTCTATTTTATAGATGTAAGCGTTGCTGCGTACGGTTCTGTATAGCGTTGCTGCATACAGTTCTGTATAGCGTTGCAGCGTATGGTTCCGTATAGCATTGCAGCATGCTGTTCTGTATAGCGTTGCAGCGTACGGTTCTGTATAGCGTTGCAGTGTACTGTTCTGTATAACGTTGCAGCGTACTGTTCTGTATATCGTTGCATGACTTAATTTTGCAGAACTTATCATAAATTGTTACTTATACCAGTGCTTTTGCAGGTGTATTAGAATCATCCACCTGTCCGCCTGTCCCATCTCAATCTTACCCTTATCTTCCAAGCATCCCATCATATTTCCATGAAAGTGTACAGAAAACATCGGTATGAAGTGTAGTTGTGAACATAGTAATTGTGTTCTGCTCGTTTACATTTGATAATGAGTGATGGCCCTTTGGTTCAAGCATCATCTCTCAAAATCCTATGTCTTATTTTCATGAAACATTTTTTAACTTTACAATGAGAATCAGCAGAAGAAGAGTGTTTGTCTGGTTCTACTAATCCTCCAGGCAGTTTCAATACTACTAATCCTCCAGGCAGTTTCAATACTACTAATCCTCCGGGCAGTTTCAATACTACTAATCCTCCGAGCAGTTTCAATACTACTAATCCTCCGAGCAGTTTCAATACTACTAATCCTCCGAGCAGTTTCAATACTACTAATCCTCCGAGCAGTTTCAATACTACTAATCCTCCGAGCAGTTTCAATACTACTAATCCTCCGGGCAGTTTCAATACTACTAATCCTCCGGGCAGTTTCAATACTACTAATCCTCCGGGCAGTTTCAATACTACTAATCCTCCGGGCAGTTTCAATACTACTAATCCTCCGAGCAGTTTCAATTTACTAATCCTGGCACTTTCAGTTTAACTAATCCTCCGGGCAGTTTCAATTTACTAATCCTGGCAGTTTCAATTCTACTAATCCTCCGTGCAGTTTCAATTACTAATCCTCCGGGCAGTTTCAATTTACTAATCCTCCGGGCAGTTTCAATACTACTAATCCTCAGGGCAGTTTCAATTTACTAATCCTCCAGGCAGTTTCAATTTACTAATCCTCTGGGCAGTTTCAATACTACTAATCCTCCAGGCAGTTTCAATTTACTAATCCTCTGGGCAGTTTCAATACTACTAATCCTCCAGGCAGTTTGAATTTACTATCCTCCGGGCAGTTTCAATACTACTAATCTTCCGGGCAGTTTCAATTCTACTAATCCTCCGGACAGTTTCAGTACTAGGGAAGTATATTCCACACTGGTAGTGTACTCCATATGGGTAGTGTACTCCACATGGGTAGTGTACTCCATATGGGTAGTGTACTCCACACGGGTAGTGTACTCCACGTGGGTAGTGTACTCCACACGGGTAGTGTACTCCACACGGGTAGTGTACTCCACACGGGTAGTGTACTCCACACGGGTAGTGTACTCCACACGGGTAGTGTACTCCATATGGGTAGTGTACTCCACACGGGTAGTGTACTCCACACAGGTAGTGTACTCCATATGGGTAGTGTACTCCACACGGGTAGTGTACTCCACGTGGGTAGTGTACTCCACATGGGTAGTGTACTCCACACGGGTAGTGTACTCCACAAGGGTAGTGTACTCCACATGGGTAGTGTACTCCACATGGGTATTGTACTCCACACGGGTAGCTTACTCCACACTCCACACGGGTAGTGTACTCCACATGGGTAGTGTACTCCACACTGGTAGTGTACTCCACAAGGGTAGTGTACTCCACATGGGTATTGTACTCCACACGGGTAGCTTACTCCACACTCCACACGGGTAGTGTACTCCACAAGGGTAGTGTACTCCACACTGGTAGTGTACTCCACACGGGTAGCTTACTCCACACGGGTAGTGTACTCCACATGGGTAGTGTACTCCACACGGGTAGTGTACTCCACAAGGGTAGTGTACTCCACACTGGTAGTGTACTCCACACGGGTAGTGTACTCCACAAGGGTAGTGTACTCCACACTGGTAGTGTACTCCACACGGGTAGTGTACTCCACAAGGGTAGTGTACTCCACATGGGTAGTGTACTCCACACGGGTAGTGTACTCCACATGGGTAGTGTACTCCACACGGGTAGCTTACTCCACACGGGTAGTGTACTCCACACGGGTAGTGTACTCCACACGGGTAGTGTACTCCACACGGGTAGTGTACTCCACACGGGTAGTGTACTCCACACGGGTAGTGTACTCCACACGGGTAGTGTATTCCACACGGGTAGTGTACTCCACATGGGTAGTGTACTCCACACTAGTAGTGTATTCCACACGGGTAGTGTACTCCACATGGGTAGTGTACTCCACACGGGTAGTGTACTCCACACAGGTAGTGTACTCCACACAGGTAGTGTACTCCACACTGGTAGTGTATTCCACACGGGTAGTGTACTCCACATGGGTAGTGTACTCCACACTAGTAGTGTACTCCATACTGGTAGTGTACTCCACACGGGTAGTGTACTCCACACTGGTAGTGTACTCCACACGGGTAGTGTACTCCACACGGGTAGTGTACTCCACGTGGGTAGTGTACTCCACACGGGTAGTGTACTCCACACGGGTAGTGTACTCCACACGGGTAGTGTACTCCACACGGGTAGTGTACTCCACACGGGTAGTGTACTCCACACGGGTAGTGTACTCCACACGGGTAGTGTACTCCATACTGGTAGTGTACTCCACACGGGTAGTGTACTCCACACTGGTAGTGTACTCCACACGGGTAGTGTACTCCACAAGGGTAGTGTACTCCACGTGGGTAGTGTACTCCACACGGGTAGTGACTCACAGTGGTATTGTACTCCACACGGGTAGTGTACTCCACACGGGTAGTGTACTCCACATGGGTAGTGTACTCCACACAGGTAGTGTATTCCACACGGGTAGTGTACTCCACACGGGTAGTGTACTCCACACTGGTAGTGTACTCCCCAGGGGTAGTGTACTCCACACGGGTAGTGTACTCCACACGGGTAGTGTACTCCACATGGGTATTGTACTCCACACTGGTAGTTTACTCCACACGGGTAGTGTACTCCACATGGGTATTGTACTCCACACTGGTAGTTTACTCCACACGGGTAGTGTACTCCACACGGGTAGTGTACTCCACATGGGTAGTGTACTCCACACGGGTAGTGTACTCCACACGGGTATTGTACTGTACTCCACACTGGTAGTGTACTCCACACTGGTATTGTACTCCACACGGGTAGTGTACTCCACACGGGTAGTGTACTCCACACGGGTAGTGTACTCCACATGGTAGTGTACTCCACACGGGTAGTGTACTCCACACGGGTAGTGTACTCCCACGGGTAGTGTACTCCACACTAGTAGTGTATTCCACACGGGTAGTGTACTCCACACTGGTAGTGGTACCACACGGGTAGTGTACTCCACATGGGTAGTGTACTCCACATGGGTAGTGTACTCCACATGGGTAGTGTACTCCACACTGGTAGTGTATTCCACATGGGTAGTGTACTCCATATGGGTAGTGTACTGCACACTGGTGGTGTATTCCACACGGGTAGTGTACTCCATATGGGTAGTGTACTCCACACGGGTAGTGTACTTACTCAACACGGGTAGTGTACTTGCTCCACATGGGTAGTGTACTCCACACTGGTAGTGTACTACACATGGGTAGTGTACTCCACACGGGTAGCTTAACTCCACACGGGTAGTGTACTCCACATGGGTAGTGTACTCCACACGGGTAGTGTACTCCACACTGGTAGCTTACTCCACACTCCACATGGGTAGTGTACTCCACACTGGTAGTGTACTCCACACTCCACATGGGTAGTGTACTCCACACTGGTAGCTTACTCCACACTCCACACGGGTAGTGTACTCCACACGGGTAGTGTACTCCACAAGGGTAGTGTACTCCACACGGGTAGTGTACTCCACACAGGTAGTGTACTCCACA
>CM026386.1:2936650-2958429 GCA_014843695.1 Archivesica marissinica | reverse complement strand
ATGTAGTCACAGCTAGAAGTTCGGTAACTATATGGGCCAATATTATACATAAACAATATTATACATATACAATATTATACATAAACAATATTATACAATATTATACATATACAATATTATACATAAACAATATTATACATAAACAATATACATGTAGTCGCAGCTAGAAGTTCGGTAACTATATGGGCCAATATTATACATAAACAATATACCTGTAGTTGCAGCTAGAAGTTCGGTAACTATATGGGCAAATATTATACATATACAATATTATACATAAACAATATACATGTAGTCGCAGCTAGAAGTTCGGTAACTATATGGGCCAATATTATACATATACAATATTATACATATACAATATTATACATATACAATATACATGTAGTCGCAGCTAGAAGTTCGGTAACTATATGGGCCAATATCATACATATACAATATACATGTAGTCGCAGCTAGAAGTTCGGTAACTATATGGGCCAATATTATACATATACAATATTATACATATACAATATTATACATAAACAATATACATGTAGTCGCAGCTAGAAGTTCGGCAACTATATGGGCCAATATTATACATATACAATATTATACATAAACAATATACATGTAGTCGCAGCTAGAAGTTCGATAACTATATGGGCCAATATTATACATATACAATATTATACATATACAATATACATGTAGTCGCAGCTAGAAGTTCAGTAACTATATGGGCCAATATTATACATAAACAATATACATGTAGTCGCAGCTGTTCGGTAACTATATGGGCCAATATTATACATAAACAATATTATACATAAACAATATTATACATATACAATATTATACATAAACAATATTATACATAAACAATATTATACAAAAACAATAGTATACATATACAATATTATACATATACAATATTATACATATACAATATTATACATAAACAATAGTATACATAAACAATACTATACATATACAATATTATACATATACAATATTATAAATATACATATACAATATTATACATATACAATATTATACATATACAATATTATACATAAACAATAGTATACATAAACAATACTATACATATACAATATTATACATATACAATATTATACATAAACAATAGTATACATAAACAATATTATACATATACAATATTATACATATACAATATTATTTTTACATATACAATATTATACATATACAATATTATACATAAACAATATTATACATAAACAATACTATACATATACAATATTATACATATACAATATTATATAACAATATTATACATATACAATATTATACATATACAATACTATACATAAACAATATTATACATAAACAATATTATACATAAACAATATTATACATAAACAAGAGGTCCATTGAAATGGTCCAAGGAAGAGTCAGTTGTAGGCCATCCATGATCGAGTAGTTTGTGTTTTACGTTTATTTATCGTCGCTATCGGTTGCCCATATGAGTGACGCCTCCTGAAGATATGTTCCTTTAGATTTTTGCCGGATAGTGCAATGATAGAGACCCATTCCAGAGTCTCCTCTGGTTCTTTTACGTGCACAGTGTAAAGCACCAACACAAGACCTCGGTTTAAAGTCCCATCTGAAAGAATGTTAATTTTATTATGGTCAGACAGGGGATTTAACCTGCGATACCTGGATTACCAGTCCAGCGTTTTAACCACTAGACTACAGATCTGTCTGTGCGAGTAGTTCAGATCATTTACAGCAGTGTTACCCAGGTGTCCGTCTCTGCCTTAAATATAGCTCTGAGGGGCACCCGGTTTCGTCCTCCACCAATAATAGCTGGAAAGTCGCCATATGACCTAAGCTGTTGGTCCGACTTTAAACCTCCAAAAACAAACAAACCAACAATCGCTCACTTGCTATTCATTTGTTTTATCAAATGTTCATAGCTGATGTTTATATAACTGTTTATTTACTATTTAACGTACTGGATCAGCGGTAAAATATTTTATCAATTTTTTCTTTTCTATATCTGTAACCAGGCCAACATTAAATCAACAGTAGTAGTAGGAGGAGATAACCGGAGTACCCGCAGAATTGGATCAAACCCGGGTTGCCGTGGTGAGAAGCGAGCGCGCTAATCGTACAGCCATAAAAGTTGCTACATATAACAGAATACTGCCAGTTTAGTATTTAAAAACTGAATAAGACATGCTATGCTACTTTACCGAGTCATTCTTAGGTCGGTGTGGGGTGTTTGTATTGAATCAATATATCAACTGCAACTGCAACAACCAAGGGAGACCGGAATAAATCCAATATATCAACTGCAACTGCAATAACCAAGGGAGACCGGAATAAATCCAATATATTTTCAAGATTGCTGACATGGCAGACATTTTTGATAGGAATGATCTTAGCTATATTTTCTACTAGTGAGCCCCGATGCTCCAGACCACGTTTCAGCAGAATCAACAGAGCGGTTCAAAAAAGAGAAGTCAATTTTTTTATTAAACTTCCTATAGCAGCTTCGGATCTAGTTGCCCCGATGTTCACTCCAAGTTTTATCAAAAATTGACCAAGCGCTTCAGAAAGAGAAATGGAAACTAGATTTTTCAAAATGGCCACCATAGCGACAATTTTGAATATTGGATCGAAATTCCTTTAGAATTACTGATCTACTAGATCGATGTAATCATCAATAGACCGTGACAATGTTCTACATAGCAAAGCCAAAACTCAAACTTGCCGGGTATGGACTGGATATCAAAGCTCAAACTAGCCAGGTATGGACTGGATATCAAAACTCAAACTTGCTGGGTATGGACTGGATATCAAAGCTCAAACTAGCCGGGTATGGACTGGATATCAAAGCTCAAACTAGCCGGGTATGGACTGGATATCAAAACTCAAACTTGCCGGGTATAGACTGGATATCAAACTAGCCAGGTATGGACTGGATTTCAAAGCTCAAACTAGCCAGGTATGGACTGGATATCAAAACTCATACTTGACGGGTATGGACTGGATATCAAAACTCAAACTAGCTGGGTATGGACTGGATATCAAACTTGCCGTGTATGAACTGGATATCAAAGCTCAAACTTGCCGGGTATGGACTGGATATCAAAGCTCAAACATGCCGGGGATGGACTGGATATCAAAGCTCAAACTTGCTGGGTATGGACTGAATATCAAAACTCAAACTTGCCGGGTATGGACTGGATATCAAAACTCAAACTAGCCGGGTATGAACTGGATATCAAACTAGCCAGGTATGGACTGGATATCAAACTAGCCGGGTATGGACTTGATATCAAAACTCAAACTAGCCAGGTATGGACTGGATATCAAAACTCAAACTTGCAAGGTATGGACTGGATATCAAACTAGCCGGGTATGGACTGGATATCAAACTAGCCGGGTATGGACTGGATATCAAACTAGCCGGGTATGGACTGGATATCAAACTAGCCAGGTATGGACTGGATATCAAAACTCAAACTAGCCGGGTATGGACTGGATATCAAACTAGCCAGGTATGGACTGGATATCAAATTGATCCTAATGAAAAGCAGAATGAGGCTAAGTTATTTAACATTAATCCTTTCCCTCATAGAAGCACCTCTTGAAGCCATTACCAATACAACATACATCGACAATGTAGTAGCCAAACCAATGTTCATAATATAGGCCAGAATCTCATGTAGTCCCAGTAATATCTATGGAGGTGGGATAGATATGGTGACTACTTATCCACTGCATGATAGTTAAATGGCTGTCGTTTGTATGGAGATATAATAGTATATTAACCTAAATCTCTATGAAGTCCCAGTAATATCTATGGAGGTTGGATATATATGGCCACTACTTATCCACTGCATGATAGTTAAATGGCTGTCATTTGTGTAGAGATATAATAGTATATTAACCTAAATCTCTATGAAGTCCCAGTAATATCTATGGAGGTGGGATAGATATGGCCACTACTTATCCACTGCATGATAGTTAAATGGCTGTCGTTTGTATGGAGATATAATAGTATATTAACCTAAACCTCTATGGAGGAAAGGGTTAAGTAAACTATAACCAAGGCAACATTAGAATAAAATATATGTTTTATTTGTTCATGTCATGATAAAAACAATACCTTTAAATCTGATGGTTAGCACTAACATGTACAATTTTATATGATAATAAGATATTACTAATGTAATTCTACATTTCTTATTACGAGTGTACTTGCACAGATGTTGTGCTTCCCCTTCTAATATGGTGCTTCCTATCTTGTATCACATGCGTATATGAATTCTAACGAGGGTATATACCATTGACAGTGCAATTAAGCTGGAAAGAATCGTTCCGTTATCACAGATGCCATGTCGATGTTTCCGTATCGTTTCAGACAGATGTTCCCAATGCCAAACAGTGTAACAGCGAGCAGACCTTTCACTGCATTTAGGCTGTGATGAAACGGCTTTTTTCTAAAATATAGCAAAATCAATACAGGACCAAGATTGTACAGAATATATCTAAAATAGCAGGGTTAAGATCTGTATATATAGCCGTGGATGTTTCTACAGTGTATATGATCTGTGTATATATAGCCGTGGATGTTTCTACAGTGTATATATAGCTGTGGATGTTTCTACAGTGTATATGATCTGTATATATATAGCTGTGGATGTTTCTACAGTGTATATGATCTGTATATATAGCCTTGGATGTTTCTACAGTGTATATATAGCTGTGGATGTTTCTACAGTGTATATGATCTGTATATATATAGCCGTGGATGTTTCTACAGTGTATATGATATGTATATATAGCCGTGGATGTTTCTACAGTGTATATGATATGTATATATAGCCATGGATGTTTCTACAGTGTATATGATCTGTATATATAGCCGTGGATGTTTCTACAGTGTATATGATATGTATATATAGCCGTGGATGTTTCTACAGTGTATATGATATGTATATATAGCCATGGATGTTTCTACAGTGCATAAGATCTGTATATATAGCCGTGGATGTTTCTACAGTGCATACGATATGTATATATAGCCGTGGATGTTTCTACAGTGCATATGATCTGTATATATAGCCGTGGATGTTTCTACAGTGTATAAGATATGTATATATAGCCTTGGATGTTTCTACAGTGTATATGATCTGTATATATAGCCTTGGATGTTTCTACAGTGTATATGATCTGTATATATAGCCTTGGATGTTTCTACAGTGTATATGATATGTATATATAGCCGTAGATGTTTCTACAGTGTATATGATCTGTATATATAGCCTTGGATGTTTCTACAGTGTATAAGATCTGTATATATAGCCTTGGATGTTTCTACAGTGTATATGATCTGTATATATAGCCTTGGATGTTTCTACAGTGTATATGATATGTATATATAGCCGTGGATGTTTCTACAGTGTATATGATCTGTATATATAGCCTTGGATGTTTCTACAGTGTATATGATCTGTATATATAGCCGTGGATGTTTCTACAGTGTATATGATCTGTATATATAGCCGTGGATGTTTCTACAGTGCATATGATATGTATATATAGCCGTGGATGTTTCTACAGTGCATATGATATGTATATATAGCCGTGGATGTTTCTACAGTGTATATGATATGTATATATAGCCGTGGATGTTTCTACAGTGTATATGATATGTATATATAGCCGTGGATGTTTCTACAGTGTATATGATCTGTATATATAGCCGTGGATGTTTCTACAGTGTATATGATCTGTATATATAGCCGTGGATGTTTCTACAGTGTATATGATCTGTATATATAGCCGTGGATGTTTCTACAGTGTATATGATATGTATATATAGCCATGGATGTTTCTACAGTGTATATGATATGTATATATAGCCTTGGATGTTTCTACAGTGTATATGATCTGTATATATAGCCTTGGATGTTTCTACAGTGTATATGATCTGTATATATAGCCTTGGATGTTTCTACAGTGTATATGATATGTATATATAGCCGTGGATGTTTCTACAGTGTATATGATCTGTATATATAGCCTTGGATGTTTCTACAGTGTATATGATCTGTATATATAGCCTTGGATGTTTCTACAGTGTATATGATCTGTATATATAGCCTTGGATGTTTCTACAGTGTATATGATATGTATATATAGCCGTGGATGTATCTACAGTGTATATGATATGTATATATAGCCGTGGATGTTTCTACAGTGTATATGATCTGTATATATAGCCTTGGATGTTTCTACAGTGTATAAGATCTGTATATATAGCCTTGGATGTTTCTACAGTGTATATGATCTGTATATATAGCCGTGGATGTTTCTACAGTGTATATGATCTGTATATATAGCCGTGGATGTTTCTACAGTGCATATGATCTGTATATATAGCCGTGGATGTTTCTACTGTGCATATGATCTGTATATATAGCCATGGATGTTTCTACAGTGTATATGATCTGTATATATAGCCGTGGATGTTTCTACAGTGTATATGATATGTATATATAGCCATGGATGTTTCTACAGTGCATATGATCTGTATATATAGCCGTGGATGCTTCTACAGTGTATATGATCTGTATATATATAGCCGTGGATGTTTCTACAGTGTATATGATATGTATATATAGCCATGGATGTTTCTACAGTGTATATGATCTGTATATATAGCCGTGGATGTTTCTACAGTGTATATGATATGTATATATAGCCATGGATGTTTCTACAGTGTATATGATCTGTATATATAGCCGTGGATGTTTCTACAGTGTATATGATCTGTATATATAGCTGTGGATGTTTCTACAGTGTATATGATCTGTATATATAGCCGTGGATGTTTCTACAGTGTATAAGATATGTATATATAGCCATGGATGTTTCTACAGTGTATATTATATGTGTATATATAGCCATGGATGTTTCTACAGTGTATATTATATGTGTATATATAGCCATGGATGTTTCTACAGTGTATATTATATGTGTATATATAGCCTTGGATGTTTCTACAGTGTATATTATATGTGTATATATAGCCATGGATGTTTCTACAGTGCATATGATCTGTATATATAGCTGTATGTTTCTACAGTGTATATGATATGTATATATAGCTGTATGTTTCTACAGTGTATATGATCTGTATATATAGCCGTGGATGTTTCTACAGTGTATATGATATGTATATATAGCCATGGATGTTTCTACAGTGTATATGATATGTATATATAGCCATGGATGTTTCTACAGTGTATATGATCTGTATATATAGCTGTGGATGTTTCTACAGTGTATATGATCTGTATATATAGCTGTGGATGTTTCTACAGTGTATATGATCTGTATATATAGCCGTGGATGTTTCTACAGTGTATATGATCTGTATATATAGCCGTGGATGTTTCTACAGTGTATATGATCTGTATATATAGCCGTGGATGTTTCTACAGTATATATGATCTGTATATATAGCCTTGGATGTTTCTACAGTGTATATGATCTGTATATATAGCCTTGGATGTTTCTACAGTGAATGTTATATGTATATATAGCCTTGGATGTTTCTACAGTGTATATGATCTGTATATATAGCCGTGGATGTATCTACAGTGTATATGATATGTATATATAGCCGTGGATGTATCTACAGTGTATATTATATGTGTATATATAGCCATGGATGTTTCTACAGTGTATATGATCTGTATATATAGCCATGGATGTTTCTACAGTGTATATGATATGTATATATAGCCGTGGATGTATCTACAGTGTATATGATCTGTATATATAGCTGTGGATGTTTCTACAGTGTATATGATCTGTATATATAGCCATGGATGTTTCTACAGTGTATATGATCTGTATATATAGCCGTGGATGTTTCTACAGTGTATATGATATGTATATATAGCCATGGATGTTTCTACAGTGTATATGATCTGTATATATAGCCGTGGATGTTTCTACAGTGTATATGATCTGTATATATAGCCGTGGATGTTTCTACAGTATATATGATCTGTATATATAGCCTTGGATGTTTCTACAGTGTATATGATCTGTATATATAGCCGTGGATGTTTCTACAGTATATATGATCTGTATATATAGCCTTGGATGTTTCTACAGTGTATGTTATATGTATATATAGCCTTGGATGTTTC
This sequence comes from Archivesica marissinica, assembly GCA_014843695.1. Lineage (NCBI taxonomy): Eukaryota > Metazoa > Mollusca > Bivalvia > Venerida > Vesicomyidae > Archivesica > Archivesica marissinica. The sequence goes on along the minus strand of CM026386.1, from coordinate 2,950,228 downwards.
TACAGTGTATATGATATGTATATATAGCCTTGGATGTTTCTACAGTGTATATGATCTGTATATATAGCCGTGGATGTTTCTACTGTGCATATGATCTGTATATATAGCTGTGGATGTTTCTACAGTGTATATGATCTGTATATATAGCCTTGGATGTTTCTACAGTGTATATGATCTGTATATATAGCCTTGGATGTTTCTACAGTGTATAAGATCTGTATATATAGCCTTGGATGTTTCTACAGTGTATATGATCTGTATATATAGCCTTGGATGTTTCTACAGTGTATATGATATGTATATATAGCCTTGGATGTTTCTACAGTGTATGTTATATGTATATATAGCCGTGGATGTATCTACAGTGTATATGATATGTATATATAGCCGTGGATGTATCTACAGTGTATATTATATGTGTATATAGCCGTGGATGTTTCTACTGTGCATATGATCTGTATATATAGCTGTGGATGTTTCTACAGTGTATATGATCTGTATATATAGCCGTGGATGTTTCTACAGTGTATAAGATCTGTATATATAGCCATGGATGTTTCTACTGTGCATATGATCTGTATATATAGCTGTGGATGTTTCTACAGTGTATATGATCTGTATATATAGCCGTGGATGTTTCTACAGTGTATAAGATCTGTATATATAGCCATGGATGTTTCTACTGTGCATATGATCTGTATATATAGCTGTGGATGTTTCTACAGTGTATATGATCTGTATATATAGCCGTGGATGTTTCTACAGTGTATAAGATCTGTATATATAGCCATGGATGTTTCTACTGTGCATATGATCTGTATATATAGCTGTGGATGTTTCTACAGTGTATATGATCTGTATATATAGCCGTGGATGTTTCTACAGTGTATAAGATCTGTATATATAGCCATGGATGTTTCTACTGTGCATATGATCTGTATATATAGCCATGGATGTTTCTACAGTGTATATGATATGTATATATAGCCATGGATGTTTCTACAGTGTATATGATATGTATATATAGCCGTGGATGTTTCTACAGTGTATATGATCTGTATATATAGCCATGGATGTTTCTACAGTGTATATGATCTGTATATATAGCCGTGGATGTTTCTACAGTGTATATGATCTGTATATATAGCCGTGGATGTTTCTACAGTGTATATGATATGTATATATAGCCGTGGATGTTTCTACAGTGTATATGATCTGTATATATAGCCATGGATGTTTCTACAGTGTATATGATCTGTATATATAGCCATGGATGTTTCTACAGTGTATATGATATGTATATATAGCCATGGATGTTTCTACAGTGTATATGATATGTATATATAGCCATGGATGTTTCTACAGTGTATATGATCTGTATATATAGCTGTGGATGTTTCTACAGTGTATATGATCTGTATATATAGCCGTGGATGTTTCTACAGTATATATGATCTGTATATATAGCCTTGGATGTTTCTACAGTGTATATGATCTGTATATATAGCCGTGGATGTATCTACAGTGTATATGATCTGTATATATAGCCATGGATGTTTCTACAGTGTATATGATCTGTATATATAGCCGTGGATGTTTCTACAGTGTATATGATCTGTATATATAGCTGTGGATGTTTCTACAGTGTGTATGATCTGTATATATAGCCGTGGATGTTTCTACAGTATATATGATCTGTATATATAGCCGTGGATGTTTCTACAGTGCATATGATCTGTATATATAGCCATGGGTGTTTCCTACAGTGTATATGTTATGCATATATAGCTGTGGTTATTTCTAGTGTATATGATATGTATATATAGCCATGGATGTTTCCTACAGATCATATACACTGACTGATCTTTCGTTTAGCTATGGTCCTTTGATTTCGTCTGTCCCGTTATTCTTGTACACGCTAATTGTCAGAAACTATTGGCCGGGAATCAGTGAAACCTCTCTGGTACCCAGCCTAGTTGTGCACAATGAGTTTTCATTGAGTTATATCTCTTTGATTCCGTCCATCGCATCATTGCAATAAGTATAATATAAACTGATATTTGCTTGTAATAGATTTGGGGCTAATTCTGAAACATTGTATACGTTATAAATTGGTCACAAATTTCTGACAACGATCTCCGTTCCTAGAACCTTGCATGCTAACACATTTACAGGTGATGTCTGCCTGACCAACCATTTCAACAGTTCCTAGAACCTTGCATGCTAACACATTTACAGGTGCTGTGTACCTGACCAACCATTTCAACAGTTTATCTTACCTTTTCTCAGCCTCTTGTATATATCCTTTGACGTATTTATGTCTAGCAAATAAATAATAACTTCCTAACACAGCTGTGGGCACTGAAATCGCAAACAGAAATAATCTTAACTACCCTTATAGTAACTGTACTGTAGATATATGTTAACTTACTGGTTAGCAAGTCTGCCGCATCATGCAGGTAGGCGAGTGTGGCGGTATTTGGTGGATTCCCCCTGGAATATATTGCTAACTTACTGGCTGTCCAATTAGCGCAGTGGTTAACGCGCTCGCTTCTCACCAATGCAACCCGGGTTCGATTCTCGGACCGGGAAGTATGCGAGATGGTACGGTGATCACAAGACCGGACAGGTGGGTTTTCTCCGGGTACTCCGGTTTCCTCCCACACGAATTACCACATTTATGCTTTCACCCGCGCCAACGAGAGTGATTAATATAAGTTGTTAAAACTTGCTTCGCAATCATTGTGAAATAATTAAATACAAAAAACAAAAAAACTTACTGTGATTGACAGCAAATTATGCTTGATTACTGGTAAAGGGGCAGGTGGGCAGAGAAATCGCAAAATGGCGGACAAGTTTTCTGTGTTTTTGATTTGTACAACAGGGCCAAATCTGGAACATTACCATACAAACTATGTCTGTTGTGGTGCAGAAGGCAAAACGGCAGGGCTAAAATGGGGTCGGGCAGGATTCCCTGTGATTCCGCTCTAGAAAAAACCGCTACACGGCACGGACACCTAATAAAGTCCAGACTGCAATACTGATGGTTGTCAACAATCTAACAACCAGTTTCTTAGAACTACGCATAGCAGCATACTTCCATTGACTATTTATGAAGATCCCCTTTCCTGTATTATCTATGATATCATTAGTTTAACCCTTAACTGACTAATCACGACAAAACTTGCATTTGCAAACAGCATAGAGCCAGATCAGACAGCACAGAACGTAACACAGAACGTGTCGTCTGATCAGGCTCTATGCTGTTTGCTATTCGGATAGTGGAGCTAAAACACTTGGTTGAATAGCACACAACATAGATCCTGATCAGACGCGGCTGATCTGGATTTATGTTGTTTGCACATTCATTCAGTATGTAACTGTAATTGAGATTAGCAGGGTTAAGGGTTATAAAAATATCAGGTTTAAACTTTTAGCAAACTGTCGAAACTCAGCTACTGAAACTAGAATGACATATTCTCCTGAGCATAAATTACCTTGGTGCCCAAAAATTCCGGCAGTCCACAGAACAATCTGAAACATCAGCCCGAACTCGAGACCATTCTGTCTGAAAGCAAGAACAATACAACTATACATTTCCTATGCGGGATTCCTTGCCATATGCCTACGTAGGTAGGTAGGTAGGTAGGTATATATAATGACAGACTTGGCTGGTGTTTCTACTACCACCCACATGCTGCGCACAGACTGATAGAGCCACCCGCATGCTGCGCACAGACTGATAGAGCCACCCGCATGCTGCGCACAGACTGATAGAGCCGCCCGCATGCTGCGCACAGACTGATAGAGCCACCCGCATGCTGCCCACAGACTGATAGAGCTGCCCGCATGCTGCGCACAGACTGATAGAGCCACCCGCATGCTGCCCACAGACTGATAGAGCCGCCCGCATGCTGCCCACAGACTGATAGTCACCCGCATGCTGCGCACAGACTGATAGAGCCGTCCGCATGCTGCCCACAGACTGATAGAGCCGTCCACATGCTGCCCACAGACTGATAGAGCCGCCCGCATGCTGCGCACAGACTGATAGAGCCACCCGCATGCTGCGCACAGACTGATAGAGCCACCCTGCTGCCCACAGACTGATAGAGCCACCCGCATGCTGCGCACAGACTGATAGAGCCGCCCGCATGCTGCCCACAGACTGATAGAGCCACCTGCATGCTGCGCACAGACTGATAGAGCCGCCCGTATGCTGCCCACAGACTGATAGAGCTGCCCGCATGCTGCCCACAGACTGATAGAGCCGTACACATGCTGTGCACATACTGATAGAGCCGCCCGCATGCTGCCCACAGACTGATAGAGCTGCCCGCATGCTGCCCACAGACTGATAGAGCCGTCCGCATGCTGCCCACAGACTGATAGAGCCGTCCGCATGCTGCCCACAGACTGATAGAGCCGTCCACATGCTGCCCACAGACTGATAGAGCCATACACATGCTGCCCACAGACTGATAGAGCCGTCCACATACTGCCCACAGACTGATAGTGCCACCCACATACTGCCCACAGACTGATAGAGCCGTCCGCATGCTGCCCACAGACTGATACAGCCACCCACATGCTGCCCACAGACTGATAGAGCTGCCCGCATGCTGCCCAGACTGATAGAGCCGTCCACATACTGCCCACAGTCTGATAGAGCCATCCACATACTGCCCACAGACTGATAGAGCTGTCCGCATGCTGCCCACAGACTGATAGAGCCGCCCGCATGCTGCCCACAGACTGATAGAGCCGTCCGCATGCTGCCCACAGACTGATAGAGCCATACACATGCTGCGCACATACTGATAGAGCCACCCGCATGCTGCCCACAGACTGATAGAGCCGCCCGCATGCTGCCCACAGACTGATAGAGCCGTCCGCATGCTGCCCACAGACTGATAGAGCCGTCCACATGCTGCCCACAGACTGATAGAGCCATACACATGCTGCCCACAGACTGATAGAGCCGTCCACATACTGCCCACAGACTGATAGAGCCACCCACATACTGCCCACAGACTGATAGAGCCGTCCGCATGCTGCCCACAGACTGATAGAACCGTACACATACTGCCCACAGACTGATAGAGCCGTCCACATACTGCCCACAGACTGATAGAGCCGTCCACATACTGACCACAGACTGATACAGCCACCCACATGCTGCCCACAGACTGATAGAGCCATCCGCATGCTGCCCACAGACTGATAGAGCCGTCCACATACTGCCCAGTCTGATAGAGCCATCCACATACTGCCCACAGACTGATACAGCCGTCCGCATGCTGCCCACAGACTGATAGAGCCGCCCGCATGCTGCCCACAGACTGATAGAGCCGTCCGCATGCTGCCCACAGACTGATAGAGCCGTCCGCAATGTTGCCCACATACTGATAGAGCCGCCCGCATGCTGCGCACAGACTGATAGAGCCACCCGCATGCTGCCCACAGACTGATAGAGCCGCCCGCATGCTGCGCACAGACTGATAGTGCCGTCCACATGCTGCCCACAGACTGATAGTGCCGTCCACATGCTGCCCACAGACTGATAGTGCCGTCCACATGCTGCCCACAGACTGATAGAGCCGTCCACATACTGCCCACAGACTGATAGTGCCACCCACATACTGCCCACAGACTGATAGAGCCGTCCACATACTGCCCACAGACTGATAGTGCCACCCACATGCTGCCCACAGACTGATAGAGCCGTCCACATACTGCCCACAGACTGATAGTGCCACCCACATACTGCCCACAGACTGATAGTGCCACACACCCACACAATCACACATATTTATCGTGACAACTCACTGTGCCCTTAGAGCCCTAATAAAGTCTGGAGGTCCGTCCGTCTCTGGCGGGGAGATCTTGTGCTTTCTTCTCAAATTGGCAACCTCCGTTGCAGCCATGCCTGAAATAGTTTAAAGAGAATTCTGAGGCATTTTCAAATGTATTCCGTTTTATAAAACTGTGTAAGGTGGTGAACATGAACACAGGGTAGTAACATTACATAAAGTTACAAGAAGTTGATACGTACGTGTATCATATTGGACCATAATTACTCTCGTAGTGACGGGATGTCATTTTTAAATATGCTTGGGATACGGCTTAAAAATGTTTTTATGTACATGTATAGTGTCAAGCATATGGTTTATCAAACTGTTCTTAAACAAAATTGGTTTTGAAACCGAAACCACTTGTCCAGACCCTGTCTGTGGTAATATTAGTAAGCACATTATAAAGCACTCTTTCTATGCAAATGTTGTATTTAATGGTCATACCATGTATTGTAACCCTATTTTGTTGACATTTATTAAATATAACCATTTAAAGCAGCATTACATCGTAATAAAGGTTGTTTTGGGTAAAATATAAATACTAATGTGTGTGTGTGTGTTTATAAAAATCGTAATAGTCGCTCAGAAACGATAACATTCCAATAAATTTAAACCGCCGTATACGCGAATTTGTTTATCAACACACGAAATCGAAGCACGCACAGCGCGCATGCGTGAAACAACAGAGGATGTGGAAAACAACGTATATATGTTGAACATGAAAGACTATCTATCTATCTTCCTCTAATGTCGAACCCCTCGCGGGGATGTAGAAATGTGCCTAAAGACTTATCAGAGGTATGAATCAACATATCAAGTACTTTAATTAAAAAAGACAACGTGGGACAAATGGGGACGATACATTCCGAATGCAAACAAGTGCGGACGATGCGTTCCGGATGTAAACAAGTGCGTGACCGATCAACTCGGAAAGTCATACTTTCGGTTTCGAGTTTGTTTTATCGCAAAAAAACACTGTTTACCAAAATGAACATAAGCATACAAAGTATAATGTTAGAATGTGTAGCAGCATTGCTACCCATACGTAAAAAATTTTCAAATATATTTTATTTCATACGATGTAATGCTGCTTTAGGGAAGTGATCTCATTATAAAGCACTCTTTCTATGCAAATGTTGTATTTAATGGTCATGCCGTGTATTGTAACCCTATTTTGTTGACATTTATTAAATATACATGTACACCATTTAAGGGTGATTTCTCACAAACATTCTGACCTAGCATGAAATACACAATAATACTATTGTTATTGTCACAGATATGCCGGGAACTTGGTGCAGTAACCTCCGGAAGAAACTACCAACTGTTTCATATAAAGAGACACGGTCTGAGCGGGCCTCGAACTACTACTTATATATACGATCAATGAAATTTGCTTACCCAGCTGCCAAGCGTGAGCCACGGCCACAGCCCCGACTAGAATCAACTCTTCTATGTCCATTGCCTGTACTGTGATGTCGTGAGTGGCATATAAACTGCGAACGGTCACATTCCAGGACATGCATGTATATGTATCCAGTGTACAGTCATGTGCGGTTTTGATAGCGAGGGGCGCTTGCGGGGACAAAAATACTGTACGAGTATAACTGATGGTAATGGTTCTTATACCCACATAATATAGATCTACTATGAAAGGACATTGCTGTTGTTTCTATTCTGATTAGCCGTGTATGACTCAGATGGCATATACACTGAACCGAATTTCTAAACGTCCACCTGATGTTGTATAACAGTTGAAGACAATAAACAAGTAAAGACCAGATAGTAGAATGCCATCTGTTGAAAAGTCGTGCAACCTGGAAACACGATGGAAATGATTTAGAATGATATTAAAATATGACATTGTATGATTCATTACAAAATGTACTAGAAATATCGAATTTAATTACAACGCTGAACATACCTGTCTGATAGAAGTGCCTGTATCAAGCATACCGACGGCTCGCCCGCTTTCCTCAATGGTCATTCTCGCCATATTTTCGGTTACGGGTCGCACATAGAATAAATTGCAATCAAATTGAGCACTCACCATGCCGTGCACGTGGTCCTCATGCCAAAACTTAGGATTCCAACCTTCCGTTCCGCTTGGTCAGCCATGACAATAAATTGGTGTTTTCTTAGTGTACATTGATAGAGTATGGTGGATAACAATAGACTACCAATAGTTGGACTAATACACAGACCCGTTACCCTAAACTCACAATTTATTAGGTGGACGTTTAGAAATTCGGTTCAGTGTAGTTCCAATGCCGAATTGCTGATAGCAAGACGTTTTGAAATAGACACCAAAATCATACTTTCTGAATTTCTAAATTTGTACTGGGTTTCTACTTGTCGGCAGGAACATAGAGTGGTGGAACCTATGCTCGGCGTATTTTTTCCATTTACATCAGTATTTAAAATATTTAAATAGTTTTAACCTATTTTCGCTGACAGAGGTGAAGCATGGTTCAATAACATTCCGTTGTGCGTACCGGTAGCCTAATGCAACTGTCACGTGACTGGTTCAGTAGCCGAATATAAACAGACAACTTGTTAGGAAATTTTTTCCCACCGAAATGTGCGGTTTATGAGCATTTCAGGTGGCTATCCGGATTGGAAAAAAAATGTACAAATAACCAGAAAAAAGTTTCTTATGAGTTGTAATATTGTTAGTTATTGATGTTACTAAGTCAAAATAATATATTCAACATTTACCCATGCATAAATAAAAAAAATTCATGTACGCCGTGCATAGGTGCCCTAAAGTATCTAGTTCCCCATGGAAACAGGTGCCGTTGCGATAGTTGTATTTAGGCGCATGGTTACGTAATGAAGCTAAAATTGTCAACAACAATTTTATGAAAGTTGTGTTCACGACTTAAGAAAATAATAATATACGGCAAGTTCAGTTAACCTTTTTTATAGGCCATGATATGTAGGATTTATGCCGAGCATAGGTTCCACCACTCTATAGATAGATGATGTTGTCGTGGAATCAAGGAATACATAAAGTCATGTGTTTGATTGGTACTCGTGTAGAACATAATAAGTTTGTGTAACTTGTTTCTGCCTTCCGTTAAACATTCCCACCTGGTTTATTGTTGTAGTTTTACCAAAGAAACGAGTTAAGTTGCTCCGGTGACAATTCTTCCGCATTCGTTTTTGATTTTATGTAGTTGGTCCATCTTATATTTAGTACAGTTTTAAGTACATTGTATTCAGACACTGCAATAAGGCTTATGTACCTCCGCCTGTTAATTAACAGAACCAATAAAACTGTATCCTCTGTATGATGCATAGCATTCATGATTGTGTTTAGAGTTAAAAAAGTTTAAACGTTATTTATTTTACAACGATTCCGAAGCAACTTATATTAATAACTCTCGTTGGCGTGGATAAAAGCGTATATATGGTCATTCGTGTGGGAGGAAACCGTTGTACCCGGAGAAAACCCACCTGTCTGATCTGGCGACCACCGTACAATCTCATATACTTCCCGGTCCGAGGATCGAACCCGTGTTGCATTGGTGAGAAGCTAGCACGGTAACCACTGCGCTAATCGGACAGCCTTTTAGAGTATTGTTGCATATATGTTTAACAGATTATAGAAACCATCCATCGAGTATAACAATCCTTTATGGTCAGGAGAGTACACAGTTGTTCCACACAACACGTAGCAGCATATTCAAGCAGAGACCTTATACAAATGTAAATAACTTCTAGAGATAACTTCATGCTCGCCCATATGGTTCGCCGGAGGCGAGGGTAAATAAGCTCAATCATCATGCTTTATCAATAATATAGTCAATTTGAGAATTTCAACCACAGTGATATGCCAGAAAGATCCGAGAATGTTATGGTCTGGAACTTCTGAAATGCGTTGGTCAAACATAAAGAGGGTATTATTATTGTTTCCTTTTCCTTGAGATAAGAACAGATTCGGACATTTCAGGGTTGAAAGGTATACTTGTAAGCCATTTGTTCGCCCATGAAGAAATTGTGAGCATATCGTTTTGGAGACGGTCTGCAGCTGTATGAAGTTGATCGACTAGTACGTAGATACTTGTGTCGTCTGCAAATAAATTGAATGAGGAACACATGCCGTCGACATTGATGAAAAGATTAATAGGACCACGAATTGATCCCAGTTAAACTCCGGCTCGAATGTGTACCTGTGTAGATTTGCTACCAGGGCGAACAACTCTTTGTCTTCGATTGGACAGATCATTTGAAAACCATCGAAAGAAGAGAACTGTATAATGTATATACTAGCCTGGGAACAGGCGTCGATATAGTTTGCCTGGGCAGTCAAATAAATATATGTTAACACCGAGACTATTAATTGGGCCGTATTGAGTTTCTGATCATATTGTCAGAAGTTAAAAAGTGAAATATCGACAGACTGGAACCCAGGCTATGTAGGCTATATACATGCATGTGTTAATTTTGTTAATATACCTATATCGCATACATTACTTTTATCGAAGAAGACAGTTCAAGACCATCATCTAGAGCTTTGCAGAGTGTATCGTATATGTACGTAAGCTGATTTATGAAACCTGATTGAGCAGATGATACAGGAATTAACCTGATTAAGCAGATGCTACAGGAATTAACCTGATTGAGCATATGATACAGGAATTAACCTGATTGAGCAGCTGATGCAGGAATTAACCTGATTGAGCAGATGATACAAGAATTAACCTGATTGAGCAGATGATACAGGAATTAACCTGGTTGATCAGATGATGCAGCAATTAACCTGATTGAGCAGATGCTGCAGGAATAAACCTGATCGAGCAGATGATACAAGAATTAACCTGATTGAGCAGATGATACAGGAATTAACCTGATTAAGCAGATGATACAGGAATTAACCTGATTAAGCAGATGATACAGGAATTAACCTGATTAAGCAGATGATACAGGAATTAACCTGATTAAGCAGATGATACAGGAATTAACCTGATTAAGCAGATGATACAGGAATTAACCTGATTGAGCAATGATGCAGGGATTAACCTGATTGAGCAGATGATGCAGGAATTAACCTGATCGAGCAGATGATACAAGAATTAACCTGATTGAGCAAATGATACAGGAATTAACCTGATTAAGCAGATGATACAGGAATTAACCTGGTTGATCAGATGATGCAGCAATTAACCTGATTGAGCAGATGATGCAGGAATTAACCTGATCGAGCAGATGATACAAGAATTAACCTGATGATACAGGAATTAACCTGATTAAGCAGATGATACAGGAATTAACCTGATTAAGCAGATGATACAGGAATTAACCTGATTAAGCAATGATGCAGGGATTAACCTGATTAAGCAGATGATACAGGAATTAACCTGATTGAGCAGATGATACAGGAATTAACCTGGTTGAGCAGATGATGCAGGAATTAACCTGATTAAGCAGATGATACAGGAATTAACCTGATTAAGCAGATGATACAGGAATTAACCTGATTGAGCAATGATGCAGGGATTAACCTGATTAAGCAGATGATACAGGAATTAACCTGATTGAGCAATGATACAGGAATTAACCTGGTTGAGCAGATGATGCAGCAATTAACCTGATTGAGCAGATGATGCAGGAATTAACCTGATCGAGCAGATGATACAAGAATTAACCTGATTGAGCAGATGATACAGGAATTAACCTGATTGAGCAGATGATACAGGAATTAACCTGATTGAGCAGATGATACAAGAATTAACATGGTTGAGCAGATGATACAAAGAATTACCTGATTGAGCAGATGATACCTGATTGAGCAGATGATGCAGGAATTAACCTGATTGAGCAGATGATACAGGAATTAACCTAATTGAGCAGATGATACAGAAATAAACTGATTGAGCAGATGATACAGGAATTAACCTGATTGAGCAGATGATGCAGGAGATACAGGAATTAACCTGATTGAGTAGATGATGCAGGAGATACAGGACTTAACCTGATTGAGCAGATGATACAGGACTTAACCTGATTGAGCAGATGATACAAGAATTAACCTGATTGAGCAGATGCTACAGGAATTAACCTGATTGAGCAGATGATACAGGAATTAACCTGATTGAGCAGCTGATGCAGGAATTAACCTGATTGAGCAGATGATACAAGAATTAACCTGATTGAGCAGATGATACAGGAATTAACCTGGTTGATCAGATGATGCAGCAATTAACCTGATTGAGCAGATGCTGCAGGAATTAACCTGATCGAGCAGATGATACAAGAATTAACCTGATTGAGCAGATGATACAGGAATGAACCTGATTGAGCAGATGATACAGTATTTGGAAACGGGTGGTCTGAAGAATGGTCCTTGGAGATGTATCACTGGGGTAAAAGACAAAAACAAATTGCATTATTATCAGGATTCCATCATTCATAAAAGGAAACCATTTATTTAGCTAAATTTCACAATTCTATTTACGGGACAAGGTTCGAGTGTGATCAGACGTTGGTACAATCAGGAATAATTATGTTATGTTATATTTCGGGTTTTACGCCTGCATCAGCACCATTTTGGGCTATATCGCCGGCGGGCAGTTTACTTAACAACACCTTTCCTGGGCAGGCTCCAGCGGTTAACCAGTACTTGGGTGCACCAACCTCCGTAAGAAACTGCCAACTTTTTCATATAAATGAGACACGGCCTGAGCGGGGCTCGAACCCGTGAACATCAGTGATGATAGGTTACAGTGGTATACAAGTCAGCGACCTTAACCACTCGACCACGGAGGCGGACTTTAATCAGGAATAATACTTCTCAGCAAATCATAAACACTTCTCAGCATACCTGTACAACCAATCTTAGTATAACACTTCTCAGCATGCCTGTACAACCAACCTTAATATAACACTTCTCAGCATACCTGTACAACCAATCTTAGTATAACACTTCTCAGCATACCTGTATGACCAACCTTAATATAACACTTCTCAGCATACCTGTACAACCAATCTTAGTATAACACTTCTCAGCATACCTGTACAACCAACCTTAGTATAACACTTCTCAGCATACCTGTACAACCAATCTTAATATAACACTTCTCAGCATACCTGTATGACCAACCTTAATATAACACTTCTCAGCATACCTGTACAACCAACCTTAATATAACACTTCTCAGCATACCTGTACAACCAACCTTAATATAACACTTCTCAGCATACCTGTACAACCAACCTTAATATAACACTTCTCAGCATACCTGTACAACCAACCTTAGTATAACATTTCTCAGCATACCTGTACAACCAACCTTAGTATAACATTTCTCACCATACCTGTACAACCAACCTTAATATAACACTTCTCAGCATACCTGTACAACCAACCTTAATGTAACACTTCTCAGCATACCTGTACAACCAACCTTAGTATAACATTTCTCAGCATACCTGTACAACCAACCTTAATATAACACTTCTCAGCATACCTGTACAACCAACCTTAGTATAACATTTCTCACCATACCTGTACAACCAACCTTAATATAACACTTCTCAGCATACCTGTACAACCAACCTTAATGTAACACTTCTCAGCATACCTGTACAACCAACCTTAGTATAACATTTCTCAGCATACCTGTACAACCAACCTTAATATAACACTTCTCAGCATACCTGTACAACCAACCTTAGTATAACATTTCTCACCATACCTGTACAACCAACCTTAATATGG
>CM026386.1:2909179-2935650 GCA_014843695.1 Archivesica marissinica | reverse complement strand
ATGTAGTCACAGCTAGAAGTTCGGTAACTATATGGGCCAATATTATACATAAACAATATTATACATATACAATATTATACATAAACAATATTATACAATATTATACATATACAATATTATACATAAACAATATTATACATAAACAATATACATGTAGTCGCAGCTAGAAGTTCGGTAACTATATGGGCCAATATTATACATAAACAATATACCTGTAGTTGCAGCTAGAAGTTCGGTAACTATATGGGCAAATATTATACATATACAATATTATACATAAACAATATACATGTAGTCGCAGCTAGAAGTTCGGTAACTATATGGGCCAATATTATACATATACAATATTATACATATACAATATTATACATATACAATATACATGTAGTCGCAGCTAGAAGTTCGGTAACTATATGGGCCAATATCATACATATACAATATACATGTAGTCGCAGCTAGAAGTTCGGTAACTATATGGGCCAATATTATACATATACAATATTATACATATACAATATTATACATAAACAATATACATGTAGTCGCAGCTAGAAGTTCGGCAACTATATGGGCCAATATTATACATATACAATATTATACATAAACAATATACATGTAGTCGCAGCTAGAAGTTCGATAACTATATGGGCCAATATTATACATATACAATATTATACATATACAATATACATGTAGTCGCAGCTAGAAGTTCAGTAACTATATGGGCCAATATTATACATAAACAATATACATGTAGTCGCAGCTGTTCGGTAACTATATGGGCCAATATTATACATAAACAATATTATACATAAACAATATTATACATATACAATATTATACATAAACAATATTATACATAAACAATATTATACAAAAACAATAGTATACATATACAATATTATACATATACAATATTATACATATACAATATTATACATAAACAATAGTATACATAAACAATACTATACATATACAATATTATACATATACAATATTATAAATATACATATACAATATTATACATATACAATATTATACATATACAATATTATACATAAACAATAGTATACATAAACAATACTATACATATACAATATTATACATATACAATATTATACATAAACAATAGTATACATAAACAATATTATACATATACAATATTATACATATACAATATTATTTTTACATATACAATATTATACATATACAATATTATACATAAACAATATTATACATAAACAATACTATACATATACAATATTATACATATACAATATTATATAACAATATTATACATATACAATATTATACATATACAATACTATACATAAACAATATTATACATAAACAATATTATACATAAACAATATTATACATAAACAAGAGGTCCATTGAAATGGTCCAAGGAAGAGTCAGTTGTAGGCCATCCATGATCGAGTAGTTTGTGTTTTACGTTTATTTATCGTCGCTATCGGTTGCCCATATGAGTGACGCCTCCTGAAGATATGTTCCTTTAGATTTTTGCCGGATAGTGCAATGATAGAGACCCATTCCAGAGTCTCCTCTGGTTCTTTTACGTGCACAGTGTAAAGCACCAACACAAGACCTCGGTTTAAAGTCCCATCTGAAAGAATGTTAATTTTATT
The DNA here is from genome assembly GCA_014843695.1 of Archivesica marissinica. Taxonomy (NCBI): domain Eukaryota; kingdom Metazoa; phylum Mollusca; class Bivalvia; order Venerida; family Vesicomyidae; genus Archivesica; species Archivesica marissinica. The sequence continues at coordinate 2,934,001 of CM026386.1, read as the reverse complement.
ATGGTCAGACAGGGGATTTAACCTGCGATACCTGGATTACCAGTCCAGCGTTTTAACCACTAGACTACAGATCTGTCTGTGCGAGTAGTTCAGATCATTTACAGCAGTGTTACCCAGGTGTCCGTCTCTGCCTTAAATATAGCTCTGAGGGGCACCCGGTTTCGTCCTCCACCAATAATAGCTGGAAAGTCGCCATATGACCTAAGCTGTTGGTCCGACTTTAAACCTCCAAAAACAAACAAACCAACAATCGCTCACTTGCTATTCATTTGTTTTATCAAATGTTCATAGCTGATGTTTATATAACTGTTTATTTACTATTTAACGTACTGGATCAGCGGTAAAATATTTTATCAATTTTTTCTTTTCTATATCTGTAACCAGGCCAACATTAAATCAACAGTAGTAGTAGGAGGAGATAACCGGAGTACCCGCAGAATTGGATCAAACCCGGGTTGCCGTGGTGAGAAGCGAGCGCGCTAATCGTACAGCCATAAAAGTTGCTACATATAACAGAATACTGCCAGTTTAGTATTTAAAAACTGAATAAGACATGCTATGCTACTTTACCGAGTCATTCTTAGGTCGGTGTGGGGTGTTTGTATTGAATCAATATATCAACTGCAACTGCAACAACCAAGGGAGACCGGAATAAATCCAATATATCAACTGCAACTGCAATAACCAAGGGAGACCGGAATAAATCCAATATATTTTCAAGATTGCTGACATGGCAGACATTTTTGATAGGAATGATCTTAGCTATATTTTCTACTAGTGAGCCCCGATGCTCCAGACCACGTTTCAGCAGAATCAACAGAGCGGTTCAAAAAAGAGAAGTCAATTTTTTTATTAAACTTCCTATAGCAGCTTCGGATCTAGTTGCCCCGATGTTCACTCCAAGTTTTATCAAAAATTGACCAAGCGCTTCAGAAAGAGAAATGGAAACTAGATTTTTCAAAATGGCCACCATAGCGACAATTTTGAATATTGGATCGAAATTCCTTTAGAATTACTGATCTACTAGATCGATGTAATCATCAATAGACCGTGACAATGTTCTACATAGCAAAGCCAAAACTCAAACTTGCCGGGTATGGACTGGATATCAAAGCTCAAACTAGCCAGGTATGGACTGGATATCAAAACTCAAACTTGCTGGGTATGGACTGGATATCAAAGCTCAAACTAGCCGGGTATGGACTGGATATCAAAGCTCAAACTAGCCGGGTATGGACTGGATATCAAAACTCAAACTTGCCGGGTATAGACTGGATATCAAACTAGCCAGGTATGGACTGGATTTCAAAGCTCAAACTAGCCAGGTATGGACTGGATATCAAAACTCATACTTGACGGGTATGGACTGGATATCAAAACTCAAACTAGCTGGGTATGGACTGGATATCAAACTTGCCGTGTATGAACTGGATATCAAAGCTCAAACTTGCCGGGTATGGACTGGATATCAAAGCTCAAACATGCCGGGGATGGACTGGATATCAAAGCTCAAACTTGCTGGGTATGGACTGAATATCAAAACTCAAACTTGCCGGGTATGGACTGGATATCAAAACTCAAACTAGCCGGGTATGAACTGGATATCAAACTAGCCAGGTATGGACTGGATATCAAACTAGCCGGGTATGGACTTGATATCAAAACTCAAACTAGCCAGGTATGGACTGGATATCAAAACTCAAACTTGCAAGGTATGGACTGGATATCAAACTAGCCGGGTATGGACTGGATATCAAACTAGCCGGGTATGGACTGGATATCAAACTAGCCGGGTATGGACTGGATATCAAACTAGCCAGGTATGGACTGGATATCAAAACTCAAACTAGCCGGGTATGGACTGGATATCAAACTAGCCAGGTATGGACTGGATATCAAATTGATCCTAATGAAAAGCAGAATGAGGCTAAGTTATTTAACATTAATCCTTTCCCTCATAGAAGCACCTCTTGAAGCCATTACCAATACAACATACATCGACAATGTAGTAGCCAAACCAATGTTCATAATATAGGCCAGAATCTCATGTAGTCCCAGTAATATCTATGGAGGTGGGATAGATATGGTGACTACTTATCCACTGCATGATAGTTAAATGGCTGTCGTTTGTATGGAGATATAATAGTATATTAACCTAAATCTCTATGAAGTCCCAGTAATATCTATGGAGGTTGGATATATATGGCCACTACTTATCCACTGCATGATAGTTAAATGGCTGTCATTTGTGTAGAGATATAATAGTATATTAACCTAAATCTCTATGAAGTCCCAGTAATATCTATGGAGGTGGGATAGATATGGCCACTACTTATCCACTGCATGATAGTTAAATGGCTGTCGTTTGTATGGAGATATAATAGTATATTAACCTAAACCTCTATGGAGGAAAGGGTTAAGTAAACTATAACCAAGGCAACATTAGAATAAAATATATGTTTTATTTGTTCATGTCATGATAAAAACAATACCTTTAAATCTGATGGTTAGCACTAACATGTACAATTTTATATGATAATAAGATATTACTAATGTAATTCTACATTTCTTATTACGAGTGTACTTGCACAGATGTTGTGCTTCCCCTTCTAATATGGTGCTTCCTATCTTGTATCACATGCGTATATGAATTCTAACGAGGGTATATACCATTGACAGTGCAATTAAGCTGGAAAGAATCGTTCCGTTATCACAGATGCCATGTCGATGTTTCCGTATCGTTTCAGACAGATGTTCCCAATGCCAAACAGTGTAACAGCGAGCAGACCTTTCACTGCATTTAGGCTGTGATGAAACGGCTTTTTTCTAAAATATAGCAAAATCAATACAGGACCAAGATTGTACAGAATATATCTAAAATAGCAGGGTTAAGATCTGTATATATAGCCGTGGATGTTTCTACAGTGTATATGATCTGTGTATATATAGCCGTGGATGTTTCTACAGTGTATATATAGCTGTGGATGTTTCTACAGTGTATATGATCTGTATATATATAGCTGTGGATGTTTCTACAGTGTATATGATCTGTATATATAGCCTTGGATGTTTCTACAGTGTATATATAGCTGTGGATGTTTCTACAGTGTATATGATCTGTATATATATAGCCGTGGATGTTTCTACAGTGTATATGATATGTATATATAGCCGTGGATGTTTCTACAGTGTATATGATATGTATATATAGCCATGGATGTTTCTACAGTGTATATGATCTGTATATATAGCCGTGGATGTTTCTACAGTGTATATGATATGTATATATAGCCGTGGATGTTTCTACAGTGTATATGATATGTATATATAGCCATGGATGTTTCTACAGTGCATAAGATCTGTATATATAGCCGTGGATGTTTCTACAGTGCATACGATATGTATATATAGCCGTGGATGTTTCTACAGTGCATATGATCTGTATATATAGCCGTGGATGTTTCTACAGTGTATAAGATATGTATATATAGCCTTGGATGTTTCTACAGTGTATATGATCTGTATATATAGCCTTGGATGTTTCTACAGTGTATATGATCTGTATATATAGCCTTGGATGTTTCTACAGTGTATATGATATGTATATATAGCCGTAGATGTTTCTACAGTGTATATGATCTGTATATATAGCCTTGGATGTTTCTACAGTGTATAAGATCTGTATATATAGCCTTGGATGTTTCTACAGTGTATATGATCTGTATATATAGCCTTGGATGTTTCTACAGTGTATATGATATGTATATATAGCCGTGGATGTTTCTACAGTGTATATGATCTGTATATATAGCCTTGGATGTTTCTACAGTGTATATGATCTGTATATATAGCCGTGGATGTTTCTACAGTGTATATGATCTGTATATATAGCCGTGGATGTTTCTACAGTGCATATGATATGTATATATAGCCGTGGATGTTTCTACAGTGCATATGATATGTATATATAGCCGTGGATGTTTCTACAGTGTATATGATATGTATATATAGCCGTGGATGTTTCTACAGTGTATATGATATGTATATATAGCCGTGGATGTTTCTACAGTGTATATGATCTGTATATATAGCCGTGGATGTTTCTACAGTGTATATGATCTGTATATATAGCCGTGGATGTTTCTACAGTGTATATGATCTGTATATATAGCCGTGGATGTTTCTACAGTGTATATGATATGTATATATAGCCATGGATGTTTCTACAGTGTATATGATATGTATATATAGCCTTGGATGTTTCTACAGTGTATATGATCTGTATATATAGCCTTGGATGTTTCTACAGTGTATATGATCTGTATATATAGCCTTGGATGTTTCTACAGTGTATATGATATGTATATATAGCCGTGGATGTTTCTACAGTGTATATGATCTGTATATATAGCCTTGGATGTTTCTACAGTGTATATGATCTGTATATATAGCCTTGGATGTTTCTACAGTGTATATGATCTGTATATATAGCCTTGGATGTTTCTACAGTGTATATGATATGTATATATAGCCGTGGATGTATCTACAGTGTATATGATATGTATATATAGCCGTGGATGTTTCTACAGTGTATATGATCTGTATATATAGCCTTGGATGTTTCTACAGTGTATAAGATCTGTATATATAGCCTTGGATGTTTCTACAGTGTATATGATCTGTATATATAGCCGTGGATGTTTCTACAGTGTATATGATCTGTATATATAGCCGTGGATGTTTCTACAGTGCATATGATCTGTATATATAGCCGTGGATGTTTCTACTGTGCATATGATCTGTATATATAGCCATGGATGTTTCTACAGTGTATATGATCTGTATATATAGCCGTGGATGTTTCTACAGTGTATATGATATGTATATATAGCCATGGATGTTTCTACAGTGCATATGATCTGTATATATAGCCGTGGATGCTTCTACAGTGTATATGATCTGTATATATATAGCCGTGGATGTTTCTACAGTGTATATGATATGTATATATAGCCATGGATGTTTCTACAGTGTATATGATCTGTATATATAGCCGTGGATGTTTCTACAGTGTATATGATATGTATATATAGCCATGGATGTTTCTACAGTGTATATGATCTGTATATATAGCCGTGGATGTTTCTACAGTGTATATGATCTGTATATATAGCTGTGGATGTTTCTACAGTGTATATGATCTGTATATATAGCCGTGGATGTTTCTACAGTGTATAAGATATGTATATATAGCCATGGATGTTTCTACAGTGTATATTATATGTGTATATATAGCCATGGATGTTTCTACAGTGTATATTATATGTGTATATATAGCCATGGATGTTTCTACAGTGTATATTATATGTGTATATATAGCCTTGGATGTTTCTACAGTGTATATTATATGTGTATATATAGCCATGGATGTTTCTACAGTGCATATGATCTGTATATATAGCTGTATGTTTCTACAGTGTATATGATATGTATATATAGCTGTATGTTTCTACAGTGTATATGATCTGTATATATAGCCGTGGATGTTTCTACAGTGTATATGATATGTATATATAGCCATGGATGTTTCTACAGTGTATATGATATGTATATATAGCCATGGATGTTTCTACAGTGTATATGATCTGTATATATAGCTGTGGATGTTTCTACAGTGTATATGATCTGTATATATAGCTGTGGATGTTTCTACAGTGTATATGATCTGTATATATAGCCGTGGATGTTTCTACAGTGTATATGATCTGTATATATAGCCGTGGATGTTTCTACAGTGTATATGATCTGTATATATAGCCGTGGATGTTTCTACAGTATATATGATCTGTATATATAGCCTTGGATGTTTCTACAGTGTATATGATCTGTATATATAGCCTTGGATGTTTCTACAGTGAATGTTATATGTATATATAGCCTTGGATGTTTCTACAGTGTATATGATCTGTATATATAGCCGTGGATGTATCTACAGTGTATATGATATGTATATATAGCCGTGGATGTATCTACAGTGTATATTATATGTGTATATATAGCCATGGATGTTTCTACAGTGTATATGATCTGTATATATAGCCATGGATGTTTCTACAGTGTATATGATATGTATATATAGCCGTGGATGTATCTACAGTGTATATGATCTGTATATATAGCTGTGGATGTTTCTACAGTGTATATGATCTGTATATATAGCCATGGATGTTTCTACAGTGTATATGATCTGTATATATAGCCGTGGATGTTTCTACAGTGTATATGATATGTATATATAGCCATGGATGTTTCTACAGTGTATATGATCTGTATATATAGCCGTGGATGTTTCTACAGTGTATATGATCTGTATATATAGCCGTGGATGTTTCTACAGTATATATGATCTGTATATATAGCCTTGGATGTTTCTACAGTGTATATGATCTGTATATATAGCCGTGGATGTTTCTACAGTATATATGATCTGTATATATAGCCTTGGATGTTTCTACAGTGTATGTTATATGTATATATAGCCTTGGATGTTTCTACAGTGTATATGATATGTATATATAGCCTTGGATGTTTCTACAGTGTATATGATCTGTATATATAGCCGTGGATGTTTCTACTGTGCATATGATCTGTATATATAGCTGTGGATGTTTCTACAGTGTATATGATCTGTATATATAGCCTTGGATGTTTCTACAGTGTATATGATCTGTATATATAGCCTTGGATGTTTCTACAGTGTATAAGATCTGTATATATAGCCTTGGATGTTTCTACAGTGTATATGATCTGTATATATAGCCTTGGATGTTTCTACAGTGTATATGATATGTATATATAGCCTTGGATGTTTCTACAGTGTATGTTATATGTATATATAGCCGTGGATGTATCTACAGTGTATATGATATGTATATATAGCCGTGGATGTATCTACAGTGTATATTATATGTGTATATAGCCGTGGATGTTTCTACTGTGCATATGATCTGTATATATAGCTGTGGATGTTTCTACAGTGTATATGATCTGTATATATAGCCGTGGATGTTTCTACAGTGTATAAGATCTGTATATATAGCCATGGATGTTTCTACTGTGCATATGATCTGTATATATAGCTGTGGATGTTTCTACAGTGTATATGATCTGTATATATAGCCGTGGATGTTTCTACAGTGTATAAGATCTGTATATATAGCCATGGATGTTTCTACTGTGCATATGATCTGTATATATAGCTGTGGATGTTTCTACAGTGTATATGATCTGTATATATAGCCGTGGATGTTTCTACAGTGTATAAGATCTGTATATATAGCCATGGATGTTTCTACTGTGCATATGATCTGTATATATAGCTGTGGATGTTTCTACAGTGTATATGATCTGTATATATAGCCGTGGATGTTTCTACAGTGTATAAGATCTGTATATATAGCCATGGATGTTTCTACTGTGCATATGATCTGTATATATAGCCATGGATGTTTCTACAGTGTATATGATATGTATATATAGCCATGGATGTTTCTACAGTGTATATGATATGTATATATAGCCGTGGATGTTTCTACAGTGTATATGATCTGTATATATAGCCATGGATGTTTCTACAGTGTATATGATCTGTATATATAGCCGTGGATGTTTCTACAGTGTATATGATCTGTATATATAGCCGTGGATGTTTCTACAGTGTATATGATATGTATATATAGCCGTGGATGTTTCTACAGTGTATATGATCTGTATATATAGCCATGGATGTTTCTACAGTGTATATGATCTGTATATATAGCCATGGATGTTTCTACAGTGTATATGATATGTATATATAGCCATGGATGTTTCTACAGTGTATATGATATGTATATATAGCCATGGATGTTTCTACAGTGTATATGATCTGTATATATAGCTGTGGATGTTTCTACAGTGTATATGATCTGTATATATAGCCGTGGATGTTTCTACAGTATATATGATCTGTATATATAGCCTTGGATGTTTCTACAGTGTATATGATCTGTATATATAGCCGTGGATGTATCTACAGTGTATATGATCTGTATATATAGCCATGGATGTTTCTACAGTGTATATGATCTGTATATATAGCCGTGGATGTTTCTACAGTGTATATGATCTGTATATATAGCTGTGGATGTTTCTACAGTGTGTATGATCTGTATATATAGCCGTGGATGTTTCTACAGTATATATGATCTGTATATATAGCCGTGGATGTTTCTACAGTGCATATGATCTGTATATATAGCCATGGGTGTTTCCTACAGTGTATATGTTATGCATATATAGCTGTGGTTATTTCTAGTGTATATGATATGTATATATAGCCATGGATGTTTCCTACAGATCATATACACTGACTGATCTTTCGTTTAGCTATGGTCCTTTGATTTCGTCTGTCCCGTTATTCTTGTACACGCTAATTGTCAGAAACTATTGGCCGGGAATCAGTGAAACCTCTCTGGTACCCAGCCTAGTTGTGCACAATGAGTTTTCATTGAGTTATATCTCTTTGATTCCGTCCATCGCATCATTGCAATAAGTATAATATAAACTGATATTTGCTTGTAATAGATTTGGGGCTAATTCTGAAACATTGTATACGTTATAAATTGGTCACAAATTTCTGACAACGATCTCCGTTCCTAGAACCTTGCATGCTAACACATTTACAGGTGATGTCTGCCTGACCAACCATTTCAACAGTTCCTAGAACCTTGCATGCTAACACATTTACAGGTGCTGTGTACCTGACCAACCATTTCAACAGTTTATCTTACCTTTTCTCAGCCTCTTGTATATATCCTTTGACGTATTTATGTCTAGCAAATAAATAATAACTTCCTAACACAGCTGTGGGCACTGAAATCGCAAACAGAAATAATCTTAACTACCCTTATAGTAACTGTACTGTAGATATATGTTAACTTACTGGTTAGCAAGTCTGCCGCATCATGCAGGTAGGCGAGTGTGGCGGTATTTGGTGGATTCCCCCTGGAATATATTGCTAACTTACTGGCTGTCCAATTAGCGCAGTGGTTAACGCGCTCGCTTCTCACCAATGCAACCCGGGTTCGATTCTCGGACCGGGAAGTATGCGAGATGGTACGGTGATCACAAGACCGGACAGGTGGGTTTTCTCCGGGTACTCCGGTTTCCTCCCACACGAATTACCACATTTATGCTTTCACCCGCGCCAACGAGAGTGATTAATATAAGTTGTTAAAACTTGCTTCGCAATCATTGTGAAATAATTAAATACAAAAAACAAAAAAACTTACTGTGATTGACAGCAAATTATGCTTGATTACTGGTAAAGGGGCAGGTGGGCAGAGAAATCGCAAAATGGCGGACAAGTTTTCTGTGTTTTTGATTTGTACAACAGGGCCAAATCTGGAACATTACCATACAAACTATGTCTGTTGTGGTGCAGAAGGCAAAACGGCAGGGCTAAAATGGGGTCGGGCAGGATTCCCTGTGATTCCGCTCTAGAAAAAACCGCTACACGGCACGGACACCTAATAAAGTCCAGACTGCAATACTGATGGTTGTCAACAATCTAACAACCAGTTTCTTAGAACTACGCATAGCAGCATACTTCCATTGACTATTTATGAAGATCCCCTTTCCTGTATTATCTATGATATCATTAGTTTAACCCTTAACTGACTAATCACGACAAAACTTGCATTTGCAAACAGCATAGAGCCAGATCAGACAGCACAGAACGTAACACAGAACGTGTCGTCTGATCAGGCTCTATGCTGTTTGCTATTCGGATAGTGGAGCTAAAACACTTGGTTGAATAGCACACAACATAGATCCTGATCAGACGCGGCTGATCTGGATTTATGTTGTTTGCACATTCATTCAGTATGTAACTGTAATTGAGATTAGCAGGGTTAAGGGTTATAAAAATATCAGGTTTAAACTTTTAGCAAACTGTCGAAACTCAGCTACTGAAACTAGAATGACATATTCTCCTGAGCATAAATTACCTTGGTGCCCAAAAATTCCGGCAGTCCACAGAACAATCTGAAACATCAGCCCGAACTCGAGACCATTCTGTCTGAAAGCAAGAACAATACAACTATACATTTCCTATGCGGGATTCCTTGCCATATGCCTACGTAGGTAGGTAGGTAGGTAGGTATATATAATGACAGACTTGGCTGGTGTTTCTACTACCACCCACATGCTGCGCACAGACTGATAGAGCCACCCGCATGCTGCGCACAGACTGATAGAGCCACCCGCATGCTGCGCACAGACTGATAGAGCCGCCCGCATGCTGCGCACAGACTGATAGAGCCACCCGCATGCTGCCCACAGACTGATAGAGCTGCCCGCATGCTGCGCACAGACTGATAGAGCCACCCGCATGCTGCCCACAGACTGATAGAGCCGCCCGCATGCTGCCCACAGACTGATAGTCACCCGCATGCTGCGCACAGACTGATAGAGCCGTCCGCATGCTGCCCACAGACTGATAGAGCCGTCCACATGCTGCCCACAGACTGATAGAGCCGCCCGCATGCTGCGCACAGACTGATAGAGCCACCCGCATGCTGCGCACAGACTGATAGAGCCACCCTGCTGCCCACAGACTGATAGAGCCACCCGCATGCTGCGCACAGACTGATAGAGCCGCCCGCATGCTGCCCACAGACTGATAGAGCCACCTGCATGCTGCGCACAGACTGATAGAGCCGCCCGTATGCTGCCCACAGACTGATAGAGCTGCCCGCATGCTGCCCACAGACTGATAGAGCCGTACACATGCTGTGCACATACTGATAGAGCCGCCCGCATGCTGCCCACAGACTGATAGAGCTGCCCGCATGCTGCCCACAGACTGATAGAGCCGTCCGCATGCTGCCCACAGACTGATAGAGCCGTCCGCATGCTGCCCACAGACTGATAGAGCCGTCCACATGCTGCCCACAGACTGATAGAGCCATACACATGCTGCCCACAGACTGATAGAGCCGTCCACATACTGCCCACAGACTGATAGTGCCACCCACATACTGCCCACAGACTGATAGAGCCGTCCGCATGCTGCCCACAGACTGATACAGCCACCCACATGCTGCCCACAGACTGATAGAGCTGCCCGCATGCTGCCCAGACTGATAGAGCCGTCCACATACTGCCCACAGTCTGATAGAGCCATCCACATACTGCCCACAGACTGATAGAGCTGTCCGCATGCTGCCCACAGACTGATAGAGCCGCCCGCATGCTGCCCACAGACTGATAGAGCCGTCCGCATGCTGCCCACAGACTGATAGAGCCATACACATGCTGCGCACATACTGATAGAGCCACCCGCATGCTGCCCACAGACTGATAGAGCCGCCCGCATGCTGCCCACAGACTGATAGAGCCGTCCGCATGCTGCCCACAGACTGATAGAGCCGTCCACATGCTGCCCACAGACTGATAGAGCCATACACATGCTGCCCACAGACTGATAGAGCCGTCCACATACTGCCCACAGACTGATAGAGCCACCCACATACTGCCCACAGACTGATAGAGCCGTCCGCATGCTGCCCACAGACTGATAGAACCGTACACATACTGCCCACAGACTGATAGAGCCGTCCACATACTGCCCACAGACTGATAGAGCCGTCCACATACTGACCACAGACTGATACAGCCACCCACATGCTGCCCACAGACTGATAGAGCCATCCGCATGCTGCCCACAGACTGATAGAGCCGTCCACATACTGCCCAGTCTGATAGAGCCATCCACATACTGCCCACAGACTGATACAGCCGTCCGCATGCTGCCCACAGACTGATAGAGCCGCCCGCATGCTGCCCACAGACTGATAGAGCCGTCCGCATGCTGCCCACAGACTGATAGAGCCGTCCGCAATGTTGCCCACATACTGATAGAGCCGCCCGCATGCTGCGCACAGACTGATAGAGCCACCCGCATGCTGCCCACAGACTGATAGAGCCGCCCGCATGCTGCGCACAGACTGATAGTGCCGTCCACATGCTGCCCACAGACTGATAGTGCCGTCCACATGCTGCCCACAGACTGATAGTGCCGTCCACATGCTGCCCACAGACTGATAGAGCCGTCCACATACTGCCCACAGACTGATAGTGCCACCCACATACTGCCCACAGACTGATAGAGCCGTCCACATACTGCCCACAGACTGATAGTGCCACCCACATGCTGCCCACAGACTGATAGAGCCGTCCACATACTGCCCACAGACTGATAGTGCCACCCACATACTGCCCACAGACTGATAGTGCCACACACCCACACAATCACACATATTTATCGTGACAACTCACTGTGCCCTTAGAGCCCTAATAAAGTCTGGAGGTCCGTCCGTCTCTGGCGGGGAGATCTTGTGCTTTCTTCTCAAATTGGCAACCTCCGTTGCAGCCATGCCTGAAATAGTTTAAAGAGAATTCTGAGGCATTTTCAAATGTATTCCGTTTTATAAAACTGTGTAAGGTGGTGAACATGAACACAGGGTAGTAACATTACATAAAGTTACAAGAAGTTGATACGTACGTGTATCATATTGGACCATAATTACTCTCGTAGTGACGGGATGTCATTTTTAAATATGCTTGGGATACGGCTTAAAAATGTTTTTATGTACATGTATAGTGTCAAGCATATGGTTTATCAAACTGTTCTTAAACAAAATTGGTTTTGAAACCGAAACCACTTGTCCAGACCCTGTCTGTGGTAATATTAGTAAGCACATTATAAAGCACTCTTTCTATGCAAATGTTGTATTTAATGGTCATACCATGTATTGTAACCCTATTTTGTTGACATTTATTAAATATAACCATTTAAAGCAGCATTACATCGTAATAAAGGTTGTTTTGGGTAAAATATAAATACTAATGTGTGTGTGTGTGTTTATAAAAATCGTAATAGTCGCTCAGAAACGATAACATTCCAATAAATTTAAACCGCCGTATACGCGAATTTGTTTATCAACACACGAAATCGAAGCACGCACAGCGCGCATGCGTGAAACAACAGAGGATGTGGAAAACAACGTATATATGTTGAACATGAAAGACTATCTATCTATCTTCCTCTAATGTCGAACCCCTCGCGGGGATGTAGAAATGTGCCTAAAGACTTATCAGAGGTATGAATCAACATATCAAGTACTTTAATTAAAAAAGACAACGTGGGACAAATGGGGACGATACATTCCGAATGCAAACAAGTGCGGACGATGCGTTCCGGATGTAAACAAGTGCGTGACCGATCAACTCGGAAAGTCATACTTTCGGTTTCGAGTTTGTTTTATCGCAAAAAAACACTGTTTACCAAAATGAACATAAGCATACAAAGTATAATGTTAGAATGTGTAGCAGCATTGCTACCCATACGTAAAAAATTTTCAAATATATTTTATTTCATACGATGTAATGCTGCTTTAGGGAAGTGATCTCATTATAAAGCACTCTTTCTATGCAAATGTTGTATTTAATGGTCATGCCGTGTATTGTAACCCTATTTTGTTGACATTTATTAAATATACATGTACACCATTTAAGGGTGATTTCTCACAAACATTCTGACCTAGCATGAAATACACAATAATACTATTGTTATTGTCACAGATATGCCGGGAACTTGGTGCAGTAACCTCCGGAAGAAACTACCAACTGTTTCATATAAAGAGACACGGTCTGAGCGGGCCTCGAACTACTACTTATATATACGATCAATGAAATTTGCTTACCCAGCTGCCAAGCGTGAGCCACGGCCACAGCCCCGACTAGAATCAACTCTTCTATGTCCATTGCCTGTACTGTGATGTCGTGAGTGGCATATAAACTGCGAACGGTCACATTCCAGGACATGCATGTATATGTATCCAGTGTACAGTCATGTGCGGTTTTGATAGCGAGGGGCGCTTGCGGGGACAAAAATACTGTACGAGTATAACTGATGGTAATGGTTCTTATACCCACATAATATAGATCTACTATGAAAGGACATTGCTGTTGTTTCTATTCTGATTAGCCGTGTATGACTCAGATGGCATATACACTGAACCGAATTTCTAAACGTCCACCTGATGTTGTATAACAGTTGAAGACAATAAACAAGTAAAGACCAGATAGTAGAATGCCATCTGTTGAAAAGTCGTGCAACCTGGAAACACGATGGAAATGATTTAGAATGATATTAAAATATGACATTGTATGATTCATTACAAAATGTACTAGAAATATCGAATTTAATTACAACGCTGAACATACCTGTCTGATAGAAGTGCCTGTATCAAGCATACCGACGGCTCGCCCGCTTTCCTCAATGGTCATTCTCGCCATATTTTCGGTTACGGGTCGCACATAGAATAAATTGCAATCAAATTGAGCACTCACCATGCCGTGCACGTGGTCCTCATGCCAAAACTTAGGATTCCAACCTTCCGTTCCGCTTGGTCAGCCATGACAATAAATTGGTGTTTTCTTAGTGTACATTGATAGAGTATGGTGGATAACAATAGACTACCAATAGTTGGACTAATACACAGACCCGTTACCCTAAACTCACAATTTATTAGGTGGACGTTTAGAAATTCGGTTCAGTGTAGTTCCAATGCCGAATTGCTGATAGCAAGACGTTTTGAAATAGACACCAAAATCATACTTTCTGAATTTCTAAATTTGTACTGGGTTTCTACTTGTCGGCAGGAACATAGAGTGGTGGAACCTATGCTCGGCGTATTTTTTCCATTTACATCAGTATTTAAAATATTTAAATAGTTTTAACCTATTTTCGCTGACAGAGGTGAAGCATGGTTCAATAACATTCCGTTGTGCGTACCGGTAGCCTAATGCAACTGTCACGTGACTGGTTCAGTAGCCGAATATAAACAGACAACTTGTTAGGAAATTTTTTCCCACCGAAATGTGCGGTTTATGAGCATTTCAGGTGGCTATCCGGATTGGAAAAAAAATGTACAAATAACCAGAAAAAAGTTTCTTATGAGTTGTAATATTGTTAGTTATTGATGTTACTAAGTCAAAATAATATATTCAACATTTACCCATGCATAAATAAAAAAAATTCATGTACGCCGTGCATAGGTGCCCTAAAGTATCTAGTTCCCCATGGAAACAGGTGCCGTTGCGATAGTTGTATTTAGGCGCATGGTTACGTAATGAAGCTAAAATTGTCAACAACAATTTTATGAAAGTTGTGTTCACGACTTAAGAAAATAATAATATACGGCAAGTTCAGTTAACCTTTTTTATAGGCCATGATATGTAGGATTTATGCCGAGCATAGGTTCCACCACTCTATAGATAGATGATGTTGTCGTGGAATCAAGGAATACATAAAGTCATGTGTTTGATTGGTACTCGTGTAGAACATAATAAGTTTGTGTAACTTGTTTCTGCCTTCCGTTAAACATTCCCACCTGGTTTATTGTTGTAGTTTTACCAAAGAAACGAGTTAAGTTGCTCCGGTGACAATTCTTCCGCATTCGTTTTTGATTTTATGTAGTTGGTCCATCTTATATTTAGTACAGTTTTAAGTACATTGTATTCAGACACTGCAATAAGGCTTATGTACCTCCGCCTGTTAATTAACAGAACCAATAAAACTGTATCCTCTGTATGATGCATAGCATTCATGATTGTGTTTAGAGTTAAAAAAGTTTAAACGTTATTTATTTTACAACGATTCCGAAGCAACTTATATTAATAACTCTCGTTGGCGTGGATAAAAGCGTATATATGGTCATTCGTGTGGGAGGAAACCGTTGTACCCGGAGAAAACCCACCTGTCTGATCTGGCGACCACCGTACAATCTCATATACTTCCCGGTCCGAGGATCGAACCCGTGTTGCATTGGTGAGAAGCTAGCACGGTAACCACTGCGCTAATCGGACAGCCTTTTAGAGTATTGTTGCATATATGTTTAACAGATTATAGAAACCATCCATCGAGTATAACAATCCTTTATGGTCAGGAGAGTACACAGTTGTTCCACACAACACGTAGCAGCATATTCAAGCAGAGACCTTATACAAATGTAAATAACTTCTAGAGATAACTTCATGCTCGCCCATATGGTTCGCCGGAGGCGAGGGTAAATAAGCTCAATCATCATGCTTTATCAATAATATAGTCAATTTGAGAATTTCAACCACAGTGATATGCCAGAAAGATCCGAGAATGTTATGGTCTGGAACTTCTGAAATGCGTTGGTCAAACATAAAGAGGGTATTATTATTGTTTCCTTTTCCTTGAGATAAGAACAGATTCGGACATTTCAGGGTTGAAAGGTATACTTGTAAGCCATTTGTTCGCCCATGAAGAAATTGTGAGCATATCGTTTTGGAGACGGTCTGCAGCTGTATGAAGTTGATCGACTAGTACGTAGATACTTGTGTCGTCTGCAAATAAATTGAATGAGGAACACATGCCGTCGACATTGATGAAAAGATTAATAGGACCACGAATTGATCCCAGTTAAACTCCGGCTCGAATGTGTACCTGTGTAGATTTGCTACCAGGGCGAACAACTCTTTGTCTTCGATTGGACAGATCATTTGAAAACCATCGAAAGAAGAGAACTGTATAATGTATATACTAGCCTGGGAACAGGCGTCGATATAGTTTGCCTGGGCAGTCAAATAAATATATGTTAACACCGAGACTATTAATTGGGCCGTATTGAGTTTCTGATCATATTGTCAGAAGTTAAAAAGTGAAATATCGACAGACTGGAACCCAGGCTATGTAGGCTATATACATGCATGTGTTAATTTTGTTAATATACCTATATCGCATACATTACTTTTATCGAAGAAGACAGTTCAAGACCATCATCTAGAGCTTTGCAGAGTGTATCGTATATGTACGTAAGCTGATTTATGAAACCTGATTGAGCAGATGATACAGGAATTAACCTGATTAAGCAGATGCTACAGGAATTAACCTGATTGAGCATATGATACAGGAATTAACCTGATTGAGCAGCTGATGCAGGAATTAACCTGATTGAGCAGATGATACAAGAATTAACCTGATTGAGCAGATGATACAGGAATTAACCTGGTTGATCAGATGATGCAGCAATTAACCTGATTGAGCAGATGCTGCAGGAATAAACCTGATCGAGCAGATGATACAAGAATTAACCTGATTGAGCAGATGATACAGGAATTAACCTGATTAAGCAGATGATACAGGAATTAACCTGATTAAGCAGATGATACAGGAATTAACCTGATTAAGCAGATGATACAGGAATTAACCTGATTAAGCAGATGATACAGGAATTAACCTGATTAAGCAGATGATACAGGAATTAACCTGATTGAGCAATGATGCAGGGATTAACCTGATTGAGCAGATGATGCAGGAATTAACCTGATCGAGCAGATGATACAAGAATTAACCTGATTGAGCAAATGATACAGGAATTAACCTGATTAAGCAGATGATACAGGAATTAACCTGGTTGATCAGATGATGCAGCAATTAACCTGATTGAGCAGATGATGCAGGAATTAACCTGATCGAGCAGATGATACAAGAATTAACCTGATGATACAGGAATTAACCTGATTAAGCAGATGATACAGGAATTAACCTGATTAAGCAGATGATACAGGAATTAACCTGATTAAGCAATGATGCAGGGATTAACCTGATTAAGCAGATGATACAGGAATTAACCTGATTGAGCAGATGATACAGGAATTAACCTGGTTGAGCAGATGATGCAGGAATTAACCTGATTAAGCAGATGATACAGGAATTAACCTGATTAAGCAGATGATACAGGAATTAACCTGATTGAGCAATGATGCAGGGATTAACCTGATTAAGCAGATGATACAGGAATTAACCTGATTGAGCAATGATACAGGAATTAACCTGGTTGAGCAGATGATGCAGCAATTAACCTGATTGAGCAGATGATGCAGGAATTAACCTGATCGAGCAGATGATACAAGAATTAACCTGATTGAGCAGATGATACAGGAATTAACCTGATTGAGCAGATGATACAGGAATTAACCTGATTGAGCAGATGATACAAGAATTAACATGGTTGAGCAGATGATACAAAGAATTACCTGATTGAGCAGATGATACCTGATTGAGCAGATGATGCAGGAATTAACCTGATTGAGCAGATGATACAGGAATTAACCTAATTGAGCAGATGATACAGAAATAAACTGATTGAGCAGATGATACAGGAATTAACCTGATTGAGCAGATGATGCAGGAGATACAGGAATTAACCTGATTGAGTAGATGATGCAGGAGATACAGGACTTAACCTGATTGAGCAGATGATACAGGACTTAACCTGATTGAGCAGATGATACAAGAATTAACCTGATTGAGCAGATGCTACAGGAATTAACCTGATTGAGCAGATGATACAGGAATTAACCTGATTGAGCAGCTGATGCAGGAATTAACCTGATTGAGCAGATGATACAAGAATTAACCTGATTGAGCAGATGATACAGGAATTAACCTGGTTGATCAGATGATGCAGCAATTAACCTGATTGAGCAGATGCTGCAGGAATTAACCTGATCGAGCAGATGATACAAGAATTAACCTGATTGAGCAGATGATACAGGAATTAACCTGATTAAGCAGATGATACAGGAATTAACCTGATTAAGCAGATGATACAGGAATTAACCTGATTAAGCAGATGATACAGGAATTAACCTGATTAAGCAGATGATACAGGAATTAACCTGATTGAGCAATGATGCAGGGATTAACCTGATTGAGCAGATGATGCAGGAATTAACCTGATCGAGCAGATGATACAAGAATTAACCTGATTGAGCAAATGATACAGGAATTAACCTGATTAAGCAGATGATACAGGAATTAACCTGGTTGATCAGATGATGCAGCAATTAACCTGATTGAGCAGATGATGCAGGAATTAACCTGATCGAGCAGATGATACAAGAATTAACCTGATTGAGCAGATGATACAGGAATTAACCTGATTAAGCAGATGATACAGGAATTAACCTGATTAAGCAATGATGCAGGGATTAACCTGATTAAGCAGATGATACAGGAATTAACCTGATTGAGCAGATGATACAGGAATTAACCTGGTTGAGCAGATGATGCAGGAATTAACCTGATTAAGCAGATGATACAGGAATTAACCTGATTAAGCAGATGATACAGGAATTAACCTGATTGAGCAATGATGCAGGGATTAACCTGATTAAGCAGATGATACAGGAATTAACCTGATTGAGCAATGATACAGGAATTAACCTGGTTGAGCAGATGATGCAGCAATTAACCTGATTGAGCAGATGATGCAGGAATTAACCTGATCGAGCAGATGATACAAGAATTAACCTGATTGAGCAGATGATACAGGAATTAACCTGATTGAGCAGATGATACAGGAATTAACCTGATTGAGCAGATGATGCAGGAGATACAGGAATTAACCTGATTGAGTAGATGATGCAGGAGATACAGGACTTAACCTGATTGAGCAGATGATACAGGACTTAACCTGATTGAGCAGATGATACAAGAATTAACCTGATTGAGCAGATGCTACAGGAATTAACCTGATTGAGCATATGATACAGGAATTAACCTGATTGAGCAGCTGATGCAGGAATTAACCTGATTGAGCAGATGATACAAGAATTAACCTGATTGAGCAGATGATACAGGAATTAACCTGGTTGATCAGATGATGCAGCAATTAACCTGATTGAGCAGATGCTGCAGGAATTAACCTGATCGAGCAGATGATACAAGAATTAACCTGATTGAGCAGATGATACAGGAATTAACCTGATTAAGCAGATGATACAGGAATTAACCTGATTAAGCAGATGATACAGGAATTAACCTGATTAAGCAGATGATACAGGAATTAACCTGATTAAGCAGATGATACAGGAATTAACCTGATTGAGCAATGATGCAGGGATTAACCTGATTGAGCAGATGATGCAGGAATTAACCTGATCGAGCAGATGATACAAGAATTAACCTGATTGAGCAAATGATACAGGAATTAACCTGATTAAGCAGATGATACAGGAATTAACCTGGTTGATCAGATGATGCAGCAATTAACCTGATTGAGCAGATGATGCAGGAATTAACCTGATCGAGCAGATGATACAAGAATTAACCTGATTGAGCAGATGATACAGGAATTAACCTGATTAAGCAGATGATACAGGAATTAACCTGATTAAGCAGATGATACAGGAATTAACCTGATTAAGCAATGATGCAGGGATTAACCTGATTAAGCAGATGATACAGGAATTAACCTGATTGAGCAGATGATACAGGAATTAACCTGGTTGAGCAGATGATGCAGGAATTAACCTGATTAAGCAGATGATACAGGAATTAACCTGATTAAGCAGATGATACAGGAATTAACCTGATTGAGCAATGATGCAGGGATTAACCTGATTAAGCAGATGATACAGGAATTAACCTGATTGAGCAATGATACAGGAATTAACCTGGTTGAGCAGATGATGCAGCAATTAACCTGATTGAGCAGATGATGCAGGAATTAACCTGATCGAGCAGATGATACAAGAATTAACCTGATTGAGCAGATGATACAGGAATTAACCTGATTGAGCAGATGATACAGGAATTAACCTGATTGAGCAGATGATACAAGAATTAACATGGTTGAGCAGATGATACAAAGAATTAGCCTGATTGAGCAGATGATACAGGAATTAACCTGATTGAGCAGATGATGCAGGAATTAACCTGATTGAGCAGATGATACAGGAATTAACCTAATTGAGCAGATGATACAGAAATAAACTGATTGAGCAGATGATACAGGAATTAACCTGATTGAGCAGATGATGCAGGAGATACAGGAATTAACCTGATTGAGTAGATGATGCAGGAGATACAGGACTTAACCTGATTGAGCAGATGATACAGGACTTAACCTGATTGAGCAGATGATACAAGAATTAACCTGATTGAGCAGATGATACAGGACTTAACCTGATTGAGCAGATGATACAAGAATTAACCTGATTGAGCAGATGATACAATAATTAACCTGATTGAGCAGATGATACAGGAATTAACCTGATTGAGCAGATGATGCAGGAGATACAGGAATTAACCTGATTGAGCAGATGATGCAGGAGATACAGGACTTAACCTGATTGAGCAGATGATACAGGACTTAACCTGATTGAGCAGATGATACAAGAATTAACCTGATTGAGCAGATGATACAAAAATTAACCTGATTGAGCAGATGATACAAGAATTAACCTGATTGAGCAGATGATACAGGAATGAACCTGATTGAGCAGATGATACAGTATTTGGAAACGGGTGGTCTGAAGAATGGTCCTTGGAGATTTATCACTGGGGTAAAAGACAAAAACAAATTGCATTATTATCAGGATTCCATCATTCATAAAAGGAAACCATTTATTTAGCTAAATTTCACAATTCTATTTACGGGACAAGGTTCGAGTGTGATCAGACGTTGGTACAATCAGGAATAATTATGTTATGTTATATTTCGGGTTTTACGCCTGCATCAGCACCATTTTGGGCTATATCGCCGGCGGGCAGTTTACTTAACAACACCTTTCCTGGGCAGGCTCCAGCGGTTAACCAGTACTTGGGTGCACCAACCTCCGTAAGAAACTGCCAACTTTTTCATATAAATGAGACACGGCCTGAGCGGGGCTCGAACCCGTGAACATCAGTGATGATAGGTTACAGTGGTATACAAGTCAGCGACCTTAACCACTCGACCACGGAGGCGGACTTTAATCAGGAATAATACTTCTCAGCAAATCATAAACACTTCTCAGCATACCTGTACAACCAATCTTAGTATAACACTTCTCAGCATGCCTGTACAACCAACCTTAATATAACACTTCTCAGCATACCTGTACAACCAATCTTAGTATAACACTTCTCAGCATACCTGTATGACCAACCTTAATATAACACTTCTCAGCATACCTGTACAACCAATCTTAGTATAACACTTCTCAGCATACCTGTACAACCAACCTTAGTATAACACTTCTCAGCATACCTGTACAACCAATCTTAATATAACACTTCTCAGCATACCTGTATGACCAACCTTAATATAACACTTCTCAGCATACCTGTACAACCAACCTTAATATAACACTTCTCAGCATACCTGTACAACCAACCTTAATATAACACTTCTCAGCATACCTGTACAACCAACCTTAATATAACACTTCTCAGCATACCTGTACAACCAACCTTAGTATAACATTTCTCAGCATACCTGTACAACCAACCTTAGTATAACATTTCTCACCATACCTGTACAACCAACCTTAATATAACACTTCTCAGCATACCTGTACAACCAACCTTAATGTAACACTTCTCAGCATACCTGTACAACCAACCTTAGTATAACATTTCTCAGCATACCTGTACAACCAACCTTAATATAACACTTCTCAGCATACCTGTACAACCAACCTTAGTATAACATTTCTCACCATACCTGTACAACCAACCTTAATATAACACTTCTCAGCATACCTGTACAACCAACCTTAATGTAACACTTCTCAGCATACCTGTACAACCAACCTTAGTATAACATTTCTCAGCATACCTGTACAACCAACCTTAATATAACACTTCTCAGCATACCTGTACAACCAACCTTAGTATAACATTTCTCACCATACCTGTACAACCAACCTTAATATTAACACTTCTCAGCATACCTGTATAACAACCTTAATGTAACACTTCTCAGCATACCTGTACAACCAACCTTAATATCAAACAAATATATAACTGAAAGCAAACACAAATTCCGCAAAAAAACAATAACTAAACTGGCAAATAACTACGGCACATGTACATCCATGCAAAAATTGAACACAAATACATATAATAGTGCTAATACATACAATTTTGGCACATTCAATGTTAAAAACACAATGTAAACTCGGATTAGAATTCAACGTAAACTCGGACTAGAATTCTCAGTGTATTAATTTTACTATATGACAAAAAGAGAAATAAAATAAATCATGTGTAAACTGACAAAATAAATGCAATAACTGACAGGGTTAAAGCTAGAGGAGGGTGATGTGGGAGACATAATCTCCCTCAGCTGCCTCAGTTCTCCCTATTTGCTCAAGGAGACATCGTTTCATATCGAAGATATATATATATATACATATCACTAGACTGAGTCAACAAACTTCTCTCTTGTATTGTGAAATCTTTTCCCATGTAAACCATAAACTATGCCCTTGTATACAATAAACTTTCTCATTGTATACAATAAACATATCACTAGTATACCATAAACCTCTCCATGTATAGTATACACATCTCCCTTGTATACCATAAACCTCTCCCTTGCATACCATAAACTTCTCCCTTGCATAGTATAAACTTCTCCCTTGTATACCATAAACCTCTCCCTTGTATACCATAAACTTCTCCCTTGTATACCATAAACTTTCCCTTGTATAGAAATACACATCTCCCTTGTATAGGAATACATCTCCCTTGCATACCATAAACATCTCCCTTGTATCCCTTAAACTTCTCCCTTGTATCCCATAAACTTCTCCCTTGTGTTCCTTAAGCTTCTCCCTTGTATAACCTTTCCCTTGTAAATCCCCTTAAACTTCTCCCTTGTATCCCATAAACTTCTCCCTTGTAAACTTCTCCCTTGTATACCTTAAACCTTTCCCTGTATCCCATAAACTTCTCCCTTGTATCCCATAAACTTCTCCCTTGTATCCATAAACTTCTCCCTTGTATAAACTTCTCCCTTAAATGTCTCCCTTGTATCCCAAACTTCTCCTTATATCCCTTAAATTCCCTTGTATCCCATAAACTTCTCCCTTGTATCCCTTAAACTTCTCCCTTGATACCTTAAACCTCTCCCTTGTATCCCTTAAACCTCTCCCTTGTATCCCATAAAATCCCTTAAATCTCCCTTGTATCCCATAAACTTCTCCTTAAATAAACATCTCCCTTGTATCCCATAAACTTCTCCCTTATCCCTTAAACTTCTCCCATGTATACCTTAAACTTCCCTTGTATCCCCTTAAACTTCTCCCTTGCATACCATAAACTTCTCCCTTGCATACCATAAACTTCTCCCTTGTATACCATAAACCTCTCCCTTGTATACCATAAACCTCAACCTAGTTTGAAGTCTAGCTAATGTCCAGATTGAACACACAATACGTGTGTATGAATACAAGTATTTGCATGCATATATATACCTGGCATGGCAACTTAAATCTTGCTTATTTGGCACATTCAATACGATTTCAATATAAAATTATTATATTTATTATGAGACATTATAATAAATCATTATAAATGTTTTAAGCAAAAAATTGCTTATAGCAACACAATAGGGTCAATAACCAACATAACTTACATTTAGAGCTGGGACGGATAGTAATTTCGTACCCAGGGACCCAATATCTACCACACGCTGGGTACCAGGGTACTTACGGTCATTTATACCCTTGTAATAAATGTATATCCTCGAAAACAAAGTTGTCTTTCCTTCTTCCCTTGCCGTCATGGTTGCCAGTAACCATGACGGCAAAAGCCAAGTGTGCAACTATTTCACATTGATTACCGCCCGGCAGAAAAAAGAGAGTAATATATGGAGCAGAGCTGAGCCACCGGGGGGGGGGGGGGGGGGG
>CM026386.1:2887492-2908179 GCA_014843695.1 Archivesica marissinica | reverse complement strand
ACACTTCTCAGCATACCTGTACAACCAACCTTAGTATAACACTTCTCAGCATACCTGTACAACCAATCTTAATATAACACTTCTCAGCATACCTGTATGACCAACCTTAATATAACACTTCTCAGCATACCTGTACAACCAACCTTAATATAACACTTCTCAGCATACCTGTACAACCAACCTTAATATAACACTTCTCAGCATACCTGTACAACCAACCTTAATATAACACTTCTCAGCATACCTGTACAACCAACCTTAGTATAACATTTCTCAGCATACCTGTACAACCAACCTTAGTATAACATTTCTCACCATACCTGTACAACCAACCTTAATATAACACTTCTCAGCATACCTGTACAACCAACCTTAATGTAACACTTCTCAGCATACCTGTACAACCAACCTTAGTATAACATTTCTCAGCATACCTGTACAACCAACCTTAATATAACACTTCTCAGCATACCTGTACAACCAACCTTAGTATAACATTTCTCACCATACCTGTACAACCAACCTTAATATAACACTTCTCAGCATACCTGTACAACCAACCTTAATGTAACACTTCTCAGCATACCTGTACAACCAACCTTAGTATAACATTTCTCAGCATACCTGTACAACCAACCTTAATATAACACTTCTCAGCATACCTGTACAACCAACCTTAGTATAACATTTCTCACCATACCTGTACAACCAACCTTAATATAACACTTCTCAGCATACCTGTACAACCAACCTTAATGTAACACTTCTCAGCATACCTGTACAACCAACCTTAGTATAACATTTCTCAGCATACCTGTACAACCAACCTTAATATAACACTTCTCAGCATACCTGTATAACCAACCTTAATGTAACACTTCTCAGCATACCTGTACAACCAACCTTAATATCAAACAAATATATAACTGAAAGCAAACACAAATTCCGCAAAAAACAATAAACTAAACTGGCAAATAACTACGGCACATGTACATCCATGCAAAAATTGAACACAAATACATATAATAGTGCTAATACATACAATTTTGGCACATTCAATGTTAAAAACACAATGTAAACTCGGATTAGAATTCCAACGTAAACTCGGACTAGAATTCTCAGTGTATTAATTTTACTATATGACAAAAAGAGAAATAAAATAAATCATGTGTAAACTGACAAAATAAATGCAATAACTGACAGGGTTAAAGCTAGAGGAGGGTGATGTGGGAGACATAATCTCCCTCAGCTGCCTCAGTTCTCCCTATTTGCTCAAGGAGACATCGTTTCATATCGAAGATATATATATATACATATCACTAGACTGAGTCAACAAACTTCTCTCTTGTATTGTGAAATCTTTTCCCATGTAAACCATAAACTATGCCCTTGTATACAATAAACTTTCTCATTGTATACAATAAACATATCACTAGTATACCATAAACCTCTCCCATGTATAGTATACACATCTCCCTTGTATACCATAAACCTCTCCCTTGCATACCATAAACTTCTCCCTTGCATAGTATAAACTTCTCCCTTGTATACCATAAACCTCTCCCTTGTATACCATAAACTTCTCCCTTGTATACCATAAACTTCTCCCTTGTATAGAAATACACATCTCCCTTGTATAGGAATACACATCTCCCTTGCATACCATAAACATCTCCCTTGTATAGTATAAACTTCTCCCTTGTATACCATAAACTTCTCCCTTGTATAGGAATACACATCTCCCTTGTATAGGAATACACATCTCCCTTGTATAGGAATACACATCTCCCTTGCATACCATAAACCTCTCCCTTGCATAGTATAAACTTCTCCCTTGTATACCATAAACTTCTCCCTTGCATACCATAAACATCTCCCTTGCATACCATAAACATCTCCCTTGTATACCATAAACATATCCCTTGTATACCATAAACTTCTCCCTTGCATACCATAAACATCTCCCTTGAATACCATAAACTTCTCCCTTGTACACCATAAACTTCTCCCGTGTATACCACAAACTTCCATGTATAGTATACACATAACCCTTGCATACCATAAACTTCTCCCTTGCATACCATAAACTTCTCCCTTGCATACCATAAACCTCTCCCTTGTATACCATAAACCTCTCCCTTGTATACCATAAACATCTCCCTTGTATACCATAAACTTCTCCCTTGCATACCATAAACATCTCCCTTGAATACCATAAACTTCTCCCTTGTACACCATAAACTTCTCCCGTGTATACCACAAACTTCCATGTATAGTATACACATCTCCCTTGCATACCATAAACTTCTCCCTTGCATACCATAAACTTCTCCCTTGCATACCATAAACTTCTCCCTTGTATACCATAAACCTCTCCCTTGTATACCATAAACCTCAACCTAGTTTGAAGTCTAGCTAATGTCCAGATTGAACACACAATACGTGTGTATGAATACAAGTATTTGCATGCATATATATACCTGGCATGGCAACTTAAATCTTGCTTATTTGGCACATTCAATACGATTTCAATATAAAATTATTATATTTATTATGAGACATTATAATAAATCATTATAAATGTTTTAAGCAAAAAATTGCTTATAGCAACACAATAGGGTCAATAACCAAACATAACTTACATTTAGAGCTGGGACGGATAGTAATTTCGTACCCAGGGACCCAATATCTACCACACGCTGGGTACCAGGGTACTTACGGTCATTTATACCCTTGTAATAAATGTATATCCTCGAAAACCAAGTTGTCTTTCCTTCTTCCCTTGCCGTCATGGTTGCCAGTAACCATGACGGCAAAAGCCAAGTGTGCAACTATTTCACATTGATTACCGCCCGGCAGAAAAAAGAGAGTAATATATGGAGCAGAGCTGAGCCACCGTGGGGGGGGGGGGGGGGGGGGGGGGAATCACTTGAAAGAATAAAAAACATCTTGAGTTTAAACATCCTTTTAAACTTTGTTCACCATCAAATGTATAGGTTCTGTTTGCACTAAAATATGCTATAATAGTGGACGGATAATGATTTTGTACCCAGGTAGCAACATTACCCGACCCAGAACCTGGGTACCAAAGTACTCATCCCAGCTCTACTATTAATACATTAAACATATTCATTATGCCTGTAAAATAAAATAATAGTTTAAAATATAAACTGAAGTAACGGTTCAATGCCGTCAGTAGAGAAACTGAAGTAAAAATTAAATGCTGTCAGTAGAGAAACTAAAGTAAAGGTTCAATACCGTCAGTAGAGAAACTGAAGTAAAGGTTCAATACCGTCAGTAGAGAAACTGAAGTAAAGGTTCAATACCGTCAGTAGAGAAACTGAAGTAAAGGTTCAATGCTGTCAGTAGAGAAACTAAAGTAAAGGGTCAATACCGTCAGTAGAGAAACTGAAGTAAAGGTTCAATACCGTCAGTAGAGAAACTGCAGTAAAGGTTCAATGCCGTCAGTACAGAAACTGAAGTAAAGGTTCAATGCCGTCAGTAGAGAAACTAAAGTAAAGGTGCAATGCCGTCAGAAAAAAATTCACACAAAGTCAAATGTTTGTGTCTCAAATTGTGAATATTGCTTAGCAACATTATGAATTTGCAAATGAATCATCCAAATTGCAACACAGTTATCTCCCCTGCATCATACAGAGAACGCGGCCACTACAAGCAGCATACAGCAGCATGCTAGGGAGAGCTACGTCTAATTCTCGAGTTTGATTCTTCATTGTAACGTATTCATACCTACAGTGTATGGAACGCTGGCAAACAAACAAAACAACAGTCGACTTCTATTTCAAAGAAGATTTCAATTGCATCCTTACCATTGTGTATTACCCCTTTCCTTCATAGAGATTTAGGTTAATATACTATTATATATCCACACAAACGACAGCCATTTAGCTATCATGCAGTGGATAAATAGTCGCCATATCTATCCCACCTCCATTGATATTACAGGGACTACATGAGATTCTGGCCTTTATTATGAACATTGGTTTGGCTACTACATTGTCAATGTATGTGGTATTGGTAATGGCGTCAAGAGGTACTTCTATGAGGGAAAGGGTTAACTCTTTGAACGCTAGCCCCGGAACTAGCAGTCAATGTCATGGAATTGCATTATTTAAACTACAAATAATAAAAAATACATAAATGAATTGTCGTCTGCTACAATGATCGGAATTATTTATAGCCTTTATTTTACCCAGCATGCAGAGTTAAAACTATGAAAGCATGAAGTCCATATCGGTGACATAATTATGTGCCTCTCTGTGATTACGGTGTTGCACGTCACGTTGCTTGGTACGTGTCTACTATGTGTTCTGTGATTACGGTGGTCACGTGAGATCACTGTGTGGAGTGTTGCACGTCATGTTGTTTGGTACGTGTCTACTACGTGTTCTGTGATTACGGTGTTCACGTGAGATCACTGTGTGGAGTGTTGCATGTCACGTTGTTTGGTACGTGTCTACTATGTGTTCTGTGATTACGGTGTTCACGTGAGATCACTGTGGGAAGTGTTGCACATCACGTTGTTTGGTACGTGTCTACTACGTGTTCTGTGATTACGGTGTTCACGTGAGATCACTGTGGGAAGTGTTGCACGTCACGTTGTTTGGTATGTGTCTACATGTTCTGTGATTACGGTGTACACGTGAGATCACTGTGTGGAGTGTTGCACGTCATGTTGTTTGGTACGTGTCTACTACGTGTTCTGTGATTACGGTGTTCACGTGAGATCACTGTGTGGAGTGTTGCATGTCACGTTGTTTGGTACGTGTCTACTATGTGTTCTGTGATTACGGTGTTCACGTGAGATCACTGTGGGAAGTGTTGCACATCACGTTGTTTGGTACGTGTCTACTACGTGTTCTGTGATTACGGTGTTCACGTGAGATCACTGTGGGAAGTGTTGCACGTCACGTTGTTTGGTACGTGTCTACTATGTGTTCTGTGATTACGGTGTTCACGTGAGATCACTGTGGGAAGTGTTGCACATCACGTTGTTTGGTATGTGTCTACGTGTTCTGTGATTACGGTGTACACGTGAGATCACTGTGTGGAGTGTTGCACGTCACGTTGTTTGGTACGTGTCTACTACGTGTTCTGTGATTACGGTGTTCACGTGAGATCACTGTGTGGAGTGTTGCACGTCATGTTGTTTGGTACGTGTCTACTACGTGTTCGGTGATTATGGTGTTCACGTGAGTTCACTGTGTGGAGTGTTGCACGTCACGTTGTTTGGTACGTGTCTACTATGTGTTCTGTGATTATGGTGTTCACGTGAGTTCACTGTGTGGAGTGTTGCATGTCACGTTGTTTGGTACGTGTCTACTACGTGTCTACTACTGATGATCTCAAGCATCTAGTGATCAAATGCAAGCGCGAAACCAACTACAAGCAAATGTTGTCCCATTGAATTTATGTACAGAAATTGAAAATATACACAAAGTTCATATATAATGCCTATTCAGAGGTCAAGTATTTATACACCAAACGAAAATATGGATGCTTGTAAATAAACTGTCAAGTGTTGTAACAAACAAGCATGTATATTATAAACAACATGTGCACTGTAGAAAATAGCCAGAAAAACAAGCTTAAATTGCACAGAATGACTGCAAGACAATCTGTATCTGTGCATAAATTGTGAAAAACAAGCTTAAATTGCACAGAATGACTGCAAGACAATCTGTATCTGTGCATAAATTGTGAAAAACAAGCTTAAATTGCACAGAATGACTGCAAGACAATCTGTATCTGTGCATAAATTGTGAAAAACAAGCTTAAATTCCACAGAATGACTGCAAGACAATCTGTATCTGTGCATAAATTGACGTTTGTTTGTTGTTATTATAGAAATCGTTTCACTTGTCGTCTTTCCTTAACAAACATTGGATTTAGTTTAATCAAACAAGTGAAAACAGGTATCTGGACATAGGTCACCAGCGAATAATTACACTAGTGGAGACCCATCCCCTTCGCACCTGAAGCGACCGCGCTACCACTGCGCCGTCACACGACTTCCACTTCCACCTACGGCCTGGGTGGTTAATTCCTAAGCGTCAAAACTGCAAACCATGTTTTATTCGCCAATAAACAACGGAAATACAAATATTATTGCTTAACCCATTTCATTCTGGATACCGTTCAAACAGTATTTGCAAAGAACATAGAGCCAGATCAACCGCCACGGAATGTTCCGTCTGATCAGGCTCTATGCTGTTTGCTATTCAGATGATCTTGCTAAGACATTTGGTTATGTAGCAAACAACATAGATCCTGATCAGCATGCAGCGTCAGGGGGATAATTGTCGTGCATTCAATAAAACTGAAATTGTTTGTTTCTGATAGCGTCCATTTGTTTTGTTTTTGATTTAAGTTTATTTAACGTCGCTACCGGTTTCCCATTTGAGCGACGGGCAGTTTACCTAACAACACCTTTCCTGGGCAGGCTCCAGCGGTTAACCAGTACTTGGTGCACCAACCTCCGTAAGAAACAGCCAACTTTTTCATATAAATGAGACACGGTCTGAGCGGGGCTCGAACCGTGACCATCAGAGATGATAGGTTACAGTGGTATACAAGTCAGCGACCGTAACCACTCGACCACGGAGGAGGACCATTATTTGTTTTTGCACTTTCATTATATAATTATGACCTATGGGTCTAATAAAGATGTTTGTTTGTTCAATAAATCTATTTGGTTGTGACTGTCAAATCATGACACTAAACGAGCATTTTAAAATAATGAACCGCACCATTATATACAAAGCATTATGCTGATAAAAACACTCTAAGAACTGGCCTCAATGCCATAAAACCTTTTCTCAAACTCGAGCTCACATGTTGTGCAAAGAAAACAACGACAAAAACAGAGGAAAACACTTAATAGGACCTATCTACTTTTAGGGAGTATTCAGGGGCAGTACTGACCAATGTCTCTCATTAGATGATTGAGTGTCCTCAGTGAAAGGAAATGCTATCTTTCACCGATTTGAAACAGTGGAAGATGGCACTTTCATGCCCACTGCTTGAGTTTCATATTCCTCGGCAGTTGCAGCCATGTACTATTGTAATTTAGCTAATATTTGACAATCATGAACAGT
The DNA here is from genome assembly GCA_014843695.1 of Archivesica marissinica. Classification (NCBI taxonomy): domain Eukaryota; kingdom Metazoa; phylum Mollusca; class Bivalvia; order Venerida; family Vesicomyidae; genus Archivesica; species Archivesica marissinica. The sequence goes on along the minus strand of CM026386.1, from coordinate 2,901,061 downwards.
TAAGTAAGTTATAAAATAGTACGTTCTAATGAATTCGTTTTCTCTGTCGTTTTCAATATTGACAGCGGACAGAAACTAACTTGAAAATCATATCGGAAACTATTTAACCCTTTCAACACCACAGACCTCTAAATAGGCTTACAAAAAGTGTAGATCCAGATTAGCCCGGCTCGTGATGAGCCGTCTCATCAGGATCTGCACTTTTTGCCAGTAATATTACTATTTTTAAACAAATATTATCACTTTTGATAAATGAACTGGTCCAAGTGTAATTTTCTTATTCATTTATTGGTCTGAAAATATCATGCACCAGTCCATGTCAGTTACTTGGTGTTGAATGGGTTAAGTAAGTTATAAAATAGTACGTTCTAATGAATTCGTTTTCTCTGTCGTTTTCAATATTGACAGCGGACAGAAACTAACTTGAAAATCATATCGGAAACTATTTAAGTTAAAATGAATAAAATTGGATAACAAATATTATATTAGCCAAATCATTGGAAGACAGACAAAAGAAACAGAAAGAGGTTTGTGTTTATTAGGGTAAGATGGGATTTGATCCTAAATATGCTTCTCTACTCGTGGAAATACAAACAAAATTTCAGTGACAACTCGATGAAATAAATTCCAATGTTACACTAGTAAACAGAAATATCTTCATTAGATTTATAGCTACAGCAGTCAGATGCTTGAAGCAGTTGCAATTCAAATGTGTGACATTTGGAATGTCGTAACGTCAATTCATTATGACAAAAACATTTGCAAGCATAATTCATTGTTTCAATGGTAGGGCATTGGTGATTGCCTTGCATAACCCTTCAGTAACTTTTTCTCTCTCTATTTTTCTATCACCTATAAGTTAATAAAAGACTCTAGTGCAGGCCATAATAAAAAATGGTGTTTGTTTCCCATTTTCCAACCGACCCGCTAAATACGGACCAACTGAAAAATTTGTTTTGACTTTTTGTAAAGAACATTTTTTAGGACCTTTTTGTAATAGTAAACTCCGGCCAGTGCGGACAATTATAATAAACACAAAAATATATGATACCTGCAAACAACATAGATCCAGATCAGCCGCAGCGTGACGCTGCATGCTGATCAGTATCTATGTTGTTTGCTACATAGCCAAGTGTCTTAGCAAGATCATCTGAATAGCAAGCAGCATAGAGCCTGATCAGACGGCACGTTCCATGGCGGCTGATCTGGCAAAACCCACAAATAATAAGCAATTTACAGTAATACATCACACTAATCTCATGATTATGAAGACCTCAGTTTGCCACAACATACCAGTACACCAAGTAGAGCATGTTTCAACATAGCCGTAACAACTCAATCTTAAGATGGGTCAACTTGTCAGAATACGTTCTCATTCAAACCATACAACTTATTCTAACCAATAAGACCTTATTATTGCACAATAATCTATCAAAACCTAAAACACTGGGAACACGAGCTGATGGTTTTTGTATCTGTGGAAATGTTCACGGGCGAATTGTCTGGCGCGAGTCGACCTCGTTCACGTGCATCCTCTGTCAGTTTCATAGCCATATCCAGAAACAGTTTATCCACATTATCTGCTTCCTTGGCTGATGTTTCTATAAATTTCATCTCATAACGATCTGCAAATTGTTGACCTATATGTGTAGGAATCTCCCTGGCATCTCCTCTATCGATTTTGTTACCTTGGAAATAGAATAAAATGTTACAAACTACCAAAATTCTACCAATATGAATAACTCAATTTGTATTTACATGTGATTCTAAAAAGTACCAGCCATTTCTAGACAAAGTAAATGTAATAAGACTGACCTAGAAGTTGTTATTTCTAGAAAAGATCACATTTATGTGAATATGAGTGCATAATGCTGTCAGTAAAAATATGTCAATATGACCTGCGACTTCAAAATCCCTAACTAAAAGAGTCATCTACTATGACCAATGTTCCTAAAATGAAATTGGCACTACCTATCAAACTCATATCAATTATACTGAACTAGACATTATTATGTTATATGTTATATTTCGGGTTTTATGCCTGCATCAGCACCATTTCGGGCTATATCGCCGGCGGGCAGTTTACCTAACATTACCTTTCCTGGGCAGGCTCCAGCGGTTAACCAGTACTTGGTGCACCAACCTCCGTAAGAAACTGCCAACTTTTTCATATAAATGAGACACGGTCTGAGCGAGGCTCGAACCCGTGACCATCAGAGATGATAGGTTACAGTGGTATACAAGTCAGCGACCGTAACCACTCAACCACGGAGGCGGACAAACTAGACATTATAGGAGGATTATGACAAAATCCCATTGACATTTAAGGAAGATAGGATAGATACATGTAGATAGAAAGATGACAATGCTGATGATTTACATTAAAAACATTTGCAGAAATTTGAACTGATTATATATTTGATCGAGAATTAAAGCGCTTGATAAATTGTATTATTGTAGGATACCCTGTGACCTGACTTTTGACCTCAAAATCAATAAGGTTCACCTACACACCAAGATTTATGTGCTAAGTTCCATACCTCTAACTATATATATTTCCTTTCAAGCATACAGTCAGACATACAGTCAGACATACAGGTGGACATACAGATGGACATACAGGTGGACATACAGGTGGACATACAGATGGACATACAGATGGACATACAGATGGACATACAGATGGACATACAGGTGGACATACAGTCAGACATACAGGTGGACATACAGATAAGACAACAAGATCAAATGTTAGATGTACGTAAGCACATACCCATTTACCAATCGAGGGTAGGTCTATTGTAAATATACATCCGTTTATAGAAACAACTTAGTCCGGTGGACTCTAAGGTTAAAACCGGTGTAAAGTGGTTACTAGCATCTGTGATCAAATTTAAATCTTCAATCATGTCTTTTGAAACTACTTGCTTATGATTCGGTAGACACTTAACCCTTTCAACCCCACAGGCCTCTAAATAGGCTTATGAAAAGTGTAGATCCAGATGAGCCGGCTCATGACGAGCCGTCTCATCAGGATCTGCACTTTTTTGCCAGTAATAATTATTACTATTTTTAGATAAAATGACCCATTTTGATAAATGATCTGGTCCAAAGGTAATTATCTTATTAATTTATTGGTCTGAAAATATCACGCACCAGTCCATGTCAGTTACTTGGGGTTGAATGGGTTAAAGAAAGAAAATCTCACATAGTCCGGTGAACTCTAAGGTTAACACCGGTGTAAAGTGGTTAATAGCATCTGTGATCAAATTTAATTTAAATCTTCAATCATGTCTTTTGAAACTACTTGTTTATGATTCGGTAGACACGAAAAGAAAGAAAATCTCATACCAACTAGATACGACAGCACTTTCTCATTAGCAAACGTTTCAATGTCCGACAGCCACTGTGGCAGGGCATCAAATGTGTTCTGTGAACAAACATCGTACGCAAGGATGAGACCGTGAGCAGCTCTGTAGTAACTCTGGGTGATTGATCGGAACTTCTCTTGCCCTGCTGTGTCCCAGATCTGGAGCTGAAACAAGAACAGCCAATCAGAAATCACGGCTCAAGCTAGATCCAATATTTTGGGAGAATTGAGAAAGTGTGTGATTGCGTCATCTAATGGCATTATTTAATAAATTTCAACATAATAAGGGTTACAATAAACATTATGACCCTTAAATATAATATTTGAATAGAAGGAGTGCTTTACAATGCTCAGTTTATCTTACTGAACAATATTTTGTCTGAAAATTGTAAAACCTATTTTTTTAGGGACAAATGGTGCCAGAGTCCCACGGGTGACTACTTCGCCCATGTTGCCCTCTAGAATGAGCCGAACGATATAGTTTTCTTTATAGTCGCCTCCGCCGAGGCATATACGTTGTTTTCTACATCTCTGTTGTTTCACGCATGAGCGCTGTGCGTGTTTACATTTCGTGTGTTGATAAACAATTCGCGTATACGACGGTTTAAATTTATTGGAATTTTATTGTTTCTGAGCGACTATTTCGATATTTGTAAACACACATACATTAGTATTTACATTTTACCAAAAACATACTTTATTACGATGTAATGCTGCTTTAAATATGTTGTAGACATTTTAGAGAATTTGGGAATACACAAGCGTTCACATACCTTCACTTTATCACCTTCAATTTCCACAGTTTTAATCATGAAATCCACACCAATTGTAGCAGCCTGACCAGGTGGAAACAACCCCTGCAAAACAGAAACAATACCAGTCTAGCTTAATAAACAGAAGTCTAATAAACCAAGGAAATATCGGTAAAATTGATGAATGCTCCCCGAAGTTTACATTATACTTATTGAAATGACGGGATGGATGGAGTGGAAAGTTGCTATGATATGGCCATAACTCAATGAAAAATCAATTGGAGTGGAAAGCGTCGATGATATACACTAGGCTAGGTACCAGTCACTCCTGGGAAGTTCCACTGATTCCCGGCCTAGGGATGCTGAGAAATAGCATGGACAAGAATAGTGAGACAGACAGAATCAAACGGCCATAACTCAATGAAACATTGGTGCAGTGGAATGGGTCGATAATATGCACAACTAGGCAGGGCACACAAGTCATTCCTGAGAAGTTTCAATGATTCCAGGCCAATTGTTGCTAAGAAATAGCGTGGACAAGAATATCCATATACTAATGTATCCTAGTGCTGACTAGTACATCCTAGTGCTGACTAGTACATCCTAGTACTGACTAGTACATCCTAGTACTGACTAGTACATCCTAGTACTGACTAGTACATCCTAGTACTGACTAGTACATCCTAGTACATCATAGTGCTGACTAGTACATCATAGTGCTGACTAGTACATCCTAGTACTGACTAGTACATCCGAGTACTGACTAGTACATCCCAGTGCTGACTAGTACATCCCAGTGCTGACTAGTACATCCTAGTGCTGACTAGTACATCATAGTGCTGACTAGTACATCCTAGTACTGACTAGTACATCCTAGTGCTGACTAGTACATCCTAGTGCTGACTAGTACATCCTAGTACTGACTAGTACATCCTAGTGCTGACTAGTACATCCTAGTGCTGACTAGTACATCCTAGTGCTGACTAGTACATCCTAGTACTGACTAGTACATCCTAGTGCTGACTAGTACATCATAGTGCTGACTAGTACATCCTAGTGCTGACTAGTACATCCTAGTACTGACTAGTACATCCTAGTGCTGACTAGTACATCCTAGTGCTGACTAGTACATCCTAGTGCTGACTAGTACATCCTAGTGCTGACTAGTACATCATAGTGCTGATTAGTACATCCTAGTGCTGACTAGTACATCCTAGTGCTGACTAGTACATCATAGTGCTGACTAGTACATCATAGTGCTGACTAGTACATCATAGTACTGACTAGCACATCCTAGTACTAACTAGTACATCCTAATACACCCTAGTGCTGACTAGTGTATCATAGTGTTGACTAGTACATCCTAGTGCTGACTAGTACATCATAGTGCTGACTAGTACATCACAGTGTTGACTAGTACATCCTAGTACTGACTAGTACATCATAGTGCTGACTAGTACATCACAGTGTTGACTAGTACATCCTAGTGCTGACTAGTACATCATAGTGCTGACTAGTACATCCTAGTACTGACTAGTACATCCTAGTACTGACTAGTACATCATAGTGTATCCTAGTGCTGACTAGTACGTCCTAGTGCTGACTAGCACATCCTAGTGCTGACTAGTACATCCTAGTACTGACTAGTACATCATAGTACTGACTAGTACATCCTAGTACTGACTAGTACATCTTAGTGCTGACTAGTACATCCTAGTACTGACTAGTACATCCTAGTGCTGACTGGTAAATCACAGTGTTGACTAGTACATCATAGTGCTGACTAGTACATCCTAGTACTGACTAGTACATCCTAGTACTGACTAGTGTATCCTAGTGCTGACTAGTACATCATAGTGCTGACTAGTACATCCTAGTACTGACTAGTACATCCTAGTACTGACTAGTACATCCTAGTACTGACTAGTACATCCTAGTACTGACTAGTACATCATAGTGTTGACTAGTACATCCTAGTACTGACTAGTACATCACAGTGTTGACTAGTACATCCTAGTGCTGACTAGTACATCATAGTGCTGACTAGTACATCCTAGTACTGACTAGTACATCCTAGTACTGACTAGTACATCCTAGTGTATCCTAGTGCTGACTAGTACATCCTAGTGCTGACTAGTACATCCTAGTACATCCTAGTGCTGACTAGTAAATCACAGTGTTGACTAGTACATCCTAGTGCTGATTAGTACATCCTAGTACTGACTAGTACATCCTAGTACTGACTAGTGTATCCTAGTGCTGACTAGTACATCATAGTGCTGACTAGTACATCCTAGTACTGACTAGTACATCATAGTACTGATTAGTACATCATAGTGTTGACTAGTACATCATAGTGCTGACTAGTGTATCCTAGTGTTGACTAGTGTATCATAGTGCTGACTAGTACATCCTAGTGCTGACTAGTACATCATAGTGCTGACTAGTACATCATAGTGCTGACTAGTACATCATAGTGCTGACTAGTACATCCTAGTACTGACTAGTACATCCTAGTGCTGACTAGTACATCCTAGTACTGACTAGTACATCACAGTGTTGACTAGTACATCCTAGTGCTGACTAGTACATCACAGTGCTGACTAGTACATCACAGTGCTGACTAGTACATCCTAGTGCTGACTAGTACATCCTAGTGCTGACTAGTACATCCTAGTGCTGACTAGTACATCATAGTGCTGACTAGTACATCCTAGTACTGACTAGTACATCCTAGTACTGACTAGTACATCATAGTGTTGACTAGTACATCATAGTGCTGACTAGTGTATCCTAGTGTTGATTAGTACATCATAGTGCTGACTAGTACATCCTAGTGCTGACTAGTACATCATAGTGCTGACTAGTACATCCTAGTGCTGACTAGTACATCCTAGTACTGACTAGTACATCCTAGTGCTGACTAGTACATCCTAGTACTGACTAGTACATCACTGTGTTGACTAGTACATCCTAGTGCTGACTAGTACATCACAGTGCTGACTAGTACATCACAGTGCTGACTAGTACATCCTAGTGCTGACTAGTACATCCTAGTGCTGACTAGTACATCATAGTGCTGACTAGTACATCATAGTACTGACTAGTACATCCTAGTGCTGACTAGTACATCCTAGTACTAACTAGTACATCCTAGTACATCCTAGTGCTGACTAGTGTATCACAGTGTTGACTAGTACATCCTAGTGCTGACTAGTACATCATAGTGCTGACTAGTACATCACAGTGTTGACTAGTACATCCTAGTACTGACTAGTACATCACAGTGTTGACTAGTACATCCTAGTGCTGACTAGTACATCCTAGTACTGACCAGTACATCCTAGTACTGACTAGTACATCCTAGTGCTGACTAGTACATCCTAGTGCTGACTAGCATATCCTAGTGCTGACTAGTACATCCTAGTACTGACTAGTACATCATAGTACTGACTAGTACATCCTAGTACTGACTAGTACATCGTAGTGCTGACTAGTACATCCTAGTACTGACTAGTACATCCTAGTACTGACTAGTGTATCCTAGTGCTGACTAGTACATCATAGTGCTGACTAGTACATCCTAGTACTGACTAGTACATCTTAGTGCTGACTAGTACATCACAGTGTTGACTAGTACATCCTAGTGCTGACTAGTACATCCTAGTGCTGACTAGTACATCCTAGTGCTGACTAGTACATCACAGTGCTGACTTGTACATCACAGTGTTGACTAGTACATCCTAGTGCTGACTAGTACATCACAGTGCTGACTAGTACGTCACAGTGCTTACTAGTACATCCTAGTACTGACTAGTACATCCTAGTACTGACTAGTACATCATAGTGTTGACTAGTACATCATAGTGCTGACTAGTGTATCCTAGTGTTGATTAGTACATCATAGTGCTGACTAGTACATCCTAGTGCTGACTAGTACATCATAGTGCTGACTAGTACATCCTAGTGCTGACTAGTACATCCTAGTACTGACTAGTACATCCTAGTGCTGACTAGTACATCCTAGTACTGACTAGTACATCACTGTGTTGACTAGTACATCCTAGTGCTGACTAGTACATCACAGTGCTGACTAGTACATCACAGTGCTGACTAGTACATCCTAGTGCTGACTAGTACATCCTAGTGCTGACTAGTACATCATAGTGCTGACTAGTACATCATAGTACTGACTAGTACATCCTAGTGCTGACTAGTACATCCTAGTACTAACTAGTACATCCTAGTACATCCTAGTGCTGACTAGTGTATCACAGTGTTGACTAGTACATCCTAGTGCTGACTAGTACATCATAGTGCTGACTAGTACATCACAGTGTTGACTAGTACATCCTAGTACTGACTAGTACATCACAGTGTTGACTAGTACATCCTAGTGCTGACTAGTACATCCTAGTACTGACCAGTACATCCTAGTACTGACTAGTACATCCTAGTGCTGACTAGTACATCCTAGTGCTGACTAGCATATCCTAGTGCTGACTAGTACATCCTAGTACTGACTAGTACATCATAGTACTGACTAGTACATCCTAGTACTGACTAGTACATCGTAGTGCTGACTAGTACATCCTAGTACTGACTAGTACATCCTAGTACTGACTAGTGTATCCTAGTGCTGACTAGTACATCATAGTGCTGACTAGTACATCCTAGTACTGACTAGTACATCTTAGTGCTGACTAGTACATCACAGTGTTGACTAGTACATCCTAGTGCTGACTAGTACATCCTAGTGCTGACTAGTACATCCTAGTGCTGACTAGTACATCACAGTGCTGACTAGTACATCACAGTGTTGACTAGTACATCCTAGTGCTGACTAGTACATCACAGTGCTGACTAGTACGTCACAGTGCTTACTAGTACATCCTAGTGCTGACTAGTACATCCTAGTGCTGACTAGTACATCCTAGTACTGACTAGTACATCATAGTGCTGACTAGTACATCCTAGTACTGACTAGTACATCATAGTGCTGACTAGTACATCCTAGTGCTGACTAGTACATCCTAGTGCTGACTAGTACATCCTAGTGCTGACTAGTACATCCTAGTGCTGACTAGTACATCCTAGTGCTGACTAGTACATCCTAGTACTGACTAGTACATCATAGTACTGACTAATACATCATAGTGCTGACTAGTACATCCTAGTACTGACTAGTACATCACAGTGCTGACTAGTACATCATAGTGCTGACTAGTACATCCTAGTGCTGACTAGTACATCCTAGTACTGACTAGTACATCATAGTGCTGACTAGTACATCCTGGTGTTGACTAGTACATCATAGTGCTGACTAGTACATCCTAGTGTTGACTAGTACATCCTAGTACTGACTAGTACATCATAGTACTGACTAGTACATCATAGTACATCCTAGTACTGACTAGTACATCATAGTGCTGACTAGTACATCATAGTGCTGACTAGTACATCATAGTACATCCTAGTTTTGACTAGTACATCATAGTGCTGACTAGTACATCCTAGTGTTGACTAGTACATCCTAGTACTGACTAGTACATCATAGTACTGACTAGTACATCATAGTACATCCTAGTACTGACTAGTACATCATAGTGCTGACTAGTACATCATAGTGCTGACTAGTACATCATAGTACATCCTAGTTTTGACTAGTACATCATAGTGCTGACTAGTACATCCTAGTGTTGACTAGTACATCCTAGTACTGACTAGTACATCATAGTGCTGACTAGTACATCATAGTACATCCTAGTGCTGACTAGTACATCCTAGTGCTGACTAGTACATCATAGTGCTGACTAGTACATCATAGTGCTGACTAGTACATCATAGTGCTGATTAGTACATCATAGTGCTGACTAGTACATCATAGTACATCATAGTACATCCTAGTGCTGACTAGTACATCATAGTACATCCTAGTGCTGACTAGTACATCTTAGTACTGACTAGTACATCACAGTGCTGACTAGTACATCATAGTACATCCTAGTGCTGACTAGTACATCATAGTACATCCTAGTGCTGACTAGTACATCATAGTACTGACTAGTACATCCTAGTGCTGACTAGTACATCATAGTGCTGACTTGTACATCATAGTGCTGACTAGTACATACTAGTACATCATATTACATCCTAGTGCTGACTAGTACATCATAGTGCTGACTAGTACATCATAGTGCTGACTAGTACATCATAGTACATCCTAGTGCTGACTAGTACATCATAGTACTGACTAGTACATCCTAGTGCTGACTAGTACATCATAGTGCTGACTTGTACATCATAGTGCTGACTAGTACATACTAGTACATCATATTACATCCTAGTACATCCTAGTGCTGACTAGTACATCATAGTGCTGACTAGTACATCATAGTGCTGACTAGTACATCATAGTGCTGACTAGTACATCATAGTGCTGACTAGTACATCATAGTGCTGACTAGTACATCATAGTACATCCTAGTGCTGACTAGTACATCATAGTGCTGACTAGTACATCATTGTACATCCTAGTACATCCTAGTGCTGACTAGTACATCCTAGTACATCCTAGTACATCATAGTGCTGACTAGTACATCATAGTACATCCTAGTGCTGACTAGTACATCCTAGTGCTGACTAGTACATCATAGTGCTGACTAGTACATCATAGTGCTGACTAGTACATCATAGTGCTGACTAGTACATCATAGTGCTGACTAGTACATCATAGTACATCATAGTACATCCTAGTGCTGACTAGTACATCATAGTACATCCTAGTGCTGACTAGTACATCCTAGTACTGACTAGTACATCACAGTGCTGACCAGTACATCATAGTACATCATAGTGCTGACTAGTACATCATAGTACATCCTAGTACATCATAGTGCTGACTAGTACATCATAGTACATCCTAGTACATCCTAGTGCTGACTAGTACATCATAGTGCTGACTAGTACATCATAGTGCTGACTGGTACATCCTAGTGCTGACTAGTACATCATAGTACATCATAGTACATCCTAGTGCTGACTAGTACATCATAGTACATCCTAGTGCTGACTAGTACATCATAGTGCTGACTAGTACATCATAGTGCTGACTAGTACATCATAGTGCTGACTAGTACATCATAGTGCTGACTAGTACATCATAGTGCTGACTAGTACATCATAGTACATCCTAGTGCTGACTAGTACATCATAGTACATCCTAGTGCTGACTAGTACATCCTAGTGCTGACTAGTACATCATAGTGCTGACTAGTACATCATAGTACATCCTAGTACATCCTAGTGCTGACTAGTACATCATAGTGCTGACTAGTACATCACAGTGCTGATTAGTACATCATAGTGCTGACTAGTACATCCTAGTACTGACTAGTACATCACAGTGCTGACTAGTACATCCTAGTACTGACTAGTACATCATAGTGCTGACTAGTACATCACAGTGCTGACTAGTACATCCTAGTACTGACTAGTACATCATAGTACATCCTAGTACATCCTAGTGCTGACTAGTACATCATAGTACATCATAGTACATCCTAGTGCTGACTAGTACATCATAGTACATCCTAGTACATCCTATTGCTGACTAGTACATCATAGTACATCTAGTGCTGACTAGTACATACTAGTACATCATAGTACATCCTAGTCCTAGTGCTGACTAGTACATCTAGTCAGTGCTGACTAGTACATCATAGTGCTTACTAGTACATCCTAGTGCTGACTAGTACATCATAGTACATCCTAGTGCTGACTAGTACATCCTAGTGCTGACTAGTACATCATAGTACATCCTAGTGCTGACTAGTACATCCAGTGCTGACTAGTACATCCTAGTGCTGACTAGTACATCCTAGTGCTGACTAGTACATCATAGTACATCCTAGTGCTGACTAGTACATCCTAGTGCTGACTAGTACATCATAGTACATCCTAGTGCTGACTAGTACATCATAGTACTGACTAGTACATCATAGTACATCCTAGTGCTGACTAGTACATCATAGTACTGACTAGTACATCCTAGTGCTGACTAGTACATCATAGTGCTGACTAGTACATACTAGTACATCATATTACATCCTAGTACATCCTAGTGCTGACTAGTACATCATAGTGCTGACTAGTACATCATAGTGCTGACTAGTACATCATAGTGCTGACTAGTACATCATAGTGCTGACTAGTACATCATAGTACATCCTAGTGCTGACTAGTACATCATAGTGCTGACTAGTACATACTAGTACATACTAGTACATCATAGTACATCCTAGTGCTGACTAGTACATCATAGTGCTGACTAGTACATCATAGTGCTGACTAGTACATCATAGTGCTGACTAGTACATACTAGTACATCATAGTACATCATAGTGCTGACTAGTACATCATAGTGCTGACTAGTACATCCTAGTGCTGACTAGTACATCCTAGTGCTGACTAGTACATCATAGTACATCCTAGTGCTGACTAGTACATCCTAGTGCTGACTAGTACATCATAGTACATCCTAGTGCTGACTAGTACATCATAGTACTGACTAGTACATCATAGTACATCCTAGTGCTGACTAGTACATCATAGTACTGACTAGTACATCCTAGTGCTGACTAGTACATCATAGTGCTGACTAGTACATACTAGTACATCATATTACATCCTAGTACATCCTAGTGCTGACTAGTACATCATAGTGCTGACTAGTACATCATAGTGCTGACTAGTACATCATAGTGCTGACTAGTACATCATAGTGCTGACTAGTACATCATAGTGCTGACTAGTACATCATAGTACATCCTAGTGCTGACTAGTACATCATAGTGTTGACTAGTACATACTAGTACATTACTAGTACATCATAGTACATCCTAGTGCTGACTAGTACATCATAGTGCTGACTAGTACATCATAGTGCTGATAGTACATCATAGTGCTGACTAGTACATCATAGTACATCCTAGTGCTGACTAGTACATCATAGTGCTGACTAGTACATCATAGTGCTGACTAGTACATCATAGTGCTGACTAGTACATCATAGTACATCCTAGTGCTGACTAGTACATCATAGTACATCCTAGTGCTGACTAGTACATCATAGTGCTGACTAGTACATACTAGTACATCATAGTACATCCTAGTACATCCTAGTGCTGACTAGTACATCATAGTGTTGACTAGTACATCATAGTACATCCTAGTGCTGACTAGTACATCCTAGTCCATCCTAGTGCTGACTAGTACATCATAGTACTGACTAGTACATCATAGTGCTGACTTGTACATCATAGTACATCCTAGTGCTGACTAGTACATCATAGTGCTGACTAGTACATCATAGTACATCCTAGTGCTGACTAGTACATCATAGTACATCATAGTGCTGACTAGTACATCATAGTGCTGACTAGTAC
>CM026386.1:2854301-2886492 GCA_014843695.1 Archivesica marissinica | reverse complement strand
GCAACACCTCGGTTACGAGGCACACACTGTACCCATTGCAACACCGCAGTTACGAGGCATACACTGTACCCATTGCAACACCTCGGTTACGAGGCACACACTGTACCCATTGCAACACCTCGGTTACGAGGCACACACTGTACCCATTGCAACACCGCAGTTACGAGGCACACACTGTACCCATTGCAACACCGCAGTTACGAGGCATACACTGTACCCATTGCAACACCTCGGTTACGAGGCATACAATGTACCCATTGCAACACCTCGGTTACGAGGCAAACACTGTACCCGTTGCAACACCTCGGTTACGAGGCACACACTGTACCCATTGCAACACCTCGGTTACGATGCATACACCTCGGTTACGAGGCACACACTGTACCCATTGCAACAACTCGGTTCCGAGGCACACACTGTACCCATTGCAACACCTCGGTTACGATGCATACACCTCGGTTACGAGGCACACACTGTACCCATTGCAACAACTCGGTTCCAAGGCACACACTGTACCCATTGCACCAAGAGGGCTATCTATCCAATCAATTGACTGCAATTACCTTTTTTCTGACCAACCCTACAGGTTGACTTCGTTTTTGACGTCTTCTGCTAGTCTGACAAACACGTTGGTTTCCATGTAGTAGTCGCAATTCTCGTAGTTCCAGCTCGTGTTTCACTCTTAATAAACTCATCTGTCGGTCCGCTGATCGCCGTTTCCGCATTGTAGAAGCATTTGTAGTTGTTGCACATGATTCCTCCTCATTTGCGGAGCACATGACATCACCGGTTCCACTGGACCCCATGCACACGCACAACACTTCTTCTTCATCCCAGTCATTGAATTGATCTGTTTGTGCATCAGGATTAAACAGAGACTCATTGTCCCATCTGTTAGTCTCATATAAGCTTGATAAAGACAGAAAAGTATATTTTAAACAATATTCTAACATGTCTACTCAAAGTAGGAATTTACCATGTTTAAATCTGCAATAAATGGTTTTTGAAGTTTTATGATGCCATTTATGCACAAACTATATTTGCGCTATTTAAATATATTGTCCAGCTAGAATCAAAATAATATTTGTATTTGCATTATTTATAGTCAAATAAAACATGGTTTGTTGTTCTGATGTAGAGGAATTAACAACTTACGTCTAAGGCCATGATGTAGAGGAATTAACCACTTAGGTGTAAGGCCATGATGTAGAGGAATTAACCACTTAGGTCTAAGGCCATGATGTAGAGGAATTAACCACTTAGGTCTAAGGCCATGATGTAGAGGAATTAACCACTTAGGTCTAAGGCCATGATGTAGAGGAATTAACCACTTAGGTCTAAGGCCATGATGTAGAGGAATTAACCACTTACGTCTAAGGCCATGATGTAGTGGAATTAACCACATAGATCTAAGGCCATGATGTAGAGGAATTAACCACTTACGTCTAAGGCCATGATGTAGAGGAATTAACCACTTAGGTCTAAGGCCATGATGTAGAGGAATTAACCACTTAGGTATGTGGACTTGATGTAGAGTAGAGAATTAACCACTTAGGTCTGTGGACTTGATGTAGAGTAGAGGAATTAACCACTTACGTCTAAGGCCATGATGTAGAGGAATTAACCACTTAGGTCTAAGGCCATGATGTAGAGGAATTAACAACTTAGGTGTAAGGCCATGATGTAGAGGAATTAACCACTTAGGTCTAAGGCCATGATGTAGAGGAATTAACCACTTAGGTCTAAGGCCATGCTGTAGAGGAATTAACCACTTACGTCTAAGGCCATGATGTAGAGGAATTAACCACTTACGTCTAAGGCCATGATATAGAGGAATTAACCACTTAGATCTAAGGCCATGGTGTAGCGGAATTAACAACTTACGTCTAAGGCCATGATGTAGAGGAATTAACCACTTAGGTATAATGCCATGATGTAGAGGAATTAACCACTTAGATCTAAGGCCATGATGTAGAGGAATTAACCACTTAGGTCTAAGGCCATGATGCAGAGGAATTAACCACTTACGTCTAAGGCCATGATGTAGAGGAATTAACCACTTAGGTCTAATGCCATGATGTAGAGGAATTAACCACTTAGATCTAAGGCCATGATGTAGAGGAATTAACCACTTAGGTCTAAGGCCATGATGTAGAGGAATTAACCACTTACGTCTAAGGCCATGATGTAGTGGAATTAACCACATAGATCTAAGGCCATGATGTAGAGGAAATAACCACTTATGTCTAAGGCCATGATGTAGAGGAATTAACCACTTAGGTCTAAGGCCATGATGTAGAGGAATTAACCACTTAGGTATGTGGACTTGATGTAGAGTAGAGGAATTAACCACTTAGGTATGTGGACTTGATGTAGAGTAGTGGAATTAACCACTTACGTCTAAGGCCATGATGTAGAGGAATTAACCACTTAGGTCTAAGGCCATGATGTAGAGGAATTAACCACTTAGGTGTAAGGCCATGATGTAGAGGAATTAACCACTTAGGTCTAAGGCCATGATGAAGAGGAATTAACCACTTAGGTCTAAGGCCATGATGTAGAGGAATTAACCACTTACGTCTAAGGCCATGATGTAGAGGAATTAAGCACTTAGGTCTAAGGCCATGATGTAGAGGAATTAACCACTTACGTCAAAGGCCATGATGTAGAGGAATTAACCACTTAGGTCTAAGGCCATGATGTAGAGGAATTAACCACTTATGTCTAAGGCCATGATGTAGAGGAATTAACAACTTAGGTCTAAGGCCATGATGTAGAGGAATTAACCACTTAGGTCTAAGGCCATGATGTAGAGGAATTAGCCACTTAGGTCTAAGGCCATGATGCATAGGAATTAACCACTTAGGTCTAAGGCCATGATGTAGAGGAATTAACCACTTACGTCTAAGGTCATGATGTAGAGGAATTAACCACTTAGTTCTAAGGCCATGATGAAGAGGAATTAACCACTTAGATCTAAGGCAATGATGTAGAGGAATTAGCAACTTAGGTCTAAGGCCATGATGCATAGGAATTAACCACTTACGTCTAAGGCCATGCTGTAGAGGAATTAACCACTTAGGTCTAAGGCCATGATGTAGAGGAATTAACCACTTAGGTCTAAGGCCATGATGTAGAGGAATTAACCACTTAGGTCTAAGGCCATGACGTAGAGGAATTAACCACTTAGGTCTAAGGCCATTATGTAGAGGAATTAACCACTTACGTCTAAGGCCATGATGTAGAGGAATTAACCACTTAGGTCTAAGGACATGATGTAGTGGAATTAACCACTTAGGTCTAAGGCCATGATGTAGAGGAATTAACCACTTACGTCTAAGGCCATTATGTAGAGGAATTAACCACTTAGGTGTAAGGCCATGATGTAGAGGAATTAACCACTTAGGTCTAAGGACATGATGTAGAGGAATTAACCACTTAGGTCTAAGGCCATGATGTAGAGGAATTAACCACTTATGTCTAAGGCCATGATGTAGAGGAATTAACCACTTACGTCTAAGGCCATGATGTAGTGGAATTAACCACTTACGTCTAAGGCCATGATGTAGAGGAATTAACCACTTACGTCTAAGGCCATGATGTAGAGGAATTAACCACTTACGTCTAAGGCCATGATGTAGAGGAATTAACCACTTAGGTCTAAGGCCATGATGTAGAGGAATTAACCACTTAGGTCTGTGGACTTGATGTAGAGTAGGGGAATTAACCACTTAGGTCTAAGGCAATGATGTAGAGGAATTAACCACTTATGTCTAAGGCCATGATGTAGAGGAATTAACCACTTAGGTCTAAGGCCATGATGTAGAGGAATTAACCACTTAGGTCTAAGGCCATGATGTAGAGGAATTAACCAATTAGGTCTGTGGACATGATGTAGAGGAATTAACCACTTAGGTCTAAGGTCATGATGTAGAGGAATTAACCAATTACGTCTAAGGCCATGATGTAGAGGAATTAACCACTTAGGTCTAAGGCCATGATGTAGAGGAATTAACCACTTAGGTCTAAGGCCATGATGTAGAGGAATTAACCACTTAGGTCTAAGGCCATGATGTAGAGGAATTAACCACTTAGGTCTAAGGCCATGATGTAGAGGAATTAACCACTTACGTCTAAGGCCATGATGTAGAGGAATTAACCACTTACATCTAAGGCCATGATGTAGAGGAATTAACCACTTAGGTCTAAGGCCATGATGTAGAGGAATTAACCACTTATGTCTAAGGCCATGATGTAGAGGAATTAACCACTTAGGTCTAAGGCCATGATGTAGAGGAATTAACCACTTAGGTCTAAGGCCATGATGTAGAGGAATTAACCACTTAGGTCTAAGGCCATGATGCATAGGAATTAACCACTTAGGTCTAAGGCCATGATGTAGAGGAATTAACCACTTAGGTCTAAGGCCATGATGTAGAGGAATTAACCACTTACGTCTAAGGCCATGATGTAGAGGAATTAACCACTTACGTCTAAGGCCATGATGTAGAGGAATTAACCACTTAGGTCTAAGGCCATGATGAAGAGGAATTAACCACTTAGATCTAAGGCCATGATGTAGAGGAATTAACCACTTACGTCTAAGGCCATGATGTAGAGGAATTAACCACTTACGTCTAAGGCCATGATGTAGAGGAATTAGCCACTTAGGTCTAAGGCCATGATGCATAGGAATTAACCACTTAGGTCTAAGGCCATGATGTAGAGGAATTAATCACTTACATCTAAGGCCATGATGTATAGGAATTAACCACTTAGGTCTAAGGCCATGATGTAGAGGAATTAACCACTTAGGTCTAAGGCCATGATGTAGAGGAATTAACCACTTAGGTCTAAGGCCATGATATAGAGGAATTAACCACTTAGGTCTAAGGACATGATGAAGAGGAATTAACCACTTAGGTCTAAGGCCATGATGTAGAGGAATTAACCACTTAGGTCTAAGGCCATGATGTAGAGGAATTAACCACTTACGTCTAAGGCCATGATGTAGAGGAATTAACCACTTAGGTCTAAGGCCATGATGTAGAGGAATTAACCACTTAGGTCTAAGGCCATGATGTAGAGGAATTAACCACTTAGGTCTAAGGCCATTATGTAGAGGAATTAACCACTTACGTCTAAGGCCATGATGTAGAGGAATTAACCACTTACGTCTAAGGCCATGATGTAGAGGAATTAACCACTTACGTCTAAGGCCATGATGTAGAGGAATTAACCACTTAGATCTAAGGACATTATGTAGAGGAATTAACCACTTACGTCTAAGGCCATGATGTAGAGGAATTAACCACTTACGTCTAAGGCCATGATGTAGAGGAATTAACCACTTACGTCTAAGGACATGATGTAGTGGAATTAACCACTTAGGTCTAAGGCCATGATGTAGAGGAATTAACCACTTAGGTCTAAGGCCATGATGTAGAGGAATTAACCACTTACGTCTAAGGCCATTATGTAGAGGAATTAACAACTTAGGTCTAAGGCCATGATGTAGAGGAATTAATCACTTAGGTCTAAGGACATGATGCAGAGGAATTAACCTAGGTGTATAGGTGATGCATGACCAATGTGCTAGGTGTATTGGTGATGCATGACCAAGGTGTATAGGTGATGCATGACCAATGTGTATAGGTGATGCATGACAAAGGTGTATATGTGATGCAAGACCAAGGTGTATAGGTGATGCATGACCAAGGTGTATATGTGATGCATGACCAAGGTGTATAGGTGATGCATGACCAAGGTGTATATGTGATGCATGACCAAGGTGTATAGGTGATGCATGACCAAGGTGTATAGGTGATGCATGACCAAGGTGTATAGGTGATGCATGGTCAAGGTGTATAGGTGATACATGACCAAGGTGCTAGGTGTATAGGTGATGCATGACAACGGTTTAGATGTGATGCATGACCAAGGTGCTAGGTGTATAGGTGATGCATGACCAAGGTGCTATGTTTATAGGTGATGCATGACCAAGGTGTATAGGTGATGCATTACCAAGGTGTATAGGTGATACATGACCAAGGTGTATAGGTGATGCATGACCAAGGTGCTATGTGTATAGGTGATGCATGACCAAGGTGTATATGTGATAGATGACCAAGGTGCTAGGTGTATAGGTGATGCATGACCAAGGTGTATAGGTGATGCATGACCAAGGTGTATAGGTGATGCATGACCAAGGTGTATATGTGATACATGACCAAGGTGAAGGTGTATAGGTGATGCATGACCAAGGTGTATAGGTGATGCATGACCAAGGTGCTAGGTGTATATGTGATGCATGACCAAGGTGCTAGGTGTATAGGTGATGCATGACCAAGGTATATAGGTGATGCATGACCAAGGTGTATATGTGATACATGACCAAGGTGTATAGGTGATGAATGACCAGGGTGCATAGGTGATACATGACCAAGGTGCTAGGTGTATAGGTGATACATGACCAAGGTGCTAGGTGTATAGGTGATGCATGATCAAGGTGCATAGGTGATACATGACCAAGGTGCTAGGTGTATAGGTGATGCATGACCAAGGTGCATAGGTGATACATGACCAAGGTGCTAGGTGTATAGGTGATGCATGACCAAGGTGCTAGGTGTATAGGTGATGCATGACCAAGGTGTATATGTGATGCATGACCAAGGTGCAAGGTGTATAGGTAATGCATGACCAAGGTGTATATGTGATACATGACCAAGGTGTATAGGTGATGCATGACCAAGGTATATAGGTGATGCATGACCAAGGTGTATAGGTGATACCTGACCAAGGTGCTAGGTGTATAGGTGATGCATGACCAAGGTGCTAGGTGTATAGGTGATGCATGACCAATGTGTATATGTGATGCATGACCAAGGGGCATAGGTGATACATGACCAAGGTGCTAGGTGTATAGGTGATGCATGACCAAGGTGCTAGGTGTATAGGTGATGCATGACCAAGGTGTATATGTGATGCATGACCAAGGTGCAAGGTGTATAGGTGATGCATGACCAATATGCTAGGTGTATAGGAGATGCATGACTAAGGTGCAAGGTGTATAGGTTATGCATGACCAAGGTGCTAGGTGTATAGGTGATGCATGACCAAGGTATATAGGTGATGCATGACCAAGGTGTATAGGTGATGCATGACCAAGGTGCTAGGTGCATAGGTGATGCATGACCAATGTGTATAGGTGATGCATGACCAAGGTGTATAAGTGATGCATGACCAAGGTGTATAGGTGATACATGACCAAGGTGCTAGGTGTATAGGTGATGCATGACCAAGGTGTATAGGTGTATAGGTGATGCATGACCAAGGTGTATAGGTGATACATGACCAAGGTGTATAAGTGATGCATGACCAAGGTGTATAGGTGATGCATGACCAAGGTGTATAGGTGTATAGGTGATGCATGACCAAGGTGTATAGGTGATACATGACCAAGGTGTATAGGTGATGCATGACCAAGGTGTATATGTGTATAGGTGATGCATGACCAAGGTGTATAGGTGATACATGACCAAGGTGTATAGGTGATGCATGACCAAGGTGTATAGGTGATGCATGACCAAGGTGTATAGGTGATGCATGACCAAGGTGTATAGGTGATACATGACCAAGGTGCTAGGTGTATAGGTGATGCATGACCAAGGTGCTAGGTGTATAGGTGATGCATGACCAAGGTGTATATGTGATGCATGACCAAGGTGCAGGTGTATAGGTGATGCATGACCAAGGTGTATATGTGATACATGACCAAGGTGTATAGGTGATGCATGACCAAGGTGTATAGGTGATGCATGACCAAGGTGTATAGGTGATACCTGACCAAGGTGCTAGGTGTATAGGTGATGCATGACCAAGGTGCTAGGTGTATAGGTGATGCATGACCAAGGTGTATATGTGATGCATGACCAAGGTGCATAGGTGATACATGACCAAGGTGCTAGGTGTATAGGTGATGCATGACCAAGGTGCTAGGTGTATAGGTGATGCATGACCAAGGAGTATATGTGATGCATGACCAAGGTGCAAGGTGTATAGGTGATGCATGACCAAGATGCTAGGTGTATAGGAGATGCATGACCAAGGTGCAAGGTGTATAGGTTATGCATGACCAAGGTGCTAGGTGTATAGGTGATGCATGACCAAGGTATATAGGTGATGCATGACCAAGGTGTATAGGTGATGCATGACCAAGGTGCTAGGTGCATAGGTGATGCATGACCAATGTGTATAGGTGATGCATGACCAAGGTGTATAAGTGATGCATGACCAAGGTGTATAGGTGATACATGACCAAGGTGCTAGGTGTATAGGTGATGCATGACCAAGGTGTATAGGTGTATAGGTGATGCATGACCAAGGTGTATAGGTGATACATGACCAAGGTGTATAAGTGATGCATGACCAAGGTGTATAGGTGATGCATGACCATGGTGTATAGGTGTATAGGTGATGCATGACAAAGGTGTATAGGTGATACATGACCAAGGTATATAGGTGATGCATGACCAAGGTGTATATGTGTATAGGTGATGCATGACCAAGGTGTATAGGTGATACATGACCAACGTGTATAGGTGATGCATGACCAAGGTGTATAGGTGATGCATGACCAAGGTGTATAGGTGATGCATGACCAAGGTGTATATGTGATACATGACCAAGGTGTATAGGTGATGCATGACCAAGGTGTATAGGTGATGCATGACCAAGGTGTATAGGTGATTCATGACCAAGGTGTATAGGTGATGCATGACCAAGGCGTATAGGTGGTACATGACCAAGGTGTATAGGTGATGCATGACCAAGGTGTTTATGTGATGCATGACCAAGGTGTATATGTGATGCATGACCAAGGTGTATAGGTGATGCATGACCAAGGTGTATAGGTGATGCATGACCAAGGTGTATAGGTGCATAGGTGATGCATGACCAAGGTGTATAGGTGATGCATGACCAATGTGTATAGGTGATGCATGACCAAGGTGTATAGGTGCATAGGTGATGCATGACCAAGGTGCTAGGTGTATAGGTGATGCATGACCAAGGTGTATAGGTGATACATGACCAAGGTGTATAGGTGATGCATGACCAAGGTGCTAGGTGTATAGGTGATACATGACCAAGGTGCATAGGTGATACATGACCAAGGTGTATAGGTGTATAGGTGATGCATGACCAAGGTGTATAGGTGATACATGACCAAGGTGTATAGGTGATGCATGACCAAGGTGTATAGGTGATACATGACCAAGGTGTATAGGTGATGCATGACCAAGGTGTATAGGTGATGCATGACCAAGGTGATAGGTGATACATGACCAAGGTGTATAGGTGATGCATGACCAAGGTGTATAGGTGATACATGACCAAGGTGTATGGGTGATGCATGACCAAGGTGTATAGGTGTATAGGTAATGCATGACCAAGGTGTCAAGGTGTATAGGTGATGCATGACCAAGGTGTATAGGTGATACATGACCAAGTTGCATAGGTGATGCATGACCAAGGTGCTAGGTGTATAGGTGATACATGACCAAGGTGTATAGGTGTATAGGTGATGCATGACCAAGGTGTATAGGTGCATAGGTGATGCATGACCAAGGTGCTAGGTGTATGTGTGATACATCACAAAGGTGTATAGGTGTATAGGTGATGCATGACTAAGGTGTATAGGTGTATAGGTGATGCATGACCAAGGTGTATAGGTGCATAGGTGATGCATGACCAAGGTGCTAGGTGTATAGGTGATGCATGACCAAGGTGTATAGGTGATACATGACCAAGGTGTATAGATGATGCATGACCAAGGTGCTAGGTGTATAGGTGATGCATGACCAAGGTGTATAGGTGATACATGACCAAGGTGTATAGGTGATGCATGACAAAGGTGAATAGGTGATACATGACCAAGGTGTATAGGTGATGCATGAGCAAGGTGTATAGGTGATGCATGACCAAGGTGAATAGGTGATGCATGACCAAGGTGTATAGGTGATACATGACCAAGGTGTATAGGTGATACATGACCAAGGTGTATAGGTGATACATGACCAAGGTGTATAGGTGATGGATGACCAAGGTGTATAGGTGATACATGGCCAAGGTGCTAGGTGTATAGGTGATACATGGCCAAGGTGCTAGGTGTATAGGTGATGCATGACCAAGGTGTATAGGTGATGCATGACCAAGGTGCAAGGTGTATAGGTGATACATGGCCAAGGTGCTAGGTGTATAGGTGATACATGACCAAGGTGCTAGGTGTATAGGTGATGCATGACCAAGGTGTATAGGTGTATAGGTGATGCATGACCAAGGTGCTAGGTGTATAGGTGATGCATGACCAAGGTGTATAGGTGATACATGACCAAGGTGTATAGGTGTATAGGTGATGCATGACCAAGGTGCTAGGTGTATAGGTGATGCATGACCAAGGTGTATAGGTGATACATGACCAAGGTGTATAGGTGATGCATGACCAAGGTGTATAGGTGATACATGACCAAGGTGTATAGGTGATGCATGACCAAGGTGCTAGGTGTATAGGTGATACATGACCAAGGTGTATAGGTGATGCATGACGAAGGTGTATAGGTGTATAGGTGATGCATGACCAAGGTGTATAGGTGATGCATGACCAAGGTGTATAGGTGATGCATGACCAAGGTGTATAGGTGCATAGGTGATGCATGACCAAGGTGTATAGGTGATGCATGACCAATGTGTATAGGTGATGCATGACCAAGGTGTATAGGTGCATAGGTGATGCATGACCAAGGTGCTAGGTGTATAGGTGATGCATGACCAAGGTGTATAGGTGATACATGACCAAGGTGTATAGGTGATGCATGACCAAGGTGCTAGGTGTATAGGTGATACATGACCAAGGTGCATAGGTGATACATGACCAAGGTGTATAGGTGTATAGGTGATGCATGACCAAGGTGTATAGGTGATACATGACCAAGGTGTATAGGTGTATAGGTGATGCATGACCAAGGTGTATAGGTGATACATGACCAAGGTGTATAGGTGATGCATGACCAAGGTGTATAGGTGATGCATGACCAAGGTGCAAGGTGATACATGACCAAGGTGTATAGGTGATGCATGACCAAGGTGTATAGGTGATACATGACCAAGGTGTATGGGTGATGCATGACCAAGGTGTATAGGTGTATAGGTAATGCATGACCAAGGTGTCAAGGTGTATAGGTGATGCATGACCAAGGTGTATAGGTGATACATGACCAAGTTGTATAGGTGATGCATGACCAAGGTGCTAGGTGTATAGGTGATACATGACCAAGGTGTATAGGTGTATAGGTGATGCATACCAAGGTGTATAGGTGCATAGGTGATGCATGACCAAGGTGCTAGGTGTATGTGTGATACATCACCAAGGTGTATAGGTGTATAGGTGATGCATGACTAAGGTGTATAGGTGTATAGGTGATGCATGACCAAGGTGTATAGGTGCATAGGTGATGCATGACCAAGGTGCTAGGTGTATAGGTGATGCATGACCAAGGTGTATATGTGATACATGACCAAGGTGTATAGGTGATGCATGACCAAGGTGCTAGGTGTATAGGTGATGCATTACCAAGGTGTATAGGTGATACATGACCAAGGTGTATAGATGATGCATGACAAAGGTGAATAGGTGATACATGACCAAGGTGTATAGGTGATGCATGACCAAGGTGTATAGGTGATGCATGACCAAGGTGTATAGGTGATGCATGACCAAGGTGTATAGGTGATACATGACCAAGGTGCTAGGTGTATAGGTGATGCATGACCAAGGTGTATAGGTGATGCATGACCAAGGTGTATAGGTGATACATGACCAAGGTGTATAGGTGATACATGACCAAGGTGTATAGGTGATACATGACCAAGGTGTATAGGTGATACATGACGAAGGTGCTAGGTGTATAGGTGATGCATGACCAAGGTGCTAGGTGTATAGGTGATGCATGACCAAGGTGCAAGGTGTATATGTGATGCATGACCAAGGTGTATATGTGATGCATGACCAAGGTGCAAGGTGTATAGTTGATGCATGACCAAGGTGCATAGGTGATACATGACCAAGGTGCTAGGTGTATAGGTGATGCATGACCAAGGTGCTAGGTTTATAGGTGATGCATGACCAAGGTGTATATGTGATGCATGACCAAGGTGCAAGGTGTATAGGTGATGCATGACCAAGATGCTAGGTGTATAGGTGATGCATGACCAAGGTGCTAGGTGTATAGGTGATACATAACCAATGTGCATATGTGATGCATGACCAAGGTGCATAGGTGATGCATGACCAAGATGTATAGGTGATACATGACCAAGGTGCATAGGTGATACATGACCAAGGTGTATAGGTGATACATGACCAAGGTGTATAGGTGATACATGGCCAAGGTGTATAGGTGATGCATGACCAAGGTATATAGGTGATGCATGACCAAGGTGTATAGGTGATACATGACCAAGGTGTATAGGTGATACATGACCAAGGTGTATAGGTGATACATGACCAAGGTGTATAGGTGATGGATGACCAAGGTGTATAGGTGATACATGGCCAAGGTAGGTGTATAGGTGATACATGGCCAAGGTGCTAGGTGTATAGGTGATGCATGACCAAGGTGTATAGGTGATGCATGACCAAGGTGTATAGGTGATGCATGACCAAGGTGCTAGGTGTATAGGTGATACATGACCAAGGTGCTAGGTGTATAGGTGATGCATGACCAAGGTGTATAGGTGTATAGGTGATGCATGACCAAGGTGCTAGGTGTATAGGTGATGCATGACCAAGGTGTATAGGTGATACATGACCAAGGTGTATAGGTGATGCATGACCAAGGTGTATAGGTGATACATGACCAAGGTGTATAGGTGATGCATGACCAAGGTGTATAGGTGATACATGACCAAGGTGTATAGGTGATGCATGACCAAGGTGCTAGGTGTATAGGTGATACATGACCAAGGTGTATAGGTGATGCATGACGAAGGTGTATAGGTGTATAGGTGATGCATGACCAAGGTGTATAGGTGATGCATGACCAAGGTGTATAGGTGATGCATGACCAAGGTGTATAGGTGATACATGACCAAGGTGTATAGGTGATGCATGACCAAGGTGTATAGGTGATGCATGACCAAGGTGTTTAGGTGATGCATGACCAAGGTGTATAGGTGATACATGACCAAGGTGTATAGGTGATGCATGACCAAGGTGCTAGGTGTATAGGTGATACATGACCAAGGTGCATAGGTGATACATGACCAAGGTGTATAGGTGTATAGGTGATGCATGACCAAGGTGTATAGGTGATACATGACCAAGGTGTATAGGTGTATAGGTGATGCATGACCAAGGTGTATAGGTGATACATGACCAAGGTGTATAGGTGATGCATGACCAAGGTGTATAGGTGATGCATGACCAAGGTGCAAGGTGATACATGACCAAGGTGTATAGGTGATGCATGACCAAGGTGTATAGGTGATACATGACCAAGGTGTATGGGTGATGCATGACCAAGGTGTATAGGTGTATAGGTAATGCATGACCAAGGTGTCAAGGTGTATAGGTGATGCATGACCAAGGTGTATAGGTGATACATGACCAAGTTGTATAGGTGATGCATGACCAAGGTGCTAGGTGTATAGGTGATACATGACCAAGGTGTATAGGTGTATAGGTGATGCATGACCAAGGTGTAATAGGTGCATAGGTGATGCATGACCAAGGTGCTAGGTGTATAGGTGATGCATGACCAAGGTGTATAGGTGATACATGACCAAGGTGTATAGGTGATGCATGACCAAGGTGCTAGGTGTATAGGTGATGCATTACCAAGGTGTATAGGTGATATATGACCAAGGTGTATAGATGATGCATGACAAAGGTGAATAGGTGATACATGACCAAGGTGTATAGGTGATGCATGACCAAGGTGTATAGGTGATGCATGACCAAGGTGTATAGGTGATGCATGACCAAGGTGTATAGGTGATACATGACCAAGGTGCTAGGTGTATAGGTGATGCATGACCAAGGTGTATAGGTGATGCATGACCAAGGTGCATAGGTGATACATGACCAAGGTGTATAGGTGATACATGACCAAGGTGTATAGGTGATACATGACCAAGGTGTATAGGTGATACATGACCAAGGTGCTAGGTGTATATGTGATGCATGACCAAGGTGCTAGGTGTATATGTGATGCATGACCAAGGTGTATATGTGATGCATGACCAAGGTGCAAGGTGTATAGTTGATGCATGACCAAGGTGCATAGGTGATGCATGACCAAGGTGCTAGGTGTATAGGTGATGCATGACCAAGGTGTATAGGTGATACATGACCAAGGTGTATAGGTGATGCATGACCAAGGTGCTAGGTGTATAGGTGATACATGACCAAGGTGCATAGGTGATACATGACCAAGGTGTATAGGTGTATAGGTGATGCATGACCAAGGTGTATAGGTGATACATGACCAAGGTGTATAGGTGTATAGGTGATGCATGACCAAGGTGTATAGGTGATACATGACCAAGGTGTATAGGTGATGCATGACCAAGGTGTATAGGTGATGCATGACCAAGGTGCAAGGTGATACATGACCAAGGTGTATAGGTGATGCATGACCAAGGTGCATAGGTGATACATGACCAAGGTGTATGGGTGATGCATGACCAAGGTGTATAGGTGTATAGGTAATGCATGACCAAGGTGTCAAGGTGTATAGGTGATGCATGACCAAGGTGTATAGGTGATACATGACCAAGTTGTATAGGTGATGCATGACCAAGGTGCTAGGTGTATAGGTGATACATGACCAAGGTGTATAGGTGTATAGGTGATGCATGACCAAGGTGTATAGGTGCATAGGTGATGCATGACCAAGGTGCTAGGTGTATAGGTGATGCATGACCAAGGTGTATAGGTGATACATGACCAAGGTGTATAGGTGATGCATGACCAAGGTGCTAGGTGTATAGGTGATGCATTACCAAGGTGTATAGGTGATACATGACCAAGGTGTATAGGTGATGCATGACCAAGGTGTATAGGTGATACATGACCAAGGTGTATAGGTGATGCATGACCAAGGTGTATAGGTGATGCATGACCAAGGTGTATAGGTGATGCATGACCAAGGTGTATAGGTGATACATGACCAAGGTGCTAGGTGTATAGGTGATGCATGACCAAGGTGTATAGGTGATGCATGACCAAGGTGTATAGGTGATACATGACCAAGGTGTATAGGTGATACATGACCAAGGTGTATAGGTGATACATGACCAAGGTGTATAGGTGATACATGACCAAGGTGCTAGGTGTATAGGTGATGCATGACCAAGGTGCTAGGTGTATATGTGATGCATGACCAAGGTGTATATGTGATGCATGACCAAGGTGCAAGGTGTATAGTTGATGCATGACCAAGGTGCATAGGTGATACATGACCAAGGTGCTAGGTGTATAGGTGATGCATGACCAAGGTGCTAGGTTTATAGGTGATGCATGACCAAGGTGTATATGTGATGCATGACCAAGGTGCAAGGTGTATAGGTGATGCATGACCAAGATGCTAGGTGTATAGGTGATGCATGACCAAGGTGCTAGGTGTATAGGTGATACATAACCAATGTGCATATGTGATGCATGACCAAGGTGCATAGGTGATGCATGACCAAGATGTATAGGTGATACATGACCAAGGTGCATAGGTGATACATGACCAAGGTGTATAGGTGATACATGACCAAGGTGTATAGGTGATACATGGCCAAGGTGTATAGGTGATGCATGACCAAGGTATATAGGTGATGCATGACCAAGGTGTATAGGTGATACATGACCAAGGTGTATAGGTGATGCATGACCAAGGTGTATAGGTGATGCATGACCAAGGTGTATAGGTGATACATGACCAAGGTGTATAGGTGATGCATGACCAAGGTGTTTAGGTGATGCATGACCAAGGTGTATAGGTGATGCATGACCAAGGTGTATAGGTGATGCATGGTCAAGGTGCTAGGTGTGTAGGTGATGCATGACCAAGGTGTATATGTGATGCATGACCAAGGTGTATAGGTGATGCATGGTCAAGGTGCTAGGTGTATAGGTGATACATGACCAAGGTGTATAGGTGATACACGACCAAGGTGTATAGGTGATGCATGACCAAGGTGTATATGTGATGCATGACCAAGGTGTATAGGTGATGCATGGTCAAGGTGCTAGGTGTATAGGTGATACATGACCAAGGTGTATAGGTGATACATGACCAAGGTGTATAGGTGATGCATGACCAAGGTGCTAGGTGTATAGGTGATGCATGACCAAGGTGAATAGGTGTATAGGTGATGCATGACCAAGGTGTATAGGTGTATAGGTGATGCATGACCAAGGTACTAGGTGTATAGGTGATGCATGAGCAAGGTGTATATGTGATGCATGACCAAGGTGTATAGGTGGTACATGACCAAGGTGTATAGGTGATACATGACCAAGGTGTATAGGTGATGCATGACCAAGGTGCAAGGTTTATAGGTGATGCATGACCAAGGTGTATAGGTGGTACATGACCAAGGTGTATAGGTGATACATGACCAAGGTGTATAGGTGATACATGACCAAGGTGTATAGGTGATGCATGGCCAAGGTGCATGGTGTATAGGTGATGCATGACCAAGGTGTATAGGTGGTACATGACCAAGGTGTATAGGTGATACATGACCAAGGTGTATAGGTGGCACATGACCAAGGTGTATAGGTGGTACATCACCAAGGTGTATAGGTGATGCATGACCAAGGTGTTTATGTGATGCATGACCAAGGTGTTTATGTGATGCATGACCAAGGTGTATAGGTGATGCATAACCAAGGTGTATAGGTGATGCATGACCAAGGTGTATAGGTGATGCATGACCAAGGTGAATATGTGATGCATGACCAAGGTGTATAGGTGATGCATGACCAAGGTGTTTATGTGATGCATGACCAAGGTGTATAGGTGGTACATGACCAAGGTGTATAGGTGATACATGACCAAGGTGTATAGGTGATGCATGACCAAGGTGTTTATGTGATGCATGACCAAGGTGTTTATGTAATGCATGACCAAGGTGTATAGGTGGTACATGACCAAGGTGTATAGGTGATGCATGACCAAGGTGTATAGGTGATGCATGACCAAGGTGTATAGGTGATGCATGACCAAGGTGTATAGGTGATACATGACCAAGGTGTATAGGTGATACATGACCAAGGTGTATAGGTGATACATGACCAAGGTGTATAGGTGATGGATGACCAAGGTGTATAGGTGATACATGGCCAAGGTGCTAGGTGTATAGGTGATACATGGCCAAGGTGCTAGGTGTATAGGTGATGCATGACCAAGGTGCATAGGTGATGCATGACCAAGGTGCAAGGTGTATAGGTGATAAATGGCCAAGGTGCTAGGTGTATAGGTGATACATGACCAAGGTGCTAGGTGTATAGGTGATGCATGACCAAGGTGTATAGGTGTATAGGTGATGCATGACCAAGGTGCTAGGTGTATAGGTGATGCATGACCAAGGTGTATAGGTGATACATGACCAAGGTGTATAGGTGTATAGGTGATGCATGACCAAGGTGCTAGGTGTATAGGTGATGCATGACCAAGGTGTATAGGTGATACATGACCAAGGTGTATAGGTGATGCATGACCAAGGTGTATAGGTGATACATGACCAAGGTGTATAGGTGATGCATGACCAAGGTGCTAGGTGTATAGGTGATACATGACCAAGGTGTATAGGTGATGCATGACGAAGGTGTATAGGTGTATAGGTGATGCATGACCAAGGTGTATAGGTGATGCATGACCAAGTTGTATAGGTGATGCATGACCAAGGTGTATAGGTGCATAGGTGATGCATGACCAAGGTGTATAGGTGATGCATGACCAATGTGTATAGGTGATGCATGACCAAGGTGTATAGGTGCATAGGTGATGCATGACCAAGGTGCTAGGTGTATAGGTGATGCATGACCAAGGTGTATAGGTGATACATGACCAAGGTGTATAGGTGATGCATGACCAAGGTGCTAGGTGTATAGGTGATGCATGACCAAGGTGCTAGGTTTATAGGTGATGCATGACCAAGGTGTATATGTGATGCATGACCAAGGTGCAAGGTGTATAGGTGATGCATGACCAAGATGCTAGGTGTATAGGTGATGCATGACCAAGGTGCTAGGTGTATAGGTGATACATAACCAATGTGCATATGTGATGCATGACCAAGGTGCATAGGTGATGCATGACCAAGATGTATAGGTGATACATGACCAAGGTGCATAGGTGATACATGACCAAGGTGTATAGGTGATACATGACCAAGGTGTATAGGTGATACATGGCCAAGGTGTATAGGTGATGCATGACCAAGGTATATAGGTGATGCATGACCAAGGTGTATAGGTGATACATGACCAAGGTGTATAGGTGATACATGACCAAGGTGTATAGGTGATACATGACCAAGGTGTATAGGTGATGGATGACCAAGGTGTATAGGTGATACATGGCCAAGGTGCTAGGTGTATAGGTGATACATGGCCAAGGTGCTAGGTGTATAGGTGATGCATGACCAAGGTGTATAGGTGATGCATGACCAAGGTGCAAGGTGTATAGGTGATACATGGCCAAGGTGCTAGGTGTATAGTTGATACATGACCAAGGTGCTAGGTGTATAGGTGATGCATGACCAAGGTGTATAGGTGTATAGGTGATGCATGACCAAGGTGCTAGGTGTATAGGTGATGCATGACCAAGGTGAATAGGTGATACATGACCAAGGTGTATAGGTGTATAGGTGATGCATGACCAAGGTGTATAGGTGATACATGACCAAGGTGTATAGGTGATGCATGACCAAGGTGTATAGGTGATACATGACCAAGGTGTATAGGTGATGCATGACCAAGGTGCTAGGTGTATAGGTGATACATGACCAAGGTGTATAGGTGATGCATGACGAAGGTGTATAGGTGTATAGGTGATGCATGACCAAGGTGTATAGGTGATGCATGACCAAGGTGTATAGGTGATGCATGACCAAGGTGTATAGGTGCATAGGTGATGCATGACCAAGGTGTATAGGTGATGCATGACCAATGTGTATAGGTGATGCATGACCAAGGTGTATAGGTGCATAGGTGATGCATGACCAAGGTGCTAGGTGTATAGGTGATGCATGACCAAGGTGTATAGGTGATACATGACCAAGGTGTATAGGTGATGCATGACCAAGGTGCTAGGTGTATAGGTGATACATGACCAAGGTGCATAGGTGATACATGACCAAGGTGTATAGGTGTATAGGTGATGCATGACCAAGGTGTATAGGTGATACATGACCAAGGTGAATAGTTGTATAGGTGATGCATGACCAAGGTGTATAGGTGATACATGACCAAGGTGTATAGGTGATGCATGACCAAGGTGTATAGGTGATGCATGACCAAGGTGCAAGGTGATACATGACCAAGGTGTATAGGTGATGCATGACCAAGGTGTATAGGTGATACATGACCAAGGTGTATGGGTGATGCATGACCAAGGTGTATAGGTGTATAGTTAATGCATGACCAAGGTGTCAAGGTGTATAGGTGATGCATGACCAAGGTGTATAGGTGATACATGACCAAGTTGTATAGGTGATGCATGACCAATGTGCTAGGTGTATAGGTGATACATGACCAAGGTGTATAGGTGTATAGGTGATGCATGACCAAGGTGTATAGGTGCATAGGTGATGCATGACCAAGGTGCTAGGTGTATGTGTGATACATCACCAAGGTGTATAGGTGTATAGGTGATGCA
This sequence comes from Archivesica marissinica, assembly GCA_014843695.1. Classification (NCBI taxonomy): domain Eukaryota; kingdom Metazoa; phylum Mollusca; class Bivalvia; order Venerida; family Vesicomyidae; genus Archivesica; species Archivesica marissinica. The sequence goes on along the minus strand of CM026386.1, from coordinate 2,866,558 downwards.
TGACTAAGGTGTATAGGTGTATAGGTGATGCATGACCAAGGTGTATAGGTGCATAGGTGATGCATGACCAAGGTGCTAGGTGTATAGGTGATGCATGACCAAGGTGTATATGTGATACATGACCAAGGTGTATAGGTGATGCATGACCAAGGTGCTAGGTGTATAGGTGATGCATTACCAAGGTGTATAGGTGATACATGACCAAGGTGTATAGATGATGCATGACAAAGGTGAATAGGTGATACATGACCAAGGTGTATAGGTGATGCATGACCAAGGTGTATAGGTGATGCATGACCAAGGTGTATAGGTGATGCATGACCAAGGTGTATAGGTGATACATGACCAAGGTGCTAGGTGTATAGGTGATGCATGACCAAGGTGTATAGGTGATGCATGACCAAGGTGTATAGGTGATACATGACCAAGGTGTATAGGTGATACATGACCAAGGTGTATAGGTGATACATGACCAAGGTGTATAGGTGATACATGACCAAGGTGCTAGGTGTATAGGTGATGCATGACCAAGGTGCTAGGTGTATAGGTGATGCATGACCAAGGTGCAAGGTGTATATGTGATGCATGACCAAGGTGTATATGTGATGCATGACCAAGGTGCAAGGTGTATAGTTGATGCATGACCAAGGTGCATAGGTGATACATGACCAAGGTGCTAGGTGTATAGGTGATGCATGACCAAGGTGCTAGGTTTATAGGTGATGCATGACCAAGGTGTATATGTGATGCATGACCAAGGTGCAAGGTGTATAGGTGATGCATGACCAAGATGCTAGGTGTATAGGTGATGCATGACCAAGGTGCTAGGTGTATAGGTGATACATAACCAATGTGCATATGTGATGCATGACCAAGGTGCATAGGTGATGCATGACCAAGATGTATAGGTGATACATGACCAAGGTGCATAGGTGATACATGACCAAGGTGTATAGGTGATACATGACCAAGGTGTATAGGTGATACATGGCCAAGGTGTATAGGTGATGCATGACCAAGGTATATAGGTGATGCATGACCAAGGTGTATAGGTGATACATGACCAAGGTGTATAGGTGATGCATGACCAAGGTGTATAGGTGATGCATGACCAAGGTGTATAGGTGATACATGACCAAGGTGTATAGGTGATGCATGACCAAGGTGTTTAGGTGATGCATGACCAAGGTGTATAGGTGATGCATGACCAAGGTGTATAGGTGATGCATGGTCAAGGTGCTAGGTGTGTAGGTGATGCATGACCAAGGTGTATATGTGATGCATGACCAAGGTGTATAGGTGATGCATGGTCAAGGTGCTAGGTGTATAGGTGATACATGACCAAGGTGTATAGGTGATACACGACCAAGGTGTATAGGTGATGCATGACCAAGGTGTATATGTGATGCATGACCAAGGTGTATAGGTGATGCATGGTCAAGGTGCTAGGTGTATAGGTGATACATGACCAAGGTGTATAGGTGATACATGACCAAGGTGTATAGGTGATGCATGACCAAGGTGCTAGGTGTATAGGTGATGCATGACCAAGGTGAATAGGTGTATAGGTGATGCATGACCAAGGTGTATAGGTGTATAGGTGATGCATGACCAAGGTACTAGGTGTATAGGTGATGCATGAGCAAGGTGTATATGTGATGCATGACCAAGGTGTATAGGTGGTACATGACCAAGGTGTATAGGTGATACATGACCAAGGTGTATAGGTGATGCATGACCAAGATGCAAGGTTTATAGGTGATGCATGACCAAGGTGTATAGGTGGTACATGACCAAGGTGCATAGGTGATACATGACCAAGGTGTATAGGTGATACATGACCAAGGTGTATAGGTGATGCATGGCCAAGGTGCATGGTGTATAGGTGATGCATGACCAAGGTGTATAGGTGGTACATGACCAAGGTGTATAGGTGATACATGACCAATGTGTATAGGTGGCACATGACCAAGGTGTATAGGTGGTACATGACCAAGGTGTATAGGTGATGCATGACCAAGGTGTTTATGTGATGCATGACCAAGGTGTTTATGTGATGCATGACCAAGGTGTATAGGTGATGCATGACCAAGGTGTATAGGTGATGCATGACCAAGGTGTATAGGTGATGCATGACCAAGGTGAATATGTGATGCATGACCAAGGTGTATAGGTGATGCATGACCAAGGTGTTTATGTGATGCATGACCAAGGTGTATAGGTGGTACATGACCAAGGTGTATAGGTGATACATGACCAAGGTGTATAGGTGTATAGGTGATGCATGACCAAACAGGTGTACAGGTGATGCATGAGCAAGGTGTATATGTGATGCATGACCAAGGTGTATAGGTGGTACATGACCAAGGTGTATAGGTGATACATGACCAAGGTGTATAGGTGATACATGACCAAGGTGCAATATAGGTGATACATGACCAAGGTGTATAGGTGATACATGACCAAGGTGTATAGGTGATACATGACCAAGGTGTATAGGTGATACATGACCAAGGTGTATAGGTGATGCATGGCCAGGTGCTGGTGTATAGGTGATCATGACCAAGGTGTATAGGTGGTACATGACCAAGGTGTATAGGTGATACATGACCAAGGTGTATAGGTGGCACATGACCAAGGTGTATAGGTGGTACATGACCAAGGTGTATAGGTGATACATGACCAAGGTGTATATGTGATGCATGACCAAGGTGTTTATGTGATGCATGACCAAGGTGTATAGGTGATGCATGACCAAGGTGTATAGGTGATGCATGACCAAGGTGTATAGGTGGTACATGACCAAGGTGTATAGGTGATACATGACCAAGGTGTATAGGTGATGCATGACCAAGGTGTTTATGTGATGCATGACCAAGGTGTTTATGTAATGCATGACCAAGGTGTATAGGTGGTACATGACCAAGGTGTATAGGTGATGCATGACCAAGGTGTATAGGTGATGCATGACCAAGGTGTATAGGTGATGCATGACCAAGGTGTATAGGTGATACATGACCAAGGTGTATAGGTGATACATGACCAAGGTGTATAGGTGATACATGACCAAGGTGTATAGGTGATGGATGACCAAGGTGTATAGGTGATACATGGCCAAGGTGCTAGGTGTATAGGTGATACATGGCCAAGGTGCTAGGTGTATAGGTGATGCATGACCAAGGTGTATAGGTGATGCATGACCAAGGTGCAAGGTGTATAGGTGATACATGGCCAAGGTGCTAGGTGTATAGGTGATACATGACCAAGGTGCTAGGTGTATAGGTGATGCATGACCAAGGTGTATAGGTGTATAGGTGATGCATGACCAAGGTGCTAGGTGTATAGGTGATGCATGACCAAGGTGTATAGGTGATACATGACCAAGGTGTATAGGTGTATAGGTGATGCATGACCAAGGTGCTAGGTGTATAGGTGATGCATGACCAAGGTGTATAGGTGATACATGACCAAGGTGTATAGGTGATGCATGACCAAGGTGTATAGGTGATGCATGACCAAGGTGTATAGGTGATACATGACCAAGGTGTATAGGTGATGCATGACCAAGGTGTATAGGTGATGCATGACCAAGGTGTATAGGTGATGCATGACCAAGGTGTATAGGTGATGCATGGTCAAGGTGCTAGGGGTAGGTGATGCATGACCAAGGTGTATATGTGATGCATGACCAAGGTGTATAGGTGATGCATGGTCAAGGTGCTAGGTGTATAGGTGATACATGACCAAGGTGTATAGGTGATACACGACCAAGGTGTATAGGTGATGCATGACCAAGGTGTATATGTGATGCATGACCAAGGTGTATAGGTGATGCATGGTCAAGGTGCTAGGTGTATAGGTGATACATGACCAAGGTGTATAGGTGATACATGACCAAGGTGTATAGGTGATGCATGACCAAGGTGCTAGGTGTATAGGTGATGCATGACCAAGGTGAATAGGTGTATAGGTGATGCATGACCAAGGTGTATAGGTGTATAGGTGATGCATGACCAAGGTACTAGGTGTACAGGTGATGCATGAGCAAGGTGTATATGTGATGCATGACCAAGGTGTATAGGTGGTACATGACCAAGGTGTATAGGTGATACATGACCAAGGTGTATAGGTGATGCATGACCAAGATGCAAGGTTTATAGGTGATGCATGACCAAGGTGTATAGGTGGTACATGACCAAGGTGCATAGGTGATACATGACCAAGGTGTATAGGTGATACATGACCAAGGTGTATAGGTGATGCATGGCCAAGGTGCATGGTGTATAGGTGATGCATGACCAAGGTGTATAGGTGGTACATGACCAAGGTGTATAGGTGATACATGACCAATGTGTATAGGTGGCACATGACCAAGGTGTATAGGTGGTACATCACCAAGGTGTATAGGTGATGCATGACCAAGGTGTTTATGTGATGCATGACCAAGGTGTTTATGTGATGCATGACCAAGGTGTATAGGTGATGCATAACCAAGGTGTATAGGTGATGCATGACCAAGGTGTATAGGTGATGCATGACCAAGGTGAATATGTGATGCATGACCAAGGTGTATAGGTGATGCATGACCAAGGTGTTTATGTGATGCATGACCAAGGTGTATAGGTGGTACATGACCAAGGTGTATAGGTGATACATGACCAAGGTGTATAGGTGATGCATGACCAAGGTGTTTATGTGATGCATGACCAAGGTGTTTATGTAATGCATGACCAAGGTGTATAGGTGGTACATGACCAAGGTGTATAGGTGATGCATGACCAAGGTGTATAGGTGATGCATGACCAAGGTATATAGGTGATGCATGACCAAGGTGTATAGGTGATACATGACCAAGGTGTATAGGTGATACATGACCAAGGTGTATAGGTGATACATGACCAAGGTGTATAGGTGATGGATGACCAAGGTGTATAGTTGATACATGGCCAAGGTGCTAGGTGTATAGGTGATACATGGCCAAGGTGCTAGGTGTATAGGTGATGCATGACCAAGGTATATAGGTGATGCATGACCAAGGTGCAAGGTGTATAGGTGATGCATGACCAAGGTGTATAGGTGTATAGGTGATGCATGACCAAGGTGCTAGGTGTATAGGTGATGCATGACCAAGGTGTATAGGTGATACATGACCAAGGTGTATAGGTGTATAGGTGATGCATGACCAAGGTGCTAGGTGTATAGGTGATGCATGACCAAGGTGTATAGGTGATACATGACCAAGGTGTATAGGTGATGCATGACCAAGGTGTATAGGTGATACATGACCAAGGTGTATAGGTGATGCATGACCAAGGTGCTAGGTGTATAGGTGATACATGACCAAGGTGTATAGGTGATGCATGACGAAGGTGTATAGGTGTATAGGTGATGCATGACCAAGGTGTATAGGTGATGCATGACCAAGGTGTATAGGTGATGCATGACCAAGGTGTATAGGTGCATAGGTGATGCATGACCAAGGTGTATAGGTGATGCATGACCAATGTGTATAGGTGATGCATGACCAAGGTGTATAGGTGCATAGGTGATGCATGACCAAGGTGCTAGGTGTATAGGTGATGCATGACCAAGGTGTATAGGTGATACATGACCAAGGTGTATAGGTGATGCATGACCAAGGTGCTAGGTGTATAGGTGATGCATGACCAAGGTGCTAGGTTTATAGGTGATGCATGACCAAGGTGTATATGTGATGCATGACCAAGGTGCAAGGTGTATAGGTGATGCATGACCAAGATGCTAGGTGTATAGGTGATGCATGACCAAGGTGCTAGGTGTATAGGTGATACATAACCAATGTGCATATGTGATGCATGACCAAGGTGCATAGGTGATGCATGACCAAGATGTATAGGTGATACATGACCAAGGTGCATAGGTGATACATGACCAAGGTGTATAGGTGATACATGACCAAGGTGTATAGGTGATACATGGCCAAGGTGTATAGGTGATGCATGACCAAGGTATATAGGTGATGCATGACCAAGGTGTATAGGTGATACATGACCAAGGTGTATATGTGATACATGACCAAGGTGTATAGGTGATACACGACCAAGGTGTATAGGTGATGCATGACCAAGGTGTATATGTGATGCATGACCAAGGTATATAGGTGATGCATGGTCAAGGTGCTAGGTGTATAGGTGATACATGACCAAGGTGTATAGGTGATACATGACCAAGGTGTATAGGTGATGCATGACCAAGGTGCTAGGTGTATAGGTGATGCATGACCAAGGTGAATAGGTGTATAGGTGATGCATGACCAAGGTGTATAGGTGTATAGGTGATGCATGACCAAGGTGCTAGGTTTATAGGTGATGCATGAGCAAGGTGTATATGTGATGCATGACCAAGGTGTATAGGTGGTACATGACCAAGGTGTATAGGTGATACATGACCAAGGTGTATAGGTGATGCATGACCAAGGTGCAAGGTTTATAGGTGATGCATGACCAAGGTGTATAGTGGTACATGACCAAGGTGTATAGGTGATACATGACCAAGGTGTATAGGTGATGCATGACCAAGGTGCATAGGTGATGCATGACCAAGGTGTATAGGTGGTACATGACCAAGGTGTATATGTGATACATGACCAAGGTGTATAGGTGGCACATGACCAAGGTGTATAGGTGGTACATGACCAAGGTGTATAGGTGATGCATGACCAAGGTATATAGGTGATGCATGACCAAGGTGTATAGGTGATACATGACCAAGGTGTATAGGTGATGCATGACCAAGGTGTATAGGTGATGCATGACCAAGGTGTATAGGTGATACATGACCAAGGTGTATAGGTGATGCATGACCAAGGTGTTTAGGTGATGCATGACCAAGGTGTATAGGTGATGCATGACCAAGGTGTATAGGTGATGCATGGTCAAGGTGTATAGGTGATGCATGACCAAGGTGTATATGTGATGCATGACCAAGGTGTATAGGTGATGCATGGTCAAGGTGCTAGGTGTATAGGTGATACATGACCAAGGTGTATAGGTGATACACGACCAAGGTGTATAGGTGATGCATGACCAAGGTGTATATGTGATGCATGACCAAGGTGTATAGGTGATGCATGGTCAAGGTGCTAGGTGTATAGGTGATACATGACCAAGGTGTATAGGTGATACATGACCAAGGTGTATAGGTGATGCATGACCAAGGTGCTAGGTGTATAGGTGATGCATGACCAAGGTGAATAGGTGTATAGGTGATGCATGACCAAGGTGTATAGGTGTATAGGTGATGCATGACCAAGGTACTAGGTGTATAGGTGATGCATGAGCAAGGTGTATATGTGATGCATGACCAAGGTGTATAGGTGGTACATGACCAAGGTGTATAGGTGATACATGACCAAGGTGTATAGGTGATGCATGACCAAGGTGCAAGGTTTATAGGTGATGCATGACCAAGGTGTATAGGTGGTACATGACCAAGGTGTATAGGTGATACATGACCAAGGTGTATAGGTGATACATGACCAAGGTGTATAGGTGATGCATGGCCAAGGTGCATGGTGTATAGGTGATGCATGACCAATGTGTATAGGTGGTACATGACCAAGGTGTATAGGTGATACATGACCAAGTTGTATAGGTGGCACATGACCAAGGTGTATAGGTGATGCATGACCAAGGTGTATAGGTGATGCATGACCAAGGTGTATAGGTGATGCATGACCAAGGTGAATATGTGATGCATGACCAAGGTGTATAGGTGATGCATGACCAAGGTGTTTATGTGATGCATGACCAAGGTGTATAGGTGGTACATGACCAAGGTGTATAGGTGATACATGACCAAGGTGTATAGGTGATGCATGACCAAGGTGTTTATGTGATGCATGACCAAGGTGTTTATGTAATGCATGACCAAGGTGTATAGGTGGTACATGACCAAGGTGTATAGGTGATGCATGACCAAGGTGTATAGGTGATGCATGACCAAGGTGTATAGGTGATGCATGACCAAGGTGTATAGGTGATACATGACCAAGGTGTATAGGTGATACATGACCAAGGTGTATAGGTGATACATGACCAAGGTGTATAGGTGATGGATGACCAAGGTGTATAGGTGATACAAGGCCAAGGTGCTAGGTGTATAGGTGATACATGGCCAAGGTGCTAGGTGTATAGGTGATGCATGACCAAGGTGTATAGGTGATGCATGACCAAGGTGCAAGGTGTATAGGTGATACATGGCCAAGGTGCTAGGTGTATAGGTGATACATGACCAAGGTGCTAGGTGTATAGGTGATGCATGACCAAGGTGTATAGGTGTATAGGTGATGCATGACCAAGGTGCTAGGTGTATAGGTGATGCATGACCAAGGTGTATAGGTGATACATGACCAAGGTGTATAGGTGTATAGGTGATGCATGACCAAGGTGCTAGGTGTATAGGTGATGCATGACCAAGGTGTATAGGTGATACATGACCAAGGTGTATAGGTGATGCATGACCAAGGTGTATAGGTGATACATGACCAAGGTGTATAGGTGATGCATGACCAAGGTGCTAGGTGTATAGGTGATACATGACCAAGGTGTATAGGTGATGCATGACGAAGGTGTATAGGTGTATAGGTGATGCATGACCAAGGTGTATAGGTGATGCATGACCAAGTTGTATAGGTGATGCATGACCAAGGTGTATAGGTGCATAGGTGATGCATGACCAAGGTGTATAGGTGATGCATGACCAATGTGTATAGGTGATGCATGACCAAGGTGTATAGGTGCATAGGTGATGCATGACCAAGGTGCTAGGTGTATAGGTGATGCATGACCAAGGTGTATAGGTGATACATGACCAAGGTGTATAGGTGATGCATGACCAAGGTGCTAGGTGTATAGGTGATGCATGACCAAGGTGCTAGGTTTATAGGTGATGCATGACCAAGGTGTATATGTGATGCATGACCAAGGTGCAAGGTGTATAGGTGATGCATGACCAAGATGCTAGGTGTATAGGTGATGCATGACCAAGGTGCTAGGTGTATAGGTGATACATAACCAATGTGCATATGTGATGCATGACCAAGGTGCATAGGTGATGCATGACCAAGATGTATAGGTGATACATGACCAAGGTGCATAGGTGATACATGACCAAGGTGTATAGGTGATACATGACCAAGGTGTATAGGTGATACATGGCCAAGGTGTATAGGTGATGCATGACCAAGGTATATAGGTGATGCATGACCAAGGTGTATAGGTGATACATGACCAAGGTGTATAGGTGATGCATGACCAAGGTGTATAGGTGATGCATGACCAAGGTGTATAGGTGATGCATGACCAAGGTGTTTAGGTGATGCATGACCAAGGTGTATAGGTGATGCATGACCAAGGTGTATAGGTGATGCATGGTCAAGGTGCTAGGTGTGTAGGTGATGCATGACCAAGGTGTATATGTGATGCATGACCAAGGTGTATAGGTGATGCATGGTCAAGGTGCTAGGTGTATAGGTGATACATGACCAAGGTGTATAGGTGATACACGACCAAGGTGTATAGGTGATGCATGACCAAGGTGTATATGTGATGCATGACCAAGGTGTATAGGTGATGCATGGTCAAGGTGCTAGGTGTATAGGTGATACATGACCAAGGTGTATAGGTGATACATGACCAAGGTGTATAGGTGATGCATGACCAAGGTGCTAGGTGTATAGGTGATGCATGACCAAGGTGAATAGGTGTATAGGTGATGCATGACCAAGGTGTATAGGTGTATAGGTGATGCATGACCAAGGTGCTAGGTGTATAGGTGATGCATGAGCAAGGTGTATATGTGATGCATGACCAAGGTGTATAGGTGGTACATGACCAAGGTGTATAGGTGATACATGACCAAGGTGTATAGGTGATGCATGACCAAGGTGCAAGGTTTATAGGTGATGCATGACCAAGGTGTATAGGTGGTACATGACCAAGGTGTATAGGTGATACATGACCAAGGTGTATAGGTGATGCATGGCCAAGGTGCATGGTGTATAGGTGATGCATGACCAAGGTGTATAGGTGGTACATGACCAAGGTGTATAGGTGATACATGACCAAGGTGTATAGGTGGCACATGACCAAGGTTTATAGGTGGTACATGACCAAGGTGTATAGGTGATGCATGACCAAGGTGTTTATGTGATGCATGACCAAGGTGTTTATGTGATGCATGACCAAGGTGTATAGGTGATGCATGACCAAGGTGTATAGGTGATGCATGACCAAGGTGTATAGGTGATGCATGACCAAGGTGTATATGTGATGCATGACCAAGGTGTATAGGTGATGCATGACCAAGGTGTTTATGTGATGCATGACCAAGGTGTATAGGTGATACATGACCATAGTGTATAGGTGCTACATGACCAAGGTGTATAGGTGATACATGACCAAGGTGTATAGGTGATACATGACCATGGTGTATAGGTGAAACAGGACCAAGGTGTATAGGTGATACATGACCAAGGTGCTAGGTGTATAGGTGATACATGACCAAGGTGTATAGGTGATGCATGACCAAGGTGTATAGGTGATACATGACCAAGGTGTATAGGTGATACATGACCAATGTGTATAGGTGATACATGACCAAGGTGTATAGGAGATACATGACCAAGGTGTATAGGTGATGCATGACCAAGTTGTATAGGTGATGCATGACCAAGGTGCTAGGTGTATAGGTGATGCATGACCAAGGTGCTAGGTGTATAGGTGATGCATGACCAAGGTGTATATGTGATGCATGACCAAGGTGCATAGGTGATGCATGACCAAGATGTATAGGTGATACATGACCAAGGTGCATAGGTGATACATGACCAAGGTGTATAGGTGATGCATGACCAAGGTGTATAGGTGATACATGACCAAGGTGCATAGGTGATACATGACCAAGGTGTATAGGTGATACATGACCAAGGTGTATAGGTGATACATGGCCAAGGTGTATAGGTGATGCATGACCAAGGTGTATAGGTGATGAATGACCAAGGTGTATAGGTGATACATGACCAAGGTGTATAGGTGATGCATGACCAAGGTGTATAGGTGATGCATTACCAAGGTGTATAGGTGATACATGACCAAGGTGTATAGGTGATGCATGACCAAGGTGTATATGTGATGTATGACCAAGGTGTATAGGTGATGCATGGCCAAGGTGTATAGGTGATGCATGGTCAAGGTGCTAGGTGTATAGGTGATGCATGACCAAGGTGTATATGTGATGCATGACCAAGGTGTATAGGTGATGCATGGTCAAGGTGCTAGGTGTATAGGTGATACATGACCAAGGTGTATAGGTGATACATGACCAAGGTGTATAGGTGATGCATGACCAATATGTATATGTGATGCATGACCAAGGTGTATAGGTGATGCATGGTCAAGGTGCTAGGTGTATAGGTGATACATGACCAAGGTGTATAGGTGATACATGACCAAGGTGTATAGGTGATGCATGACCAAGGTGCTAGGTGTATAGGTGATGCATGACCAAGGTGAATAGGTGTATAGGTGATGCATGACCAAGGTGTATAGGTGTATAGGTGATGCATGACCAAGGTGCTAGGTGTATAGGTGATGCATGAGCAAGGTGTATATGTGATACATGACCAAGGTGTATAGGTGTTACATGACCAAGGTGTATAGGTGATACATGACCAAGGTGTATAGGTGATACATGACCAAGGTGTATAGGTGATGCATGACCAAGGTGCAAGGTGTATAGGTGATGCATGACCAAGGTGTATAGGTGCTGCATGACCAAGGTGTATAGGTGATACATGACCAAGGTGTATAGGTGGTACATGACCAAGGTATATAGGTGATGCATGACCAAGGTGTATTGGTGATACATGACCAAGGTGTATAGGTGATGCATGACCAAGGTGTATAGGTGATGCATGACCAAGGTGTATAGGTGATGCATGACCAAGGTGTATAGGTGATACATGACCAAGGTGTATAGGTGGTACATGACCAAGGTGTATAGGTGATGCATGACCAAGGTGTTTATGTGATGCATGACCAAGGTGTTTATGTGATGCATGACCAAGGTGTATAGGTGATGCATGACCAAGGTGTATAGGTGATGCATGACCAAGGTGTATAGGTGATGCATGACCAAGGTGTATATGTGATGCATGACCAAGGTGTATAGGTGATGCATGACCAAGGTGTATAGGTGATGCATGACCAAGGTGTATA
>CM026386.1:2836640-2853301 GCA_014843695.1 Archivesica marissinica | reverse complement strand
TGCTGACTTCCATTGGGCCGGCAGTAGTCTTTCGTTGAGGGGAGGGAGGCCAGTCCAATGCCATGCGTTAATATAGTTAATATGGTGCGTGTGACCTAAATGTTACTAATGCATTCAATTACTTATGTACATTGTATGTTTTATTGATGCCAAGCACCTTGTGGGGACCTTGGCATGTTTTTTGGACAGGCTTAGCAGACTTAAGTCACTAACCACTCTAACCAGTACTGAGATGCCTCACTCAATGACACTATATGCGCCCCAAACTAGTATCAACCTGGGACCCTTTGAATCCAAATAAGACAATCTACCATTGTACCACTGGACAATGGACAACACTAAGTACTAAATTTCAAGATTATGTGACACTTATGTGTGTCATTCCTATACGAGTAATGCATATTTACGTTTGTTTACCTGTTAGTTTCGTTTTGGCGAAAGTAGGTCAACACGGTGTGCACTATATAATAAGCCAAACCGTGTTTCCGTGTATATTAGCAAGCGGTAATCTTGTTTGACATGTATATATTTTATCGACGTGATTCACTTATTCTATAACAATACCGCTTAATATAACGATGTACTTGTCGAATGCGAGACAAGAAATGAACATTGAAAGTAGGTTTTGCAAGGATATTTCCGTGTGTGTTTTATGTTTATTTATCGTCGCTACCGATTGTCCATATGAGCGACGACAATCTGGTACCGTGTTGATCTAATCAAATACGACAGTCTGGTACCGTGTTGATCTAATCAAATACGACAGTTTGGTACCGTGTTGATCTAGTCAAATATGACAGTCTGGTACCGTGTTGATCTAGTCTAATATGACAATCTGGTACGGTGTTGATCTAGTCCAATATGACAGTCTGGTACCGTGTTGATCTAGTCAAATACGACAGTCTGGTACCGTGTTGATCTAGTCAAATATGACAGTCTGGTACCGTGTTGATCTAGTCTAATATGACAATCTGGTACAGTGTTGGTCTAGTCTCCCCTGGTTCGTTTAAAAGCAAATATGACAGTCTGGTACCGTGTTGATCTAGTCAAATATGACAGTCTGGTACCGTGTTGATGTAGTCAAATATGACCGTCTGGTACCGTGTTGATCTAGTCAAATACGACAGTCTGGTACCGTGTTGATCTAGTCTAATATGACAGTCTGGTACCGTGTTGATCTAGGCAAATACGACAGTCTGGTACCGTGTTGATCTAGTCTCCTCTGGTTCTTTTAAAAGCAAATACGACGGTCTAGTACCGTGTTGATCTAGTCTCCTCCGATTCTTTTAAGGGCAAATACGACAGTCTGGTACCGTGTTGATCTAGGTAAATACGACAGTCTGGTACCGTGTTGATCTAGTCTAATACGACAGTCTGGTACCGTGTTGATCTAGGTAAATATGACAGTCTGGTACCGTGTTGATCTAGGTAAATACGACAGTCTGGTACTGTGTTGATCTAGTCTAATATGGCAGTCTTGTACGGTGTTGGTCTAGTCTCCTCTGGTTGTTTTAAGGGCAAATATGACAGTCTGGCACCGTGTTGATTTAGGCAAATACGACAGTCTGGTACAGTGTTGATCTAGTCTAATATGGCAGTCTTGTACGGTGTTGATCTAGTCTAATATGGCAGTCTTGTACGGTGTTGGTCTAGTCTCCTCTGGTTCTTTTAAGGGCAAATATGACAGTCTGGTACCATGTTGATCTAGGCAAATACGACAGTCTGGTACCGTGTTGATCTAGTCTAATATGACAGTCTGGTACCATGTTGATCTAGGCAAATACGACAGTCTGGTGCAAATACGACAGTCTGGTAACGTGTTGATCTAGTCTCCTCTGGTTCTTTTAAAAGCAAATACGACAGTCTAGTACCGTGTTGATCTAGTCTCCTCCGATTCTTTTAAGGGCAAATACGACAGTCTGGTACCGTGTTGATCTAGGTAAATATGACAGTCTGGTACCGTGTTGATCTAGGTAAATACGACAGTCTGGTACCGTGTTGATCTAGTCTAATACGACAGTCTGGTACCGTGTTGATCTAGGTAAATAGGACAGTCTGGTACCGTGTTGATCTAGGTAAATACGACAGTCTGGTACCGTGTTGATCTAGGCAAATACGACAGTCTGGTACCGTGTTGATCTAGGTAAATACGACAGTCTGGTATCGTGTTGATCTAGGTAAATACGACAGTCTGGTACCGTGTTGATCTAGTCAAATATGACTGTATGGTACCGTGTTGATGCGAGACAAGAAATGAACATTGAAAGTAGGGTATTTCCGTGTGTGTTTTATGTTTATTTATCGTCGCTACCGAGTGTCAATATAAGCGACGCCTCCTTTATAGATAGTCATTTTAGATTTGTGGGAGATAGTGCAATGATATAGATAGTCTTTAGATACCCATTCCAGAGTCTCCTCTGGTTCTTTTAAAGGCAAATATGAAAGGTACCGTGTTGAACTAGTCTCCTCTTGTTCTTTTAAAGGCAAATATGACATTCTGGTACCGTGTTGATCTAGGTATATATGACAGTCTGGTACCGTGTTGATCTAGTCTAATGTGGCAGTCTGGTACCGTGTTGATCTAGTCAAATACGTCAGTCTGGTACCATGTTGATCTAGTCTCCTCCGGTTCTTTAAAAGGCAAATACGACAGTGGTACCATGTTGATCTCGGCAAATATGACAGTCTGGTACCGTGTTGATCTAGGCAAATATGGCAGTCTTGTACCATGTTGATCTAGTCTCCTCCGGTTCTTTAAAAGGCAAATACGACAGTGGTACCGTGTTGATCTCGGCAAATACGACAGTCTGGTACGGTGTTGATCTAGGAAAATACGACAGTCTGGTACCGTGTTGATCTAGGAAAATACAACAGTCTGGTACCGTGTTGATCTAGGAAAATACAACAGTCTGGTACCGTGTTGATCTAGGAAAATACGACAGTCTGGTACCGTGTTGATCTCGGCAAATACAACAGTCTGGTACGGTGTTGATCTAGGAAAATACGACAGTCTGGTACGGTGTTGATCTAGGAAAATACGACAGTCTGGTACGGTGTTGATCTAGGAAAATACGACAGTCTGGTACCGTGTTGATCTAGGCAAATACAACAGTCTGGTACCCTGTTGATCTAGGCATATACGACAGTCTGGTACCGTGTTGATCTAGGTAAATACGACAGTCTGGTACCATGTTGATCTAGGCATATACGACAGTCTGGTACCATGTTGATCTAGGCATATACGACAGTCTGGTACCGTGTTGATCTAGTCTCCTCTGGTTCTTTTATTAGTTGATATTAAAGTGTTTAGTATGGTCCAATAACTGAGTGGAAATCTGTATGAGTTGATATTAATGTGTTTAGTATGGTCCAATAACTGAGGGGAAATATAACAATGTACTTGTCGACATACAATTAATCACCTGATAAACATACAATTAATCACAGAATAAACATACAATTAATCACAGAATAAACATACAATTAATCACCAAATAAACATACAATTAATCACCAACTAATCAACAACGGTGGCATTTATTCACTCTCTATGTCAGTTTACTGGTCATACAGCTAAACAACAACTGTGACATTTATTCACTCTGTCAGTTTACTGGTCATACAGCTAAACAACAACAGTGACATTTATTTACTCTATATGTCAGTTTACTGGTCATAGAGCTAAACAACAACAGTGACATTTATTCACTCTATATGTCAGTTTACTGGTCATACAGCTAAACAACAACAGTGACATTTATTCACTCTATGTCAGTTTACTGGTTATACATCTAAACAACAACAGTGACATGTATTCATTCTATATGTCCGTTTACTGGTTATACATCTAAACAACAACAGTGACATTTATTCACTCTATATGTCAGTTTACTGGTTATACAGCTAAACAACAACTGTGGCATTTATTCACTTTATATGTCAGTTTACTGGTCATACAGCTAAACAACAACAGTGACATTTATTCACTCTATATGTCAGTTTACTGGTCATACAGCTAAACAACAACAGTGACATTTATTCACTCTATATGTCAGTTTACTGGTCATACAGCTAAACAACAACTGTGACATTTATTCACTTTATATGTCAGTTTACTGGTCATACAGCTAAACAACAACAGTGACATTTATTCACTCTATATGTCAGTTTACTGGTCATACAGCTAAACAACAACAGTGACATTTATTCACTCTATATGTCAGTTTACTGGTCATACAGCTAAACAACAACTGTGACATTTATTCACTCTATGTGTCAGCTTACTGGTCATACAGCTAAACAACAACAGTGACATTTATTTACTCTGTGTGTCAGCTTACTGGTTATATAGCTATTCAATCAACAACAGTGACATTTATTCACTTTATGTCAGTTTACTGGTTATACAGCTAAACAACAACAGTGACATTTATTCACTCTCTGTCCGTTTACTGGTCATACAGCTAAACAACAACAGTGACATTTATTCACTCTCTGTCTGTTTACTGGTCATACAGCTAAACAACAACAGTGACATGTATTCACGCTATATGTCAGTTTACTGGTTATACAGCTAAACAACAGTGACATTTATCCACTCTATATGTCCGTTTACTGGTCATACAGCTAAACAACAACAGTGACATGTATTCACGCTATATATCAGTTTACTGGTTATACAGCTAAACAACAACAGTGACATTTATTCACTCTATATGTCAGTTTACTGGTCATAGAGCTAAACAACAACAGTGACATGTATTCACTCTATATGTCTGTTTACTGGTCATACAGCTAAACAACAACTGTGACATTTATTTACTTTATATGTCAGTTTACTGGTCATACAGTTAAACAACAACAGTGACATTTATTCACTCTATATGTCCGTTTACTGGTCATACAGCTAAACAACAACAGTGACATTTATTCACTCTATGTGTCAGTTTACTGGTCATACAGCTAAACAACAACTGTGACATTTATTCACTCTATGTGTCAGCTTACTGGTCATACAGCTAAACAACAACAGTGACATTTATTTACTCTGTGTGTCAGTTTACTGGTTATACAGCTAAACAACAACTGTGACATTTATTCACTCTCTGTCTGTTTACTGGTCATACAGCTAAACAACAACAGTGACATTTATTCAGGCTATATGTCAGTTTACTGGTCATACAGCTAAACAACAACAGTGACATGTATTCAGGCTATATGTCAGTTTACTGATTATACAGCTAAACAACAACAGTGACATTTATGCACTCTATTTATGTCAGTTTACTGGTCATACAGCTAAACAACAACAGTGACATTTATTCACTCTATATGTCAGTTTACTGGTTATACAGCTAAACAACAACAGTGACATTTATTCACTCTATATGTCAGTTTACTGGTTATATAGCTAAACAACAACTGTGACATTTAATCACTCTATATGTCAGTATACTGGTCATACAGCTAAACAACAACAGTGACATTTATTTATTCTATATGTCAGTTTACTGTTCATACAGCTAAACAACACCAGTGACATTTATTTACTCTATATGTCAGTTTACTGGTCATACAGCTAAACAACAACAGTGACATTTATTTACTCTATATGTCAGTTTACTGGTCATACAGCTAAACAACAACTGTGACATTTATTCACTCTGTCAGTTTACTGGTCATACAGCTAAACAACACCAGTGACATTTATTTACTCTATATGTCAGTTTACTGGTCATACAGCTAAACAACAACTGTGACATTTATTCACTCTGTCAGTTTACTGGTCATACAGCTAAACAACACCAGTGACATTTATTTACTCTATATGTCAGTTTACTGGTCATACAGCTAAACAACAACTGTGACATTTATTCACTCTGTCAGTTTACTGGTCATACAGCTAAACAACACCAGTGACATTTATTTACTCTATATGTCAGTTTACTGGTCATACAGCTAAACAACAACTGTGACATTTATTCACTCTGTCAGTTTACTGGTCATACAGCTAAACAACACCAGTGACATTTATTTACTCTATATGTCAGTTTACTGGTCATACAGCTAAACAACAACTGTGACATTTATTCACTCTGTCAGTTTACTGGTCATACAGCTAAACAAAAACAGTGACATTTATTCACTCTATGTGTCAGTTTACTGGTCATACAGCTAAACAACAACAGTGACATTTATTCACTCTATATGTCAGTTTACTGGTCATACAGCTAAACAACAACAGTGACATTTATTTACTCTATATGTCAGTTTACTGGTCATACAGCTAAACAACAACAGTGACATTTATTCACTCTCTGTCCGTTTACTGGTCATACAGCTAAACAACAACTGTGACATTTATTCACTTTATGTCAGTTTACTGGTCATATAGCTAAACAACAACAGTGACATTTATTCACTTTATGTCAGTTTACTGGTCATACAGCTAAACAACAACAGTGACATTTATTCACTCTATATGTCAGTTTACTGGTTATACAGCTAAACAACAACAGTGACATTTATTCACTCTATATGTCAGTTTACTGGTTATATAGCTAAACAACAACTGTGACATTTAATCACTCTATATGTCAGTATACTGGTCATACAGCTAAACAACAACAGTGACATTTATTTATTCTATATGTCAGTTTACTGTTCATACAGCTAAACAACACCAGTGACATTTATTTACTCTATATGTCAGTTTACTGGTCATACAGCTAAACAACACCAGTGACATTTATTTACTCTATATGTCAGTTTACTGGTCATACAGCTAAACAACAACAGTGACATTTATTCACTCTGTCAGTTTACTGGTCATACAGCTAAACAACACCAGTGACATTTATTTACTCTATATGTCAGTTTACTGGTCATACAGCTAAACAACAACTGTGACATTTATTCACTCTGTCAGTTTACTGGTCATACAGCTAAACAACAACAGTGACATTTATTCACTCTCTATGTCAGTTTACTGGTCATACAGCTAAACAACAACAGTGACATTTATTCACTCTATATGTCAGTTTACTGGTCATACAGCTAAACAACAACAGTGACATTTATTCACTCTATATGTCAGTTTACTGGTCATACAGCTAAACAACAACAGTGACATTTATTCACTCTCTGTCCGTTTACTGGTCATACAGCTAAACAACAACAGTGACATTTATTCACTCTATATGTCAGTTTACTGGTCATACAGCTAAACAACAACAGTGACATTTATTCACTCTCTGTCCGTTTACTGTTCATACAGCTAAACAACAACAGTGACATTTATTCACTCGATATGTCAGTTTACTGGTCATACAGCTAAACAACAACTGTGACATTTATTCAATCTGTGTCAGTTTACTGGTCATACATCTAAACAACAACAACAACAACAGTGACATTTATTCACTCTATATGTCTGTTTACTGGTCATACAGCTAAACAACAACTGTGGCATTTATTCACTCTATATGTCAGTTTACTGGTCATACATTTAAACAACAACAGTGACATTTATTCACTCTATATGTCAGTTTACTGGTTATATAGCTAAACAACAACAGTGACATTTATTCAATATATGTGTCAGTTACTGGTCATACAGCTAAACAACAACTGTGACATTTATTTACTCTATATGTCAGTTTACTGGTCATACATCTAAACAACAACAACAGTGACATTTATTCACTCTATATGTCAGTTTACTGGTCATACAGCTAAACAACAACAGTGACATTTATTCACTCTATATGTCAGTTTACTGGTCATACATTTAAACAACAACAGTGACATTTATTCACTCTATATGTCAGTTTACTGGTTATACAGCTAAACAACAACAGTGACATTTATTCACTTTATGTCCGTTTACTGGTCATATAGCTAAACAACAACAGTGACATTTATATACTCTATATGTCCGTTTACTGGTCATACAGCTAAACAACAACAGTGACATTTATTCACTCGATGTGTCAGTTTACTGGTTATACAGCTAAACAACAACTGTGACATTTATTCACTCTATGTGTCAGTTTACTGGTCATACAGCTAAACAACAACAGTGACATTTATTCACTATATGTGTCAGTTTACTGGTTATACAACTAATCAACAACTGTGGCATTTATTTACTCTGTGTGTCCGTTTTCTGGTCATATAGCTAAACAACAACTGTGGCATTTATTTACTCTATGTGTCAGTTTACTGGTCATACAGCTAAACAACAACTGTGGCATTTATTCACTCTATATGTCAGTTTACTGGTCATACATCTAAACAACAACAACAACAGTGACATTTATTCATTCTATATGTCCGTTTACTGGTCATACAGCTAAACAACAACTGTGGCATTTATTCACTCTATATGTCAGTTTACTGGTCATACATTTAAACAACAACAGTGACATTTATTCACTCTATATGTCAGATTACTGGTTATATAGCTAAACAACAACAGTGACATTTATTCAATATATTGTCAGTTACTGGTCATACAGCTAAACAACAACTGTGACATTTTATACTCTATGTGTCAGTTTACTGGTCATACAGCTAAACAACAACTGTGACATTTATTTACTCTATGTGTCAGCTTACTGGTCATACAGCTAAACAACAACTGTGGCATTTATTTACTCTATGTGTCAGCTTACTGGTCATACAGCTAAACAACAACTGTGGCATTATTTACTCTATATGTCCGTTTACTGGTCATACATCTAAAAACAACAACAGTGACATTTATTTACTCTATGTGTCAGTTTACTGGTCATACTGCTAAACAACAACAATGACATTTATTCACTCTATATGTCAGTTTACTGGTTATACAGCTAAACAACAACAGTGACATTTATTCACTTTATGTCCGTTTACTGGTCATATAGCTAAACAACAACAGTGACATTTATATACTCTATATGTCCATTTACTGGTCATACAGCTAAACAACAACAGTGACATTTATTCACTCTATGTGTCAGTTTACTGGTTATACAGCTAAACAACAACAGTGACATTTATTCACTCTATATGTCAGTTTACTGGTCATACAGCTAAACAACAACAGTGACATTTATTCACTCTATGTGTCAGTTTACTGGTCATACAGCTAAACAACAACAGTGACATTTATTCACTCTATGTGTCAGTTTACTGGTCATACAGCTAAACAACAACAGTGACATTTATTTACTCTATATGTCCAATTACTGGTCATACAGCAAAACAACAACTGTGACATTTATTTACTCAATGTGTCAGTTTACTGGTCATACAGCTAAACAACAACTGTGACATTTATTCACTCTATGTGTCAGTTTACTGGTCATACAGCTAAACAACAACAGTGACATTTATTCACTATATGTGTCAGTTTACTGGTTATACAACTAATCAACAACTGTGGCATTTATTTACTCTGTGTGTCCGTTTTCTGGTCATATAGCTAAACAACAACTGTGGCATTTATTTACTCTATGTGTCAGTTTACTGGTCATACAGCTAAACAACAACTGTGGCATTTATTCACTCTATATGTCAGTTTACTGGTCATACATCTAAACAACAACAACAACAGTGACATTTATTCATTCTATATGTCCGTTTACTGGTCATACAGCTAAACAACAACTGTGGCATTTATTCACTCTATATGTCAGTTTACTGGTCATACATTTAAACAACAACAGTGACATTTATTCACTCTATATGTCAGTTTACTGGTTATATAGCTAAACAACAACAGTGACATTTATTCAATATATGTGTCAGTTACTGGTCATACAGCTAAACAACAACTGTGACATTTATTTACTCTATGTGTCAGTTTACTGGTCATACAGCTAAACAACAACTGTGACATTTATTTACTCTATGTGTCAGCTTACTGGTCATACAGCTAAACAACAACTGTGGCATTTATTTACTCTATGTGTCAGCTTACTGGTCATACAGCTAAACAACAACTGTGGCATTTATTTACTCTATATGTCCGTTTACTGGTCATACATCTAAACAACAACAACAGTGACATTTATTTACTCTATGTGTCAGTTTACTGGTCATACAGCTAAACAACAACAATGACATTTATTCACTCTATATGTCAGTTTACTGGTTATACAGCTAAACAACAACAGTGACATTTATTCACTTTATGTCCGTTTACTGGTCATATAGCTAAACAACAACAGTGACATTTATATACTCTATATGTCCATTTACTGGTCATACAGCTAAACAACAACAGTGACATTTATTCACTCTATGTGTCAGTTTACTGGTTATACAGCTAAACAACAACAGTGACATTTATTCACTCTATATGTCAGTTTACTGGTCATACAGCTAAACAACAACAGTGACATTTATTCACTCTATGTGTCAGTTTACTGGTCATACAGCTAAACAACAACAGTGACATTTATTCACTCTATGTGTCAGTTTACTGGTCATACAGCTAAACAACAACAGTGACATTTATTTACTCTATATGTCCAATTACTGGTCATACAGCAAAACAACAACTGTGACATTTATTTACTCAATGTGTCAGTTTACTGGTCATACAGCTAAAGAACAACTGTGACATTTATTTACTCTATGTGTCAGCTTACTGGTCATACAGCTAAACAACAACTGTGACATTTATTCACTCTATGTGTCAGTTTACTGTTATACAGCTAAACAACAACAGTGACATGTATTCACTCTATGTCAGTTTACTGTTCATACAGCTAAACAACAACTGTGACATTTATTCACTCTATGTGTCAGCTTACTGGTCATACAGCTAAACAACAACAGTGACATTTATTTACTCTGTGTGTCAGCTTACTGGTTATATAGCTATTCAATCAACAACAGTGACATTTATTCACTTTATGTCAGTTTACTGGTTATACAGCTAAACAACAACAGTGACATTTATTCACTCTCTGTCCGTTTACTGGTCATACAGCTAAACAACAACAGTGACATTTATTCACTCTCTGTCTGTTTACTGGTCATACAGCTAAACAACAACAGTGACATGTATTCACGCTATATGTCAGTTTACTGGTTATACAGCTAAACAACAGTGACATTTATCCACTCTATATGTCCGTTTACTGGTCATACAGCTAAACAACAACAGTGACATGTATTCACGCTATATATCAGTTTACTGGTTATACAGCTAAACAACAACAGTGACATTTATTCACTCTATATGTCAGTTTACTGGTCATAGAGCTAAACAACAACAGTGACATGTATTCACTCTATATGTCTGTTTACTGGTCATACAGCTAAACAACAACTGTGACATTTATTTACTTTATATGTCAGTTTACTGGTCATACAGTTAAACAACAACAGTGACATTTATTCACTCTATATGTCCGTTTACTGGTCATACAGCTAAACAACAACAGTGACATTTATTCACTCTATGTGTCAGTTTACTGGTCATACAGCTAAACAACAACTGTGACATTTATTCACTCTATGTGTCAGCTTACTGGTCATACAGCTAAACAACAACAGTGACATTTATTTACTCTGTGTGTCAGTTTACTGGTTATACAGCTAAACAACAACTGTGACATTTATTCACTCTCTGTCTGTTTACTGGTCATACAGCTAAACAACAACAGTGACATTTATTCAGGCTATATGTCAGTTTACTGGTCATACAGCTAAACAACAACAGTGACATGTATTCAGGCTATATGTCAGTTTACTGATTATACAGCTAAACAACAACAGTGACATTTATGCACTCTATATGTCCGTTTACTGGTCATATAGCTAAACAACAACTGTGGCATTTATTCACTCTATGTGTCAGTTTACTGGTCATATAGCTAAACAACAACAGTGACATTTATTCACGCTATATGTCAGTTTACTGGTTATACAACTAATCAACAACTGTGGCATTTATTTACTCTGTGTGTCCGATTTCTGGTCATATAGCTAAATAACAACTGTGGCATTTATTTACTCTGTGTGTCCGATTTCTGGTCATACAGCTAAACAACAACAGTGACATTTATTCACTCTATATGTCAGTTTACTGGTCATATAGCTAAACAACAACAGTGACATTTATTCACTCTCTGTCCGTTTACTGGTCATACAGCTAAACAACAACTGTGACATTTATTCACTTTATGTCAGTTTACTGGTCATATAGCTAAACAACAACAGTGACATTTATTCACTTTATGTCAGTTTACTGGTCATACAGCTAAACAACAACAGTGACATTTATTCACTCTATATGTCAGTTTACTGGTTATACAGCTAAACAACAACAGTGACATTTATTCACTCTATATGTCAGTTTACTGGTTATATAGCTAAACAACAACTGTGACATTTAATCACTCTATATGTCAGTATACTGGTCATACAGCTAAACAACAACAGTGACATTTATTTATTCTATATGTCAGTTTACTGTTCATACAGCTAAACAACACCAGTGACATTTATTTACTCTATATGTCAGTTTACTGGTCATACAGCTAAACAACAACAGTGACATTTATTTACTCTATATGTCAGTTTACTGGTCATACAGCTAAACAACAACTGTGACATTTATTCACTCTGTCAGTTTACTGGTCATACAGCTAAACAACACCAGTGACATTTATTTACTCTATATGTCAGTTTACTGGTCATACAGCTAAACAACAACTGTGACATTTATTCACTCTGTCAGTTTACTGGTCATACAGCTAAACAACACCAGTGACATTTATTTACTCTATATGTCAGTTTACTGGTCATACAGCTAAACAACAACTGTGACATTTATTCACTCTGTCAGTTTACTGGTCATACAGCTAAACAACACCAGTGACATTTATTTACTCTATATGTCAGTTTACTGGTCATACAGCTAAACAACAACTGTGACATTTATTCACTCTGTCAGTTTACTGGTCATACAGCTAAACAACACCAGTGACATTTATTTACTCTATATGTCAGTTTACTGGTCATACAGCTAAACAACAACTGTGACATTTATTCACTCTGTCAGTTTACTGGTCATACAGCTAAACAAAAACAGTGACATTTATTCACTCTATGTGTCAGTTTACTGGTCATACAGCTAAACAACAACAGTGACATTTATTCACTCTATATGTCAGTTTACTGGTCATACAGCTAAACAACAACAGTGACATTTATTTACTCTATATGTCAGTTTACTGGTCATACAGCTAAACAACAACAGTGACATTTATTCACTCTCTGTCCGTTTACTGGTCATACAGCTAAACAACAACTGTGACATTTATTCACTTTATGTCAGTTTACTGGTCATATAGCTAAACAACAACAGTGACATTTATTCACTTTATGTCAGTTTACTGGTCATACAGCTAAACAACAACAGTGACATTTATTCACTCTATATGTCAGTTTACTGGTTATACAGCTAAACAACAACAGTGACATTTATTCACTCTATATGTCAGTTTACTGGTTATATAGCTAAACAACAACTGTGACATTTAATCACTCTATATGTCAGTATACTGGTCATACAGCTAAACAACAACAGTGACATTTATTTATTCTATATGTCAGTTTACTGTTCATACAGCTAAACAACACCAGTGACATTTATTTACTCTATATGTCAGTTTACTGGTCATACAGCTAAACAACACCAGTGACATTTATTTACTCTATATGTCAGTTTACTGGTCATACAGCTAAACAACAACAGTGACATTTATTCACTCTGTCAGTTTACTGGTCATACAGCTAAACAACACCAGTGACATTTATTTACTCTATATGTCAGTTTACTGGTCATACAGCTAAACAACAACTGTGACATTTATTCACTCTGTCAGTTTACTGGTCATACAGCTAAACAACAACAGTGACATTTATTCACTCTCTATGTCAGTTTACTGGTCATACAGCTAAACAACAACAGTGACATTTATTCACTCTATATGTCAGTTTACTGGTCATACAGCTAAACAACAACAGTGACATTTATTCACTCTATATGTCAGTTTACTGGTCATACAGCTAAACAACAACAGTGACATTTATTCACTCTCTGTCCGTTTACTGGTCATACAGCTAAACAACAACAGTGACATTTATTCACTCTATATGTCAGTTTACTGGTCATACAGCTAAACAACAACAGTGACATTTATTCACTCTCTGTCCGTTTACTGTTCATACAGCTAAACAACAACAGTGACATTTATTCACTCGATATGTCAGTTTACTGGTCATACAGCTAAACAACAACTGTGACATTTATTCAATCTGTGTCAGTTTACTGGTCATACATCTAAACAACAACAACAACAACAGTGACATTTATTCACTCTATATGTCTGTTTACTGGTCATACAGCTAAACAACAACTGTGGCATTTATTCACTCTATATGTCAGTTTACTGGTCATACATTTAAACAACAACAGTGACATTTATTCACTCTATATGTCAGTTTACTGGTTATATAGCTAAACAACAACAGTGACATTTATTCAATATATGTGTCAGTTACTGGTCATACAGCTAAACAACAACTGTGACATTTATTTACTCTATATGTCAGTTTACTGGTCATACATCTAAACAACAACAACAGTGACATTTATTCACTCTATATGTCAGTTTACTGGTCATACAGCTAAACAACAACAGTGACATTTATTCACTCTATATGTCAGTTTACTGGTCATACATTTAAACAACAACAGTGACATTTATTCACTCTATATGTCAGTTTACTGGTTATACAGCTAAACAACAACAGTGACATTTATTCACTTTATGTCCGTTTACTGGTCATATAGCTAAACAACAACAGTGACATTTATATACTCTATATGTCCGTTTACTGGTCATACAGCTAAACAACAACAGTGACATTTATTCACTCGATGTGTCAGTTTACTGGTTATACAGCTAAACAACAACTGTGACATTTATTCACTCTATGTGTCAGTTTACTGGTCATACAGCTAAACAACAACAGTGACATTTATTCACTATATGTGTCAGTTTACTGGTTATACAACTAATCAACAACTGTGGCATTTATTTACTCTGTGTGTCCGTTTTCTGGTCATATAGCTAAACAACAACTGTGGCATTTATTTACTCTATGTGTCAGTTTACTGGTCATACAGCTAAACAACAACTGTGGCATTTATTCACTCTATATGTCAGTTTACTGGTCATACATCTAAACAACAACAACAACAGTGACATTTATTCATTCTATATGTCCGTTTACTGGTCATACAGCTAAACAACAACTGTGGCATTTATTCACTCTATATGTCAGTTTACTGGTCATACATTTAAACAACAACAGTGACATTTATTCACTCTATATGTCAGTTTACTGGTTATATAGCTAAACAACAACAGTGACATTTATTCAATATATGTGTCAGTTACTGGTCATACAGCTAAACAACAACTGTGACATTTATTTACTCTATGTGTCAGTTTACTGGTCATACAGCTAAACAACAACTGTGACATTTATTTACTCTATGTGTCAGCTTACTGGTCATACAGCTAAACAACAACTGTGGCATTTATTTACTCTATGTGTCAGCTTACTGGTCATACAGCTAAACAACAACTGTGGCATTTATTTACTCTATATGTCCGTTTACTGGTCATACATCTAAACAACAACAACAGTGACATTTATTTACTCTATGTGTCAGTTTACTGGTCATACAGCTAAACAACAACAATGACATTTATTCACTCTATATGTCAGTTTACTGGTTATACAGCTAAACAACAACAGTGACATTTATTCACTTTATGTCCGTTTACTGGTCATATAGCTAAACAACAACAGTGACATTTATATACTCTATATGTCCATTTACTGGTCATACAGCTAAACAACAACAGTGACATTTATTCACTCTATGTGTCAGTTTACTGGTTATACAGCTAAACAACAACAGTGACATTTATTCACTCTATATGTCAGTTTACTGGTCATACAGCTAAACAACAACAGTGACATTTATTCACTCTATATGTCAGTTTACTGGTCATACAGCTAAACAACAACAGTGACATTTATTCACTCTATGTGTCAGTTTACTGGTCATACAGCTAAACAACAACAGTGACATTTATTTACTCTATATGTCCAATTACTGGTCATACAGCAAAACAACAACTGTGACATTTATTTACTCAATGTGTCAGTTTACTGGTCATACAGCTAAACAACAACTGTGACATTTATTCACTCTATGTGTCAGTTTACTGGTCATACAGCTAAACAACAACAGTGACATTTATTCACTATATGTGTCAGTTTACTGGTTATACAACTAATCAACAACTGTGGCATTTATTTACTCTGTGTGTCCGTTTTCTGGTCATATAGCTAAACAACAACTGTGGCATTTATTTACTCTATGTGTCAGTTTACTGGTCATACAGCTAAACAACAACTGTGGCATTTATTCACTCTATATGTCAGTTTACTGGTCATACATCTAAACAACAACAACAACAGTGACATTTATTCATTCTATATGTCCGTTTACTGGTCATACAGCTAAACAACAACTGTGGCATTTATTCACTCTATATGTCAGTTTACTGGTCATA
>CM026386.1:2818854-2835640 GCA_014843695.1 Archivesica marissinica | reverse complement strand
TGAATAATTAAGTCCGTCTACAAAATGGAACAGGTGAAAATATATGTACATGTTATTAACATGTGTGTATACATGACATGTATACACACACACACTTATATTAGCTCGATTAAGAAACGAGCTTTTACAACATTCTTCTTCCCGTTTAAAGACAGAAGTCCGTGACTGGGCTGTGCTTGTCCTGTGTAGGTTTGGGTTTGCAGAGGATTATAACAAAATATTTTATATAGGCTAGTTTTAGCATCCTACTTCATCCGTTGCATTATGTATGATGTATGTCGTATGTTATATGTGATATATGTCTTGCAATAAATACTGTTTAAACCAAAATTATATTAATCGCTCTCGATACCTTATTCCTGATGAAATCAATCGCCATGATGGAGAAAAGGCAATGTAGAATTTAAGTAGGGATGGCAACGAATAGCGAATTTGGTATTCGAATATTCGGTCGGGAAGGTATTCGAATATTCGATAGAATTCTATCAAAAACTCAAAATCACTCACTCTTATAAAAATTGCGTAAACGTCATCTTCCTTACCCCTCCAAATGTCAAGTTATCCACGTCACCAGAAGGAAACATCCTATTTCCAGTCAATATAAACTCCATGGAGTCCTACCTCAGTCGGTCACCTCAGCCAAATACCGTGGCGTGGATATCTCAAATAACCTGTCGTGGGGCACTCACATAAAAAGGTCAACTAAGAAAGCAAACCAAACATTAGGATTTCTACTTAGAAACCTCAAATCCGAACCCCTTAAGTGCATGGCTTACATGACACTTGTGAGACCCCAGCTTGAATATGGCTCCAAGATCTGGTCGCCCCATACTCAAACATTGATAGACCAAATTGAAGGTGTCCAGTGAAGAGCAGCCGGTTGGATA
Source organism: Archivesica marissinica (assembly GCA_014843695.1). Classification (NCBI taxonomy): domain Eukaryota; kingdom Metazoa; phylum Mollusca; class Bivalvia; order Venerida; family Vesicomyidae; genus Archivesica; species Archivesica marissinica. Next base: position 2,834,753 of record CM026386.1, on the reverse strand, counting down.
AAGGCTGACTTCTATCGTACCTTTAGTGTTACAGAATGCTACATTCCCTAAATCTACACAGACTAGAACAACGGCGTATTGACAATAGGTTATCCCTTATGTATAAAATTCATAATGATATTGTTGCTATTCCCATTGAAAATTACCTAGTTCCCCTATCCCGTCCTGTTCGCCATAGGTTAATTACAGCAACTACAGACTACTACAAGTTTTCCTTTTTTCCAAGAACAATCTACCATTGGAACCACCTCCCTCCTGACATTGTCCATCTCCCTACCATAGAGCAATTCAATACGGCAGTTTGCCATATTGATCATGCCAGTCCCTAGTTGTTCTGCGCAGCTGCTTTTAAACTTTTACCACAACTTATTTTCATTACTTTCTTAAATTATACTTTTAACTACTCATACTTTTAAAACTTCTTTCCGGTTTTTGATGCGTAACATGTCTACGTCCCCGCGAGGGGTTCGACATTAAAGGAAGATAGATAAATAGATGTTTATGGTCGTTTTCACAAATGAAGCCAATGTCATGTTGAAAGGTGTTTGTTTTCAAATGATATTCAGATTGATGTTTTACCCGAATATGTTAAATCAAATTTGCACATATTACACCTAGCAGTGTTCTTATTCTCAAGAGCGATTGAAATCTTTCCAAACGTGTGACTGAGCGGGTGGAATTTTTTAGGACAATATCATTGTATTATTTAAGTTTATTTAACGTCGCTACCGGTTGCCCATTTCAGCGACGGACAGTTTACCTAACAGTACCTTTCCTGGGCAGGCTCAAGAGGTTAACCAGTACTTGGTGCACCAACCTCCGTAAGAAACTGTCAACTTGTTCATTGTTATAGTTATATTTCGGGTTTTACGCCTGCATCAGCACCATTTTGGGCTATATCGCCGGCGGGCAGTTTACCTAACAACACCTTTCCTGGGCAGGCTCCAGCGGTTAACCAGTACTTGGGTGCACCAACCTCCGTAAGAAACTGCCAACTTTTTCATATAAATGAGACACGGTCTGAGCAGGGCTCGAACCCGTGACCATCAGTGATGATAGGTTACAGTGGTATACAAGTCAGCGACCTTAACCACTCTGCCACGGAGGCGGACCAACTTGTTCATAAAATGATACACGACCTGAGCGTGGCTCGAACCCGTAACCATCATAAAAATTATACTTTAAATAAATAGTACTTTTTGGTAATATTGAGTAGTTAATTAAAATTGTTGGATGTTGTTGCAAAGTGTCTGTAATATTTTATTCTGTCTAAAACAGTTGTGACATCATAATTAAACACTGCATACCTTAAACCGACACTATATCAGTGAAAATACAAATTTCTACAGAACGTAATTTCCTATTATAATGGTATAATTTTGTCCCAAATATTTGTATTTCAACTAATAAACAAACGTCGTATACGCGGTTTGTTGACATAACAAATAATAAACATCCATGCGTAATATGGTTCTAGAAATTGGGCGTCCAAACTTAAAGATATTTTAAATAGTTATGGTTTCTCGAACATTTGGGAAACTCCATATAGTGTACAGTGTAGCCAGTTTATAAGTTTGTTTAAACAACGTGTGATTGATTGTTTCATTCAAGGTTGGTTTGTAAGCATAGAGACAAGTGGTGTACTAAACTTGTATGATAGCTGTAAATTAAAATTTGAATATGAACCTTATCTAGATATTGTACCATATATCTTACGTTTTTTAATTACAAGATTAAGAATTTCTGCACATTCATTACGAATACATACTGGTAGATATGGACAAAATAGAATTCCACAAAATGAACGCTATTGTTTGTGTTGCAATACACACGACCTAGAAGACGAATATCATGTTATACTTGTTTGCCCGTGCTATTCAGATTTGAGAAAAGTTTACATAAAGAAATATTATTTTGTAAGACCAAATATGCTTAAGTTTATTGAATTGTTGCAATCTAATAAAAGAAATATCCTATATAATTTAGCTTTATTCTATAATAAAGCAGTTGACATTAAAATAAAATCCAATATCAGCACTAATTATTGTTCATCCTCATAATTAGATGCATTTTCTTATTATTATCAGATTCTATATGCCACATGACCACGATAAAATTGTTGTATATATTTACATCATATATATTTGTATATATGTACTTGACGATGTACCATGTACAAGTCTTAATAAAAAAAAATTCTGTTCTATCTGAATAACACGAGTTATGGAACAGATTTACTGTTATATTTCACATTTGTGCCTATATATATATTTGTAGACTATTTTTATTTAAGTTATCTCTAAGCGACATTACCTCGCATTTAGTACTGACTCCGATGACAAAACAAACGTCAATTCAGGAGCATGGACGACCGTTATATGAAATCATACTTTTAATTCACAAAAACACTGTTTACAATGTTAATATTCGAATGTATTCGGAAGAATTTGTAGTAGCAATGCATTTATACGTGAAAAAATGCATTTATTTTGCTATTTGCGATGTAATGCCACTTTAATACCTACTGTAATTATCCGATTACATGGCAATTAACACCTTCCATGGACGCGACCACAACATGGTTTATTCACACATCCTGGGGCGATTTCTATTGTATTGGAAGGTTTTATGATAGTTCAAAGGGAAGCAAATTATGTGACAGTTTATATTTCATTTTTGCAATTTCCCCCCCCCCCGAATACTGGAATAGTATTAGGATATTCGGACGCCCGAGCGAATATTTGAATATTTGTTGACATCCCTAAATTTAAGTCAATCTTGTTTAATACCAGACAGACCGTCAGGGGACACTATAGAATCACTCACCGCCAGGGGATATTATCTCCAACTATTAGCTTGTAACCATAGAGCTTCTGTAAGGACAACATGCTAGCATGTTTTAAGTGAGCTATCCAGCTGGCGTGCGGAAGGACGATGGTTCTACCCGGGTGTCAGTATGTGCCTGCGATGCTGCTCTTTCAAATGATAGATCAAAAAAATAATGTTCCTTCAATGTTTTTTTTTTTTTCCAGTTAAAGTGATAACATATATGTTGAAGCTGTAAGTATTCCACTTTGTCCGAATGCTGTTCACTGACAACGTATACGGATGTCTATTCCAATATGGCCGACGTCTGCCAGGAAGGAGACTCGCGCGCTGGGCATTGTATTTAGCAGACTCCCTCATTTCTTTCTCTATCTCTCCATCACGACCCTCCCATCTCTGTCTCCCTCCCCCTGTGTCCCCCTCTCATAAGTCAACTTCTTTGTTATTATTTTGTTTTCATAATGTACTTTTTAGAAAAAATGATTGTGTCAAACTAAAAATCGTTATGTTTGTATATTTATATATGCCTGAAATCATTAATCGGTTTCTTTTCATTTACTATCTTGTCGGGAAGGGCCGTAACTAATAATGTTAGAACTTGAACCCGTTTGCCCTTTAATTTGTCATGTTTTGTATTCACATGTATAGGTAAAACGAATCGAGCAATAAAATGTGATTAAACTAAATGCATGATCACAGGATTTCGCGAGTAGCGGGGCACACTGTAGGTGCACTGTTACGATGTATGGTGTAACGTTGCATGGTGTAACGTTACGATGTATGGTGTAACGTTGCATGGTGTAACGTTACGATGCATGGTGTAACGTTACTATACATTATCTGTATATTTATACAACAATTGCATGTCATTTAAGTCAATTTCCATTTGTCTGAATTTAATGTATGAAATCACGGTTCACACTCTTTTTCAGTTCTCAGTCTTGGTATGTTGTATTGCAATGTGCGAGTAATATGGTCTTGGTATGTTGTATTGCAATAAGCGAGTTATATGGTCTTGGTATGTTGTATTGCAATACGCGAGTTATATGGTCTTGGTATGTTGTATTGCAATACGCGAGTTATATGGTCTTGGTATGTTGTATTGCAATACGCCAGTTATATCGTCTTGGTATGTTGTATTGCAATACGCCAGTTATATTGTCTTGGTATGTTGTATTGCAATACGCCAGTTATATCGTCTTGGTATGTTGTATTGCAATAAGCGAGTTATATTGTCTCGGTATGTTGTATTGCAATAAGCGAGTTATATTGTCTTGGTATGTTGTATTGCAATAAGCGAGTTCTATGGTCTTGGTATGTTGTATTGCAATGTGCGAGTAATATGGTCTTGGTATGTTGTATTGCAATAAGCGAGTTATATGGTCTTGGTATGTTGTATTGCAATACGCGAGTTATATGGTCTTGGTATGTTGTATTGCAATACGCGAGTTATATGGTCTTGGTATGTTGTATTGCAATATGCCAGTTATATCGTCTTGGTATGTTGTATTGCAATACGCCAGTTATATTGTCTTGGTATGTTGTATTGCAATACGCCAGTTATATCGTCTTGGTATGTTGTATTGCAATAAGCGAGTTATATTGTCTCGGTATGTTGTATTGCAATAAGCGAGTTATATTGTCTTGGTATGTTGTATTGCAATAAGCGAGTTATATCGTCTTGGTATGTTGTATTGTAATACGCGAGTTATATCGTCTTGGTATGTTGTATTGCAATGCGCGAGTTATATCGTCTTGGTATGTTATATTGCAATAAGCCAGTTATATTGTCTTGGTATGTTGTATTGCAATAAGTCAGTTATATTGTCTTGGTATGTTGTATTGCAATACGCGAGTTATATCGTCTTGGTATGTTGTATTGCAATAAGCTACTTATATCGTATTGGTATGTTGTATTGCAATACGCGAGTTATATCGTCTTGGTATGTTGTATTGCAATACGCGAGTTATATCGTCTTGGTATGTTGTATTGCAATGCGAGAGTTATATGGTCTTGGTATGTTGTATTGCAATACGCGAGTTATATCGTCTTGGTATGTTGTATTGCAATACGCGAGTTATATGGTCTTGGTATGTTGTATTGCAATAAGCGAGTTATATGGTCTTGGTATGTTGTATTGCAATACACGAGTTATATGGTCTTGGTATGTTGTATTGCAATACGCGAGTTATATGGTCTTGGTATGTTGTATTGCAATACGCGAGTTATATGGTCTTGGTATGTTGTATTGCAATACGCGAGTTATATGGTCTTGGTATTTTGTATTGCAATAAGCGAGTTACATTGTCCGGGTATGTTGTATTGCAATAAGCGAGTTATATGGTGTTATATCGTATTGGTGTGTTGTATTGCAATACGCTAGTTATATGGTCTTGGTATGTTGTATTGCAATACGCGAGTTATATGGTCTTGGTATGTTGTATTGCAATACGCGAGTTATATTGTCTCGGTATGTTGTATTGCAATAAGCGAGTTATGTTGTCTTGGTATGTTGTATTGCAATAAGCAGTTATATTGTCTGGTATGTTGTATTGCAATACGCGAGTTATATGGTCTTGGTATGTTGTATTGCAATAAGCCAGTTATATTGTCTCGGTATGTTGTATTGCAATAAGCGAGTTATATTGTCTTGGTATGTTGTATTGCAATAAGCGAGTTATATCGTATTGGTTTGTTGTATTGCAATACGCGAGTTATATTGTCTTCGTATGTTGTATTGCAATATGCGAGTTATATGGTCTTGGTATGTTGTATTGCAATACGCGAGTTATATGGTCTTGGTATGTTGTATTGCAATACGCAAGTTATATGGTTTGGTATGTTGTATTGCAATAAGCGAGTTATATGGTCTTGGTATGTTGTATTGCAATATGCGAGTTATATGGTCTTGGTATGTTGTATTGCAATACGCGAGTTATATCGTCTTGGTATGTTGTATTGCAATACGCGAGTTATATCGTCTTGGTATGTTGTATTGCAATGTGCGAGTTATATGGTCTTGGTATGTTGTATTGCAATACGCGAGTTATATGGTCTTGGTATGTTGTATTGCAATGTGTGAGTTATATGGTCTTGGTATGTTGTATTGCAATACGCGAGTTATATCGTCTTGGTATGTTGTATTGCAATGTGCGAGTTATATGGTCTTGGTATGTTGTATTGCAATACGCGAGTTATATCGTCTGGTATGTTGTATTGCAATGTGTGAGTTATATGGTTTTGGTATGTTGTATTGCAATACGCGAGTTATATCGTCTTGGTATGTTGTATTGCAATGTGCGAGGTATATGGTCTTGGTATGTTGTATTGCAATACGCGAGTTATATGGTCTTGGTATGTTGTATTGCAATGTGTGAGGTATATGGTTTTGGTATGTTGTATTGCAATACGCGAGTTATATTGTCTTGGTATGTTGTATTGCAATAGGCGAGTTATATTGTCTTGGTATGTTGTATTGCAATACGCGAGTTATATCGTCTTGGTATGTTGTATTGCAATGTGCGAGTTATATGGTGTTAGTATGTTGTATTGCAATACGCGAGTTATATCGTCTTGGTATGTTGTATTGCAATGTGCGAGTTATATGGTCTTGGTATGTTGTATTGCAATACGCGAGTTATATGGTCTTGGTTTGTTGTATTGCAATAAGCAAGTTATATGGTCTTGGTATGTTGTATTGCAATAAGCCAGTTATATCGTTTTGGTATGTTGTATTGCAATAAGCGAGTTATATTGTCTTGGTATGTTGTATTGCAATAAGCGAGTTATATCGTCTTGGTATGTTGTATTGCAATACGCGAGTTATATCGTCTTGGTATGTTGTATTGCAATACGCGAGTTATATGGTCTTGGTATGTTGTATTGCAATATGCCAGTTATATTGTCTTGGTATGTTGTATTGCAATACGCGAGTTATATTGTCTTGGTATGTTGTATTGCAATAAGCTAGTTATATCGTCTTGGTATGTTGTATTGCAATAAGCCAGTTATATTGTCTTGGTATGTTGTATTGCAATACGCGAGTTATATCGTCTTGGTATGTTGTATTGCAATACGCGAGTTATATGGTATTGGTATGTTGTATTGCAATAAGCGAGTTATATGGTCTTGGTATGTTGTATTACAATATGCGAGTTATATGGTCTTGGTATGTTGTATTGCAATACGCGAGTTATATGGTCTTGGTATGTTGTATTGCAATACGCGAGTTATATGGTCTTGGTATGTTGTATTGCAATAAGCGAGTTATATGGTCTTGGTATGTTGTATTGCAATACGCGAGTTATATCGTCTTCGTATGTTGTATTGCAATAAGCGAGTTATATGGTCTTGGTATGTTGTATTGCAATAAGCGAGTTATATGGTTTTGATATGTTGTATTGCAATACGCGAGTTATATCGTCTTGGTATGTTGTATTGCAATACGCGAGTTATATTGTCTCGGTATGTTGTATTGCAATAAGCGAGTTATATGGTGTTATATCGTATTGGTTTGTTGTATTGCAATACGCGAGTTATATGGTCTTGGTATGTTGTATTGCAATACGCGAGTTATATGGTCTTGGTATGTTGTATTGCAATACGCGAGTTATATGGTCTTGGTATGTTGTATTGCAATAAGCGAGTTATATTGTCTTGGTATGTTGTATTGCAATAAGCGAGTTATATCGTATTGGTTTGTTGTATTGCAATACGCGAGTTATATTGTCTTGGTATGTTGCATTGCAATACGCGAGTCATATTGTCTTAGTTTGTTGTATTGCAATAAGCGAGTTATATTGTCTTGGTATGTTGTATTGCAATAAGTGAGTTATATGGTCTTGGTATGTTGTATTGCAATACGCGAGTTATATCGTCTTGGTATGTTGTATTGCAATACGCGAGTTATATGGTCTTGGTATGTTGTATTGCAATACGCGAGTTATATGGTCTTGGTATGTTGTATTGCAATACGCGAGTTATATGGTCTTCGTATGTTGTATTGCAATACGTGAGTTATATCGTCTTGGTATGTTGTATTGCAATAAGCGAGTTATATGGTCTTGGTATGTTGTATTGCAATAAGCGAGTTATATGGTCTTGGTATGTTGTATTGCAATAAGCGAGTTATATGGTCTTGGTTTGTTGTATTGCAATACGCGAGTTATATCGTCTTGGTATGTTGTATTGCAATACGCGAGTTATATGGTCTTGGTATGTTGTATTGCAATTCGCGAGTTATATCGTCTTGGTATGTTGTATTGCAATACGCGAGTTATATCGTCTTGGTATGTTGTATTGCAATATGCGAGTTATATGGTCTTGGTATGTTGTATTGCAATACGCGAGTTCTATGGTCTTGGTATGTTGTATTGCAACACACGAGTTATATGGTCTTGGTATGTTGTATTGCAATACGCGAGTTCTATGGTCTTGGTATGTTGTATTGCAACACACGAGTTATATGGTCTTGGTATGTTGTATTGCAATAAGCCAGTTATATCGTTTTGTTATGTTGTATTACAATACGCGAGTTCTATGGTCTTGGTATGTTGTATTGCAACACACGAGTTATATTGTCTTGGTATGTTGTATTGCAATAAGCGAGTTATATCGTTTTGGTATGTTGTATTGCAATGAGCGAGTTATATTGTCTTGGTATGTTGTATTGCAATAAGCGAGTTATATCGTCTTGGTATGTTGTATACGCTAGTTATATCGTCTTGGTATGTTGTATTGCAATAAGCGAGTTATATGGTCTTGGTATGTTGTATTGCAATACGCGAGTTATATTGTCTTGGTATGTTGTATTGCAATACGCGAGTTATATGGTCTTGGTATGTTGTATTGCAATAAGCGAGTTATATTGTCTTGGTATGTTGTATTGCAATACGCCAGTTATATCGTCTTGGTATGTTGTATTGCAATAAGCGAGTTATATTGTCTCGGTATGTTGTATTGCAATAAGCGAGTTATATTGTCTTGGTATGTTGTATTGCAATAAGCGAGTTATATCGTCTTGGTATGTTGTATTGTAATACGCGAGTTATATCGTCTTGATATGTTGTATTGCAATGCGCGAGTTATATCGTCTTGGTATGTTATATTGCAATAAGCCAGTTATATTGTCTTGGTATGTTGTATTGCAATAAGTCAGTTATATTGTCTTAGTATGTTGTATTGCAATACGCGAGTTATATCGTCTTGGTATGTTGTATTGCAATAAGCTACTTATATCGTATTGGTATGTTGTATTGCAATACGCGAGTTATATCGTCTTGGTATGTTGTATTGCAATACGCGAGTTATATCGTCTTGGTATGTTGTATTGCAATGCGAGAGTTATATGGTCTTGGTATGTTGTATTGCAATACGCGAGTTATATCGTCTTGGTATGTTGTATTGCAATACGCGAGTTATATGGTCTTGGTATGTTGTATTGCAATAAGCGAGTTATATGGTCTTGGTATGTTGTATTGCAATACGCGAGTTATATGGTCTTGGTATGTTGTATTGCAATACGCGAGTTATATGGTCTTGGTATGTTGTATTGCAATACGCGAGTTATATGGTCTTGGTATTTTGTATTGCAATAAGCGAGTTACATTGTCCGGGTATGTTGTATTGCAATAAGCGAGTTATATGGTGTTATATCGTATTGGTGTGTTGTATTGCAATACGCTAGTTATATGGTCTTGGTATGTTGTATTGCAATACGCGAGTTATATGGTCTTGGTATGATGTATTGCAATACGCGAGTTATATTGTCTCGGTATGTTGTATTGCAATAAGCGAGTTATGTTGTCTTGGTATGTTGTATTGCAATAAGCCAGTTATATTGTCTCGGTATGTTGTATTGCAATACGCGAGTTATATCGTCTTGGTATGTTGTATTGCAATAAGCCAGTTATATTGTCTTGGTATGTTGTATTGCAATAAGCCAGTTATATTGTCTTGGTATGTTGTATTGCAATAAGCGAGTTATATTGTCTCGGTATGTTGTATTGCAATAAGCGAGTTATATTGTCTTGGTATGTTGTATTGCAATACGCGAGTTATATCGTCTTGGTATGTTGTATTGCAATGTGCGAGTTATATGGTCTTGGTATGTTGTATTGCAATAAGCCAGTTATATTGTCTCGGTATGTTGTATTGCAATAAGCGAGTTATATTGTCTTGGTATGTTGTATTGCAATAAGCGAGTTATATCGTATTGGTTTGTTGTATTGCAATACGTGAGTTATATTGTCTTGGTATGTTGTATTGCAATATGCGAGTTATATGGTCTTGGTATGTTGTATTGCAATACGCGAGTTATATGGTCTTGGTATGTTGTATTGCAATACGCAAGTTATATGGTCTTGGTATGTTGTATTGCAATAAGCGAGTTATATGGTCTTGGTATGTTGTATTGCAATATGCGAGTTATATGGTCTTGGTATGTTGTATTGCAATACGCGAGTTATATCGTCTTGGTATGTTGTATTGCAATAAGCTACTTATATCGTATTGGTATGTTGTATTGCAATACGCGAGTTATATCGTCTTGGTATGTTGTATTGCAATGTGTGAGTTATATGGTCTTGATATGTTGTATTGCAATACGCGAGTTATATCGTCTTGGTATGTTGTATTGCAATGTGCGAGGTATATGGTCTTGGTATGTTGTATTGCAATACGCGAGTTATATGGTCTTGGTATGTTGTATTGCAATGTGTGAGGTATATGGTTTTGGTATGTTGTATTGCAATACGCGAGTTATATTGTCTTGGTATGTTGTATTGCAATACGCGAGTTATATTGTCTTGGTATGTTGTATTGCAATACGCGAGTTATATCGTCTTGGTATGTTGTATTGCAATGTGCGAGTTATATGGTCTTGGTATGTTGTATTGCAATACGCGAGTTATATCGTCTTGGTATGTTGTATTGCAATGTGCGAGTTATATGGTCTTGGTATGTTGTATTGCAATACGCGAGTTATATGGTCTTGGTATGTTGTATTGCAATAAGCAAGTTATATGGTCTTGGTATGTTGTATTGCAATAAGCCAGTTATATCGTTTTGGTATGTTGTATTGCAATAAGCGAGTTATATTGTCTTGGTATGTTGTATTGCAATAAGCGAGTTATATCGTCTTGGTATGTTGTATTGCAATACGCGAGTTATATCGTCTTGGTATGTTGTATTGCAATACGCGAGTTATATGGTCTTGGTATGTTGTATTGCAATAAGCGAGTTATATGGTCTTGGTATGTTGTATTGCAATAGGCGAGTTTTATCGTCTTGGTATGTTGTATTGCAATACGCGAGTTATATGGTCTTGGTATGTTGTATTGCAATAAGCGAGTTATATCGTATTGGTTTGTTGTATTGCAATACGCGAGTTATATTGTCTTGGTATGTTGTATTGCAATATGCGAGTTATATGGTCTTGGTATGTTGTATTGCAATACGCGAGTTATATGGTCTTGGTATGTTGTATTGCAATACGCAAGTTATATGGTCTTGGTATGTTGTATTGCAATAAGCGAGTTATATGGTCTTGGTATGTTGTATTGCAATATGCGAGTTATATGGTCTTGGTATGTTGTATTGCAATACGCGAGTTATATCGTCTTGGTATGTTGTATTGCAATACGCGAGTTATATCGCCTTGGTATGTTGTATTGCAATGTGCGAGTTATATGGTCTTGGTATGTTGTATTGCAATACGCGAGTTATATCGTCTTGGTATGTTGTATTGCAATGTGTGAGTTATATGGTTTTGGTATGTTGTATTGCAATACGCGAGTTATATCGTCTTGGTATGTTGTATTGCAATGTGCGAGGTATATGGTCTTGGTATGTTGTATTGCAATACGCGAGTTATATGGTCTTGGTATGTTGTATTGCAATGTGTGAGGTATATGGTTTTGGTATGTTGTATTGCAATACGCGAGTTATATTGTCTTGGTATGTTGTATTGCAATACGCGAGTTATATGGTCTTGGTATGTTGTATTGCAATACGCGAGTTATATCGTCTTGGTATGTTGTATTGCAATGTGCGAGTTATATGGTCTTGGTATGTTGTATTGCAATACGCGAGTTATATGTCTTGGTATGTTGTATTGCAATGTGCGAGTTATATGGTCTTGGTATGTTGTATTGCAATACGCGAGTTATATGGTCTTGGTATGTTGTATTGCAATACGCGAGTTATATCGTCTTGGTATGTTGTATTGCAATGTGCGAGTTATATGGTCTTGGTATGTTGTATTGCAATACGCGAGTTATATGGTCTTGGTATGTTGTATTGCAATACGCGAGTTATATCGTCTTGGTATGTTGTATTGCAATACGCGAGTTATATCGTCTTGGTATGTTGTATTGCAATGTGCGAGTTATATGGTCTTGGTATGTTGTATTGCAATACGCGAGTTATATCGTCTTGGTATGTTGTATTGCAATGTGCGAGTTATATGGTCTTGGTATGTTGTATTGCAATACGCGAGTTATATGGTCTTGGTATGTTGTATTGCAATACGCGAGTTATATGGTCTTGGTATGTTGTATTGCAATAAGCGAGTTATATGGTCTTGGTATGTTGTATTGCAATAAGCGAGTTATATGGTCTTGGTATGTTGTATTGCAATACGCGAGTTATATCGTCTTGGTATGTTGTATTGCAATACGCGAGTTATATCGTCTTGTATGTTGTATTGAATACGGAGTTATATGGTTTTGGTATGTTGTATTGCAATACGCGAGTTATATTGTCTTGGTATGTTGTATTGCAATACGCGAGTTATATCGTCTTGGTATGTTGTATTGCAATGTGCGAGTTATATGGTCTTGGTATGTTGTATTGCAATACGCGAGTTATATGGTCTTGGTATGTTGTATTGCAATGTGTGAGTTATATGGTCTTGGTATGTTGTATTGCAATACGCGAGTTATATCGTCTTGGTATGTTGTATTGCAATATGCGAGTTATATGGTCTTGGTATGTTGTATTGCAATACGCGAGTTATATCGTCTTGGTATGTTGTATTGCAATATGCGAGTTATATGGTCTTGGTATGTTGTATTGCAATACGCGAGTTATATGGTCTTGGTATGTTGTATTGCAATGTGCGAGTTATATGGTCTTGGTATGTTGTATTGGAATACGCGAGTTATATGGTTTTGGTATGTTGTATTGCAATACGCGAGTTATATCGTCTTGGTATGTTGTATTGCAATGTGCGAGTTATATGGTCTTGGTATGTTGTATTGCAATACGTGAGTTATATCGTCTTGGTATGTTGTATTGCAATGTGCGAGTTATATGGTCTTGGTATGTTGTATTGCAATGTGCGAGTTATATGGTCTTGGTATGTTGTATTGCAATACGCGAGTTATATCGTCTTGGTATGTTGTATTGCAATGTGCGAGTTATATGGTCTTGGTATGTTGTATTGCAATACGCGAGTTATATGGTCTTGGTATGTTGTATTGCAATAAGCGAGTTATATGGTCTTGGTATGTTGTATTGCAATACGCGAGTTATATGGTTTTGGTATGTTGTATTGCAATACGCGAGTTATATGGTCGTGGTATTTTGTATTGCAATAAGCGAGTTACAATGTCCTGGTATGTTGTATTGCAATAAGCGAGTTATATGGTGTTATATCGTATTGTTGTGTTGTATTGCAATATGCTAGTTATATGGTCTTGGTATGTTGTATTGCAATACGCGAGTTATATGGTCTTGGTATGTTGTATTGCAATACGCGAGTTATATTGTCTTGGTATGTTGTATTGCAATAAGCGAGTTATATTGTCTTGGTATGTTGTATTGCAATAAGCGAGTTATATCGTATTGGTTTGTTGTATTGCAATACGCGAGTTATATTGTCTTGGTATGTTGCATTGCAATACGCGAGTTATATTGTCTTAGTTTGTTGTATTGCAATAAGCGAGTTATATTGTCTTGGTATGTTGTATTGCAATAAGCGAGTTATATGGTCTTGGTATGTTGTATTGCAATACGCGAGTTATATCGTCTTGGTATGTTGTATTGCAATACGCGAGTTATATGGTCTTGGTATGTTGTATTGCAATACGCGAGTTATATGGTCTTGGTATGTTGTATTGCAATACGCGAGTTATATGGTCTTGTATGTTGTATTGCAATACGGAGTTATATGTCTTGGTATGTTGTATTGCAATAAGCGAGTTATATGGTCTTGGTATGTTGTATTGCAATAAGCGAGTTATATGGTCTTGGTATGTTGTATTGCAATAAGCGAGTTATATGGTCTTGGTATGTTGTATTGCAATACGCGAGTTATATCGTCTTGGTATGTTGTATTGCAATACGCGAGTTATATGGTCTTGGTATGTTGTATTGCAATGCGAGTTATATGGTCTTGGTATGTTGTATTGCAATATGCGAGTTATATGGTCTTGGTATGTTGTATTGCAATACGCGAGTTATATGGTCTTGGTATGTTGTATTGCAATACGCGAGTTATATGGTCTTGGTATGTTGTATTGCAATAAGCGAGTTATATGGTCTTGGTATGTTGTATTGCAATATGCGAGTTATATGGTCTTGGTATGTTGTATTGCAATACGCGAGTTATATCGTCTTGGTATGTTGTATTGCAATAAGCGAGTTATATCGTCTTGGTATGTTGTATTGCAATACGCGAGTTATATTGTCTTGGTATGTTGTATTGCAATACGCGAGTTATATGGTCTTGGTATGTTGTATTGCAATACGCGAGTTATATGGTCTTGGTATGTTGTATTGCAATACGCGAGTTATATGGTCTTGGTATGTTGTATTGCAATAGCGAGTTATAGTTTGGTTGTTATATGTCTTGGTATTTGTATTGCAATAGCGAGTTATATGGTCTTGGTATGTTGTATTGCAATAGCGAGTTATATGGTCTTGGTATGTTGTATTGCAATACGCGAGTTATATGGTCTTGGTATGTTGTATTGCAATACGCGAGTTATATGGTCTTGGTATGTTGTATTGCAATACGCGAGTTATATGGTCTTGGTATGTTGTATTGCAATACGCGAGTTATATTGTCTTGGTATGTTGTATTGCAATACGCGAGTTATATCGTCTTGGTATGTTGTATTGCAATGTGCGAGTTATATGGTCTTGGTATGTTGTATTGCAATACGCGAGTTATATGGTCTTGGTATGTTGTATTGCAATGTGTGAGTTATATGGTCTTGGTATGTTGTATTGCAATACGCGAGTTATATCGTCTTGGTATGTTGTATTGCAATGTGCGAGTTATATGGTCTTGGTATGTTGTATTGCAATACGCGAGTTATATCGTCTTGGTATGTTGTATTGCAATGTGCGAGTTATATGGTCTTGGTATGTTGTATTGCAATACGCGAGTTATATGGTCTTGGTATGTTGTATTGCAATGTGTGAGTTATATGGTCTTGGTATGTTGTATTGCAATACGCGAGTTATATCGTCTTGGTATGTTGTATTGCAATGTGCGAGTTATATGGTCTTGGTATGTTGTATTGCAATACGCGAGTTATATCGTCTTGGTATGTTGTATTGCAATGTGCGAGTTATATGGTCTTGGTATGTTGTATTGCAATACGCGAGTTATATGGTCTTGGTATGTTGTATTGCAATAAGCAAGTTATATGGTCTTGGTATGTTGTATTGCAATACGCGAGTTATATGGTTTTGGTATGTTGTATTGCAATACGCGAGTTATATGGTCGTGGTATTTTGTATTGCAATAAGCGGTTTGTTGGTTGTTGTTTGTAGCGAGTTATATTGTCTTGTTGTGTTGTATTGCAATATGCTAGTTATATGGTCTTGGTATGTTGTATTGCAATAGGGTTTTGTTTGGTTGTTGTTCGCGAGTTATATCGTCTTGGTATGTTGTATTGCAATACGCGAGTTATATGGTCTTGGTATGTTGTATTGCAATAAGCGAGTTATATGGTCTTGGTATGTTGTATTGCAATAGGCGAGTTTTATCGTCTTGGTATGTTGTATTGCAATACGCGAGTTATATGGTCTTGGTATATTGTATTGCAATAAGCGAGTTATA
>CM026386.1:2801046-2817854 GCA_014843695.1 Archivesica marissinica | reverse complement strand
ATCTAGACATGTTGGAATGTCCCTTCTCTGTACAGTATAACACTGTACATCGATACATGTTGGAACGTCCCTTCTCTGTACAGTATAACAATGTCCATCTAGACATGTAGGAACGTCCCTTCTCTGTACAGTATAACACTGTCCATCTAGACATATAGGACCGTCACTTCTCTGTACAGTATAACACTGTCCATCTAGACATGTAGGAACGTCCCTTCTCTGTACAGTATAACACTGTCCATCTAGACATGTAGGAACGTCCCTTCTCTGTACAGTATAACAATATTCATCTAGACATGTTGGAACGTCCCTTCTCTGTACAGTATAACAATGTCCATCTAAACATGTAGGAACGTCCCTTCTCTGTACAGTATAACACTGTCCATCTAGACATGTTGGAACGTCCCTTCTCTGTACAGTATAACAATGTACATCTAGACATTTCGGAACGTCCCTTCTCTTTACAGTATCACAATGTCCATCTAGACATGTAGGAACGTCCCTTCTCTGTACAGTATAACAATATTCATCTAGACATGTTGGAACGTCCCTTCTCTTTAGAGTATAACAATGTACATCTAGACATGTATGAAAGTCCCTTCTCTGTACAGTATAACACTATCCATCTAGACATGTAGGAACGTCCCTTCTCTGTACAGTATTACACTGTCCATCTAGACATGTAGGAACGTCCCTTCTCTGTACTGTATAAAAATATACATCTAGACATGTAGGAACGTCCCTTCTCTGTACAGTATAACACTGTCCATCTAGACATGTAGGAACGTCCCTTTTCTGTACAGTATAAAAATATACATCTAGACATGTAGGAACGTCCATTCTCTGTACAGTATAACACTGTCCATCTAGACATATAGGAACGTCCCTTCTCTGTACAGTATAACAATGTCCATCTAGACATGTTGGAATGTCCCTTCTCTGCACTGTATAACAATGTACATCTAGACATGTATGAACGTCCCTTCTCTTTACAGTATAACACTGTGCATCCAGACATGTAGGAACGTCCCTTCTCTGTAGAGTATATCACTGTCCATCTAGACATGTAGGAACGTCCCTTCTCTGTACAGTATAACAATATTCAACTAGACATGTGGAACGTCCCTTCTCTGTAAGTATAACACACTAGACATGTAGGAACGTCCCTTTTCTGTAGAGTATAAAAATATACATCTAGACATGTAGGAACGTCCATTCCCTGTACAGTATAACAATGTCCATCTAGACATATAGGAACGTCCCTTTTCTGTACAGTATAACAATGTTCATCTAGATATGTTGGAAGGTGCCTTCTCTGCACTGTATAACAATGTACATCTAGACATGTATGAACGTCCCTTCTCTGTACAGTATAACACTGTTCATCTAGACATGTAGGAACGTCCATTCTCTGTACAGTATAACACTGTCCATCTAGACATGTAGGAACGTCCCTTCTCTGTACAGTATAATAATGTTCAACTAGACATGTTGGAACGTCCCTTCTCTGTACAGTATAACAATGTCCATCTAAACATGTAGGAACGTCCCTTCTCAGTACAGTATAACAATGTCCATCTAGACATGTAGGAACGTCCCTTCTCTGTACAGTATAACACTGTCCATCTAGACATGTAGGAACGTCCCTTCTCTGTACAGTATAACAATGTACATCTAGACATTTAGGAACGTCCCTTCTCTGTACAGTATAACAATGTCCATCTAGACATGTAGGAACGTCCCTTCTCTGTACAGTATAACAATGTCCATCTAGACATGTTGGAACGTCCCTTCTCTGTACAGTATAACAATGTACATCTAGACATGTATGAACGTCCCTTCTCTGTACAGTATAACACTATCCATCTAGACATGTAGGAACGTCCCTTCTCTGTACAGTATAACACTGTCCATCTAGACATGTAGGAACGTCCCTTTTCTGCACAGTATAAAAATATACATCTAGACATGTAGGAACGTCCATTCTCAGTACAGTATAACAATGTCCATCTAGACATGTAGGAACGTCCCTTCTCTGTACAGTATAACACTGTCCCTCTAGCCATGTTGGAACGTCCCTTCTCTGTACAGTATAACAATGTACATCTAGACATTTAGGAACGTCCCTTCTCTGTACAGTATAACAATATTCATCTAGACATTTTGGAACGTCCCTTCTCTGTACAGTATAACACTATCCATCTAGACATGTAGGAACGTCCCTTCACTGTACAGTATAACAATGTCCATCTAAACATGTAGGAACGTCCCTTCTCTATACAGTATAACACTGTCCATCTAGAAATGTTGGATCGTCCCTTCTCTGTACAGTATAACAATGTACATCTAGACATGTATGAACGTCCCTTCTCTGTACAGTATAACACTGTCCATCTAGACATGTAGGAACGCCCCTTCTCTGTACAGTATTACACTGTCCATCTAGACATGTAGGAACGTCCCTTCTCTGTACAGCATAACAATATACATCTAGACATGTAGGAACGTCCCTTCTCTGTACAATATAACACTGTCCATCTAGACATGTAGGAACGTCCCTTCTCTGTAGAGTATAACACTGTCCATCTAGACATGTAGGAACGTCCCTTCTCTGTAGAGTATAACAATGTCCATCTAGACATGTAGGAACGTCCCTTCTCTGTACAGTACAACAATGTCCATCTAGACATGTAGGAACGTCCCTTCTCTGTACAGTATAACACTGTCCATCTAGACATGTAGGAACGTCCCTTCTCTGTAGAGTATAACACTGTCCATCTAGACCTGTAGGAACGTCCCTTCTCTGTAGAGTATAACAATGTCCATATAGACATGTAGGAACGTCCCTTGTCTGTACAGTATAACACTGTCCATCTAAACATGTTAGAAGGTCCCTTCTCTGTACTGTATAACACTGTCCATCTAGACATGTATGAACGTCCCTTCTCTGTACAGTATAACACTGTCCATCTAGACATGTTAGAACGTCCCTTCTCTGTACTGTATAACACTGTCCATCTAGACATGTATGAACGTCCCTTCTCTGTACAGTATAACACTGTCCATCTATACATGTTGGAACGTCCCTTCTCTGTACAGTATAACAATGTCCATCTAGACATGTAGGAACGGCCCTTCTCTGTACAGTATAACACTGTCCATCTAGGCATGTTGGAACGTCCCTTCTCTGTACAGTATAACACTGTCCATCTAGACATGTTGGAACGTCCCTTCTCTGTACAGTATAACAATGTCCATCTAGACATGTAGGAACGTCCCTTCTCTGTACAGTATAACAATGTACATCTAGACATGTAGGAACGTCCCTTCTCTGTACAGTATAACACTTCCATCTAGACATGTAGGAACGTCCCTTCTCTGTACAGTATAACAATATCATCTAACATGTGGAACGTCCCTTCTCTGTACAGTATAACAATGTACATCTAGACATGTATGAACGTCCCTTCTCTGTACAGTATAACACTGTCCATCTAGACATGTGGGAACGTCCCTTCTCTGTACAGTATAACAATGTCCATCTAGACATGTAGGAACGTCCCTTCTCTGTACAGTATAAAAATATACATCGAGACATGTAGGAACGCCCCTTCTCTGTACAATATAACACTGTCCATCTAGACATGTAGGAACGTCCCTTTTCTGTACAGTATCAAAATATACATCTAGACATGTAGGAACGTCCTTTCTCTGTACAGTATAACACTGTCCATCTAGACATGTAGGAACGTCCCTTCTCTGTACAGTATAACAATGTCCATCTAGACATGTAGGAACGTCCCTTCTCTATACAGTATAACAAATATACATCTAGACATGTAGGAACGTCCCTTCTCTGTACAGTATAACACTGTTCATCTAGACATGTTGGAACCTCCCTTCTCTGTACAGTATAACAATGTCCATCTAGACATGTAGAAACATCCCTTCTCTGTACAGTATAACGATGTCCATCTAGGCATGTTGGAACGTCCCTTCTCTGTACAGCATAACACTGACCATCTAGACATGTTGGAACGTCCCTTCTCTGTACAGTATAACACTGTCCATCTAGACATGTAGGAACGTCCCTTCTCTGTATAGTATAACACTGTCCATCTAGACATGTAGGAACGTCCATTCTCTGTACAGTATAACACTGTCCATATAGACATGTAGGAACGTCCTTTCTCTGTACAGCATAACAATGTACAGCTAGACATATAAGAACTTCCCTTCTCTGTACAGTATAACAATGAACATCTAGACATGTAGGAATGTCCCTTCTCTGCACAGTATAACACTGTCCATCTAGACATGTAGGAACGTCCTTTCTCTGTACAGTATAACAATGTCCATCTAGACATGTAGGAACGTCCCTTCTCTGTACAGTATAAAAATATACATCTAGACATGTAGGAACGTCCCTTCTCTGTACAGTATAACTCTGTCCATCTAGACATGTAGGAACGTCCCTTCTCTGTACAGTATAACAGTGTCCATCTAGACATGTTGGAACGTCCCTTCTCTGTACAGTATAACAATGTACATCTAGACATGTAGGAACGTCCCTTCTCTGTACAGTATAACACTGTCCATCTAGACATGTAGGAACGTCCCTTCTCTGTACAGTATAACACTGTCCATCTAGACATGTTGGAACGTCCCTTCTCTGTACAGTATAAACAATGTCCATCTAGACATGTAGGAACGTCCCTTCTCTGTACAGTATAACAATGTCCATCTAGACATGTAGGAACGTCCCTTCCTGTACAGTATAACACTGTCCATCTAGACATGTAGGAACGTCCCTTCTCTGTACAGTATAACAATGTACATCTAGACATGTAGGAACGTCCCTTCTCTGTACAGTATAACACTGTCCATCTAGACATGTAGGAACGTCCCTCTCTGTACAGTAAACACATCTAGACAGGAACGTCCCTTCTCTGTACAGTATAACAATTCCATCTAGACATGTGGAACGTCCCTTCTCTGTACAGTATAACACTGTCCATCTAGACATGTAGGAACGTCCCTTCTCTGTACAGTATAACAATGTCCATCTAGACATGTTGGAACGTCCCTTCTCTGTACAGTATAACACTGTCCATCTAGACATGTAGGAACGTCCCTTCTCTGTACAGTATAACAATGTCCATCTAGACATGTAGGAACGTCCCTTCTCTGTACAGTATAACAATGTCCATCTAGACATGTAGGAACGTCCCTTCTCTGTACAGTATAACAATATACATCTAGACATGTAGGAACGTCCCTTCTCTGTACAGTATAACACTGTCCATCTAGACATGTAGGAACGTCCCTTCTCTGTACAGTATAAAAATATACATCTAGACATGTAGGAACGTCCATTCTCTGTACAGTATAACACTGTCCATCTAGACATATATGAACGTCCCTTCTCTGTACAGTATAACAATATCCATCTAGACATGTAGGAACGTCCCTTCTCTGTACAGTATAACACTGTCCATCTAGACATGTAGGAACGTCCCTTCTCTGTACAGTATAACACTGTCCATCTAGACATGTAGGAACGTCCCTTCTCTGTACAGTATAACAATGTCCATCTAGACATGTAGGAACGTCCCTTCTCTGTACAGTATAACAATGTCCATCTAGACATGTTGGAACGTCCCTTCTCTGTACAGTATAACAATGTACATCTAGACATTTAGGAACGTCCCTCTCTGTACAGTATAACAATGTCCATCTAGACATGTAGGAACGTCCCTTCTCTGTACAGTATAACAATATTCATCTAGACATGTAGGAACGTCCCTTCTCTGTACAGTATAACAATGTCCATCTAGACATGTTGGAACGTCCCTTCTCTGTACAGTATAACAATGTACATCTAGACATGTAGGAACGTCCCTTCTCTGTACAGTATAACACTGTCCATCTAGACATGTAGGAACGTCCCTTCTCTGTACAGTATAACAATGTACATCTAGACATGTTGGAACGTCCCTTCTCTGTACAGTATAACACTGTCCATCTAGACATGTAGGAACGTCCCTTCTCTGTACAGTATAACACTGTCCATCTAGACATGTAGGAACGTCCCTTCTCTGTACAGTATAACACTGTCCATCTAGACATGTAGGAACGTCCCTTCTCTGTACAGTATAACACTGTCCATCTAGACATGTAGGAACGTCCCTTCTCTGTACAGTATAACACTGTCCATCTAGACATGTAGGAACGTCCCTTCTCTGTACAGTATAACAATTCCATCTAGACATGTAGGAACGTCCCTTCTCTGTACAGTATAACAATGTCCATCTAGACATGTAGGAACGTCCCTTCTCTGTACAGTATAACACTGTCCATCTAGACATGTAGAACGTCCCTTCTCTGTACAGTATAACAATGTACATCTAGACATAAACCCCACAACATAGAACGTCCCTCTCTGTACAGTATAACAATTCATCTAGACATGTGGAACGTCCCTTCTCTGTACAGTATAACAATGTACATCTAGACATGTAGGAACGTCCCTTCTCTGTACAGTATAACACTGTCCATCTAGACATGTAGGAACGTCCCTTCTCTGTACAGTATAACAATGTCCATCTAGACATGTAGGAACGTCCCTTCTCTGTATAACAGGAACGTCCCTTCTCTGTACAGTATAACACTGTCCATCAACTTGGAACGTCCCTTCTCTGTAAGTATAACAATGTCATTAGACATTAGGAACGTCCCTTTCTGTACAGTATAACACTCCACCAAACCCCTCTGTACGTATAACACTGTCCATCTAGACATGTAGAACGTCCCTCAAACAAACCCTCTCTGTACAGTATAACACTGTCCATCTAGACATGTTAGAACGTCCCTTCTCTGTACAGTATAACACTGTCCATCTAGACATGTATGAACGTCCCTTCTCTGTACAGTATAACAATGTCCATCTAGACATGTAGGAACGTCCCTTCTCTGTACAGTATAACAATGTCCATCTAGACATGTAGGAACGGCCCTTCTCTGTACAGTATAACACTGTCCATCTAGGCATGTTGGAACGTCCCTTCTCTGTACAGTATAACACTGTCCATCTAGACATTTTGGAACGTCCCTTCTCTGTACAGTATAACAATGTCCATCTAGACATGTTGGAAGGTCCCTTCTCTGTACAGTATAACAATGTACATCTAGACATGTATGAACGTCCCTTCTCTGTACAGTATAACACTATCCATCTAGACATGTAGGAACGTCCCTTCTCTGTACAGTATAACAATATTCATCTGTACATGTTGGAACGTCCCTTCTCTGTACAGTATAACAATGTACATCTAGACATGTATGAACGTCCCTTCTCTGTACAGTATAACACTATCCATCTAGACATGTAGGAACGTCCCTTCTCTGTACAATATAACACTGTCCATCTAGACATGTAGGAACGTCCCTTTTCTGCACAGTATAAAAATATACATCTAGACATGTAGGAACGTCCATTCTCAGTACAGTATAACAATGTCCATCTAGACATGTAGGAACGTCCCTTCTCTGTACAGTATAACAATGTCCATCTAGACATGTAGGAACGTCCCTTCTCTGAACAGTATAACAATATACATCTAGACATGTAGGAACGTCCCTTCTCTGTACAGTATAACACTGTCTATCTAGACATGTAGGAACGTCCCTTTTCTGTACAGTATAAAATATACATCTAGGCATGTAGGAACGTCCCTTCTCAGTACAGTATAACACTGTCCATCTAGACATGTAGGAACGTCCCTTTTCTGTACAGTATAAAAATATACATCTAGACATGTAGGAACGTCCATTCACAGTACAGTATAACAATGTCCATCTAGACATGTAGGAACGTCCCTTCTCTGTACAGTATAACACTGTCCCTCTAGCCATGTTGGAACGTCCCTTCTCTGTACAGTATAACAATGTACATCTAGACATTTAGGAACGTCCCTTCTCTGTACAGTATAACAATATTCATCTAGACATTTAGGAACGTCCCTTCTCTGTACAGTATAACACTGTCCATCTAGACGTGTTGGAACGTCCCTTCTCTGTACAGTATAACAATGTACATCTAGACATTTAGGAACGTCCCTTCTCTGTACAGTATTACACTGTCCATCTAGACATGTAGGAACGTCCCTTCTCTGTAGAGTATAACAATATTCATCTAGACATGTAGTAACGTCCCTTCTCTGTACAGTATAAAATATATATCTAGACATGTAGGAACGTCCCTTCGCTGTACAGTATAACACTTTCCATCTAGACATGTAGGAATGTCCCTTCTCTGTACAGTATAACACTGTCCATCCAGACATGTAGGAACGTCCCTTCTCTGTACAGTATATCACTGTCCATCTAGACATGTAGGAACGTCCCTTCTCTGTACAGTATAACAATGTCCATCTAAACATGTAGGAACGTCCCTTCTCTGTACAGTATAACACTGTCCATCTAGACATGTAGGAACGTCCCTTCTCTGTACAGTATAACAATATTCATCTAGACATGTTGGAACGTCCCTTCTCTGTACAGTATAACAATGTCCATCTAGACATGTAGTAACGTCCCTTCTCTGTACAGTATAAAAATATACATCTAGACATGTAGGAACGTCCCTTCTCTGTACAGTATAACACTGTCCATCTAGACATGTAGGAACGTCCCTTTTCAGTACAGTATAAAAATATACATCTAGACATGTAGGAACGTCCATTCTCTGTACAGTATAACACTGTCCATCTAGACATATAGGAACGTCCCTTCTCTGTACAGTATAACAATGTCCATCTAGACATTTTGGAAAGTCCCTTCTCTGCACTGTATAACAATGTACATCTAGACATGTTGGAAGATCCCTTCTCTGTACAGTATAACAATGTCCATCTAGACATGTAGGAACGTCCCTTCTCTGTACAGTATAACAATATTCATCTAGACATGTTGGAACGTCCCTTCTCTGTACAGTATAACAATGTACATCAATACATGTATGAACTTCCCTTCTCTGTACAGTATAACACTATCCATCTAGACATGTAGGAACGTCCCTTCTCTGTACAGTATTACACTCTCCATCTAAACATGTAGGAACGTCCCTTCTCTGTACATTATAAAAATATACATCTAGACATGTAGGAACGTCCCTTCTCTGTACAGTATAACACTGTACATCTAGACATGTAGGAACGTCCCTTTTCTGTACAGTATAAAAATATACATCTAGACATGTAGGAACGTCCATTCTCTGTACAGTATAACACTGTCCATCTAGACATATATGAACGTCCCTTCTCTGTACAGTATAACAATATTCATCTAGACATGTATGAACGTCCCTTCTCTGTACAGTGTAACACTGTCCATCCAGACATGTAGGAACGTCCCTTCTCTGTACAGTATATCACTGTCCATCTAGACATGTAGGAACGTCCCTTCTCTGTACAGTATAACAATGTCCATCTAGACATGTAGGAACGTCCCTTCTCTGTACAGTATAACAATGTCCATCTAGACATGTTGGAACGTCCCTTCTCTGTACAGTATAACAATGTACATATAGACATTTAGGAACGTCCCTCTCTGTACAGTATAACAATGTCCATCTAGACATGTAGGAACGTCCCTTCTCTGTACAGTATAACAATATTCATCTAGACATGTAGGAACGTCCCTTCTCAGTACAGTATAACAATGTCCATCTAGACATGTTGGAACGTCCCTCTCTGTACAGTATAACAAAGTACATCTAGACATGTTGGAACGTCCCTTCTCTGTACAGTATAACACTGTCCATCTAGACATGTAGGAACGTCCCTTCTCTGTACAGTATAACAATGTACATCTAGACATGTTGGAAAGTCCCTTCTCTGTACAGTATAACACTGTCCATCTAGACATGTAGGAACGTCCCTTCTCTGTACAGTATATCACTGTCCATCTAGACATGTAGGAACGTCCCTTCTCTGTACAGTATAACACTGTCCATCTAGACATATAGGACCGTCACTTCTCTGTACAGTATAACACTGTCCATCTAGACATGTAGGAACGTCCCTTCTCTGTACAGTATATCACTGTCCATCTAGACATGTAGGAACGTCCCTTCTCTGTACAGTATAACAATATTCAACTAGACATGTTGGAACGTGCCTTCTCTGTACAGTATAACAATGTCCTTCTAAACATGTAGGAACGTCCCTTCTCTGTACAGTATAACACTGTCCATCTAGACATGTTGGAACGTCCCTTCTCTGTACAGTATAACAATGTACATCTAGACATTTCGGAACGTCCCTTCTCTTTACAGTATCACAATGTCCATCTAGACATGTAGGAACGTCCCTTCTCTGTACAGTATAACAATATTCATCTAGACATGTTGGAACGTCCCTTCTCTTTAGAGTATAACAATGTACATCTAGACATGTATGAAAGTCCCTTCTCTGTACAGTATAACACTATCCATCTAGACATGTAGGAACGTCCCTTCTCTGTACAGTATTACACTGTCCATCTAGACATGTAGGAACGTCCCTTCTCTGTACTGTATAAAAATATACATCTAGACATGTAGGAACGTCCCTTCTCTGTACAGTATAACACTGTCCATCTAGACATGTAGGAACGTCCCTTTTCTGTACAGTATAAAAATATACATCTAGACATGTAGGAACGTCCATTCTCTGTACAGTATAACACTGTCCATCTAGACATATAGGAACGTCCCTTCTCTGTACAGTATAACAATGTCCATCTAGACATGTTGGAATGTCCCTTCTCTGCACTGTATAACAATGTACATCTAGACATGTATGAACGTCCCTTCTCTTTACAGTATAACACTGTGCATCCAGACATGTAGGAACGTCCCTTCTCTGTAGAGTATATCACTGTCCATCTAGACATGTAGGAACGTCCCTTCTCTGTACAGTATAACAATATTCAACTAGACATGTTGGAACGTGCCTTCTCTGTGGAGTATAACACTGTCCATCTAGACATGTAGGAACGTCCCTTTTCTGTAGAGTATAAAAATATACATCTAGACATGTAGGAACGTCCATTCCCTGTACAGTATAACAATGTCCATCTAGACATATAGGAACGTCCCTTTTCTGTACAGTATAACAATGTTCATCTAGATATGTTGGAAGGTGCCTTCTCTGCACTGTATAACAATGTACATCTAGACATGTATGAACGTCCCTTCTCTGTACAGTATAACACTGTTCATCTAGACATGTAGGAACGTTCATTCTCTGTACAGTATATCACTGTCCATCTAGACATGTAGGAACGTCCCTTCTCTGTACAGTATAATAATGTTCAACTAGACATGTTGGAACGTGCCTTCTCTGTACAGTATAACAATGTCCTTCTAAACATGTAGGAACGTCCCTTCTCAGTACAGTATAACAATGTCCATCTAGACATGTAGGAACGTCCCGTCTCTGTACAGTATAACACTGTCCATCTAGACATGTTGGAACGTCCCTTCTCTGTACAGTATAACAATGTACATCTAGACATTTAGGAACGTCCCTTCTCTGTACAGTATCACAATGTCCATCTAGACATGTAGGAACGTCCCTTCTCTGTACAGTATAACAATATGCATCTGGACATGTTGGAACGTCCCTTCTCTGTACAGTATAACAATGTACATCTAGACATGTATGAACGTCCCTTCTCTGTACAGTATAACACTATCCATCTAGACATGTAGGAACGTCCCTTCTCTGTACAGTATAACACTGTCCATCTAGACATGTAGGAACGTCCCTTTTCTGCACAGTATAAAAATATACATCTAGACATGTAGGAACGTCCATTCTCAGTACAGTATAACAATGTCCATCTAGACATGTAGGAACGTCCCTTCTCTGTACAGTATAACACTGTCCCTCTAGCCATGTTGGAACGTCCCTTCTCTGTACAGTATAACAATGTACATCTAGACATTTAGGAACGTCCCTTCTCTGTACAGTATAACAATATTCATCTAGACATTTTGGAACGTCCCTTCTCTGTACAGTATAACACTATCCATCTAGACATGTAGGAACGTCCCTTCACTGTACAGTATAACAATGTCCATCTAAACATGTAGGAACGTCCCTTCTCTATACAGTATAACACTGTCCATCTAGAAATGTTGGATCGTCCCTTCTCTGTACAGTATAACAATGTACATCTAGACATGTATGAACGTCCCTTCTCTGTACAGTATAACACTGTCCATCTAGACATGTAGGAACGCCCCTTCTCTGTACAGTATTACACTGTCCATCTAGACATGTAGGAACGTCCCTTCTCTGTACAGCATAACAATATACATCTAGACATGTAGGAACGTCCCTTCTCTGTACAATATAACACTGTCCATCTAGACATGTAGGAACGTCCCTTCTCTGTAGAGTATAACACTGTCCATCTAGACATGTAGGAACGTCCCTTCTCTGTAGAGTATAACAATGTCCATCTAGACATGTAGGAACGTCCCTTCTCTGTACAGTACAACAATGTCCATCTAGACATGTAGGAACGTCCCTTCTCTGTACAGTATAACACTGTCCATCTAGACATGTAGGAACGTCCCTTCTCTGTAGAGTATAACACTGTCCATCTAGACCTGTAGGAACGTCCCTTCTCTGTAGAGTATAACAATGTCCATATAGACATGTAGGAACGTCCCTTGTCTGTACAGTATAACACTGTCCATCTAAACATGTTAGAAGGTCCCTTCTCTGTACTGTATAACACTGTCCATCTAGACATGTATGAACGTCCCTTCTCTGTACAGTATAACACTGTCCATCTAGACATGTTAGAACGTCCCTTCTCTGTACTGTATAACACTGTCCATCTAGACATGTATGAACGTCCCTTCTCTGTACAGTATAACACTGTCCATCTATACATGTGGGAACGTCCCTTCTCTGTACAGTATAACAATGTCCATCTAGACATTTAGGAACGGCCCTTCTCTGTACAGTATAACACTGTCCATCTAGGCATGTTGGAACGTCCCTTCTCTGTACAGTATAACACTGTCCATCTAGTCATTTTGGAACGTCCCTTCTCTGTACAGTATAACAATGTCCATCTAGACATGTTGGAAGGTCCCTTCTCTGTACAGTATAACAATGTACATCTAGACATGTATGAACGTCCCTTCTCTGTACAGTATAACACTATCCATCTAGACATGTAGGAACGTCCCTTCTCTGTACAGTATAACAATATTCATCTGTACATGTTGGAACGTCCCTTCTCTGTACAGTATAACAATGTACATCTAGACATGTATGAACGTCCCTTCTCTGTACAGTATAACACTATCCATCTAGACATGTAGGAACGTCCCTTCTCTGTACAATATAACACTGTCCATCTAGACATGTAGGAACGTCCCTTTTCTGCACAGTATAAAAATATACATCTAGACATGTAGGAACGTCCATTCTCAGTACAGTATAACAATGTCCATCTAGACATGTAGGAACGTCCCTTCTCTGTACAGTATAACAATGTCCATCTAGACATGTAGGAACGTCCCTTCTCTGTACAGTATAACAATATACATCTAGACATGTAGGAACGTCCCTTCTCTGTACAGTATAACACTGTCCATCTAGACATGTAGGAACGTCCCTTTTCTGTACAGTATAAAATATACATCTAGGCATGTAGGAACGTCCCTTCTCTGTACAGTATAACACTGTCCATCTAGACATGTAGGAACGTCCCTTTTCTGTACAGTATAAAAATATACATCTAGACATGTAGGAACGTCCATTCACTGTACAGTATAACACTGTCCATCTAGACATGTAGGAACGTCCCTTCTCTGTACAGTATAACACTGTCCATCTAGACATGTTGGAACGTCCCTTCTCTGTACAGTATAACAATGTACATCTAGACATGTAGGAACGTCCCTTCTCTGTACAGTATAACAATATTCATCTAGACATGTAGGAACGTCCCTTCTCTGTACAGTATAACACTGTCCATCTAGACGTGTTGGAACGTCCCTTCTCTGTACAGTATAACAATGTACATCTAGACATTTAGGAACGTCCCTTCTCTGTACAGTATAACACTGTCCATCTAGACATGTAGGAACGTCCCTTCTCTGTACAGTATAACAATATTCATCTAGACATGTAGGAACGTCCCTTCTCTGTACAGTATAAAATATATATCTAGACATGTAGGAACGTCCCTTCTCTGTACAGTATAACACTGTCCATCTAGACATGTAGGAACGTCCCTTCTCTGTACAGTATAACACTGTCCATCTAGACATGTAGGAACGTCCCTTCTCTGTACAGTATAACACTGTCCATCTAGACATGTAGGAACGTCCCTTCTCTGTACAGTATAACAATGTCCATCTAGACATGTAGGAACGTCCCTTCTCTGTACAGTATAACACTGTCCATCTAGACATGTAGGAACGTCCCTTCTCTGTACAGTATAACAATATTCATCTAGACATGTTGGAACGTCCCTTCTCTGTACAGTATAACAATGTCCATCTAGACATGTAGTAACGTCCCTTCTCTGTACAGTATAAAAATATACATCTAGACATGTAGGAACGTCCCTTCTCTGTACAGTATAACACTGTCCATCTAGACATGTAGGAACGTCCCTTTTCAGTACAGTATAAAAATATACATCTAGACATGTAGGAACGTCCATTCTCTGTACAGTATAACACTGTCCATCTAGACATATAGGAACGTCCCTTCTCTGTACAGTATAACAATGTCCATCTAGACATTTTGGAAAGTCCCTTCTCTGCACTGTATAACAATGTACATCTAGACATGTTGGAAGATCCCTTCTCTGTACAGTATAACAATGTCCATCTAGACATGTAGGAACGTCCCTTCTCTGTACAGTATAACAATATTCATCTAGACATGTTGGAACGTCCCTTCTCTGTACAGTATAACAATGTACATCAATACATGTATGAACTTCCCTTCTCTGTACAGTATAACACTATCCATCTAGACATGTAGGAACGTCCCTTCTCTGTACAGTATTACACTCTCCATCTAAACATGTAGGAACGTCCCTTCTCTGTACACTATAAAAATATACATCTAGACATGTAGGAACGTCCCTTCTCTGTACAGTATAACACTGTACATCTAGACATGTAGGAACGTCCCTTTTCTGTACAGTATAAAAATATACATCTAGACATGTAGGAACGTCCATTCTCTGTACAGTATAACACTGTCCATCTAGACATATATGAACGTCCCTTCTCTGTACAGTATAACAATATTCATCTAGACATGTATGAACGTCCCTTCTCTGTACAGTATAACACTGTCCATCCAGACATGTAGGAACGTCCCTTCTCTGTACAGTATATCACTGTCCATCTAGACATGTAGGAACGTCCCTTCTCTGTACAGTATAACAATGTCCATCTAGACATGTAGGAACGTCCCTTCTCTGTACAGTATAACAATGTCCATCTAGACATGTAGGAACGTCCCTTCTCTGTACAGTATAACAATGTACATCTAGACATGTAGGAACGTCCCTTCTCTGTACAGTATAACACTGTCCATCTAGACATGTAGGAACGTCCCTTCTCTGTACAGTATAACAATATTCATCTAGACATGTAGGAACGTCCCTTCTCTGTACAGTATAACAATGTCCATCTAGACATGTTGGAACGTCCCTTCTCTGTACAGTATAACAAAGTACATCTAGACATGTAGGAACGTCCCTTCTCTGTACAGTATAACACTGTCCATCTAGACATGTAGGAACGTCCCTTCTCTGTACAGTATAACAATGTACATCTAGACATGTAGGAACGTCCCTTCTCTGTACAGTATAACACTGTCCATCTAGACATGTAGGAACGTCCCTTCTCTGTACAGTATAACACTGTCCATCTAGACATGTAGGAACGTCCCTTCTCTGTACAGTATAACACTGTCCATCTAGACATATAGGAACGTCCCTTCTCTGTACAGTATAACACTGTCCATCTAGACATGTAGGAACGTCCCTTCTCTGTACAGTATAACAATGTCCATCTAGACATGTAGGAACGTCCCTTCTCTGTACAGTATAACAATGTCCATCTAGACATGTAGGAACGTCCCTTCTCTGTACAGTATAACAATGTCCATCTAGACATGTAGGAACGTCCCTTCTCTGTACAGTATAACACTGTCCATCTAGACATGTAGGAACGTCCCTTCTCTGTACAGTATAACAATGTACATCTAGACATGTAGGAACGTCCCTTCTCTGTACAGTATAACAATGTCCATCTAGACATGTAGGAACGTCCCTTCTCTGTACAGTATAACACTGTCCATCTAGACATGTTGGAACGTCCCTTCTCTGTACAGTATAACAATGTACATCTAGACATGTAGGAACGTCCCTTCTCTGTACAGTATAACACTGTCCATCTAGACATGTAGGAACGTCCCTTCTCTGTACAGTATAACAATGTCCATCTAGACATGTAGGAACGTCCCTTCTCTGTACAGTATAACACTGTCCATCTAGACATGTAGGAACGTCCCTTCTCTGTACAGTATAACAATGTCCATCTAGACATGTTGGAACGTCCCTTCTCTGTACAGTATAACAATGTACATCTAGACATGTTGGAACGTCCCTTCTCTGTACAGTATAACACTGTCCATCTAGACATGTAGGAACGTCCCTTCTCTGTACAGTATAACACTGTCCATCTAGACATGTAGGAACGTCCCTTCTCT
>CM026386.1:2766199-2800046 GCA_014843695.1 Archivesica marissinica | reverse complement strand
AATACACTATGGAAATAAAAAACCTTCACAAATACACGATATGGATATAAAACATCTACCCAAATACACTTTATTGATATAAAACACCTGCCCCAAATACACGTTATGGATATAAAACACCTGCCCAAATACACGCTATGGATATAAAACATCTGCCCAAATACACGTTATGGATATAAAACACCTGCCCAAATACACGTTATGGATATAAAACATATGCCCCAAATACACGTTATGGATATAAAACACCTGCCCCAAATACACGTTATGGATATAAAACATCTGCCCAAATACACGTTATGGATATAAAACATCTGCCCCAAATACACGTTATGGATATAAAACACCTAGCCCAAATACACGTTATGATATAAAACATCTGCCCAAATACACGTTATGGATATAAAACACCGCCCCAAAATACACGTTATGGATATAAAACACCTGCCCCCCAAATAACATATGATATAAACATCTACCCAAATACACGTTATGGATATTAAAACACCTGCCCAAATACACGTTATGGATATTAAAACACCTGCCACAAATACACGTTATGGATATAAAACACCTGCCCAAATACACGTTATGGATATAAAACACCTGCCCAAATACACGTTATGGATATAAAACACCTGCCCAAATACAAGTTATGGAAATAAAACACCTTCCCAAATACACGTTATGGATATAAAACACCTGCCCCAAATACACGTTATGGATATAAAACATCTGCCCAAATACACGTTATGGATATAAAACATCTGCCCCAAATACACGTTATGGATATAAAAAACCTTCCCAAATACACGTTATGGATATAAAACATATGCCCCAAATACACGTTGTGGATATAAAACACCTGCACAAATACACGTTATGGATATAAAACATCTGCCCCAAATACACGTTATGGATATAAAACACCTGCACAAATACACGTTATGGATATAAAACACCTGCCCCAAATACACGTTATGGATATAAAACATCTGCCCAAATACACGTTATGGATATAGAAAACCTGCCCAAATACAAGTTATAGATATAACACATTTGCCCAAATAAACGTTATGGATATAAAACATCTGCCCCAAATACACGTTATGGATATAAAACATCTGCCCAAATACACGTTATGGATATGAAACATCTGCCCAAATACACGTTATGGATATAACACATCTGCCCCAAATACACGTTATGGATATAAACATCTGCCCAAATACACGTTATGGATATAAAACATCTTCCCAAATACACGTTATCGATATAAAACATTTGCCCAAATACACGTTATGGATATAAAACATCTGCCCCAAATACACGTTATGGATATAAAACATCTGCCCACATACACGTTATGGATATAAAACAACTGTCCAAATACACGTTATGGATAAAAAACCTCTGCCCAAATACACGTAATGGATATAAAACATCTGCCCAAATACACGTTATGGATATAAAACATCTACCCAGATACACGTTATGGATATAAAACCCCTGCCCAAATACACGTTATGGATATAAAACACCTGCCCCAAATACACTTTATGGATAAAAAACATCTGCCCAAATACACGTTATGGACATAAAGCATCTGCCCCAAATACACGTTATGGATATAAAACAACTGCCCCAAATACACATTATGGATATAAAACATCTGCCCCAAATACACGTTATGGATATAAAACATCTGCCCCAAATAAACGTTATGGATATAAAACATCTGCCCAAATACACGCTATGGATATAAAACACCTGCCCAAATACACGTTATGGATAATAAAACACCTGCCCAAATACACGTTAAGGATATAAAACACCTCCCCCAAATACACGTTATGGATATAAAACACCTGCCCAAATACAAGTTATGGAAATAAAAAACCTTCACAAATACACGTTATGGATATAAAACATCTGCCCCAAATACACTTTATGGATATAAAACACCTGCACAAATACACGTTATGGATATAAAACACCTGCCCCAAATACACGTTATGGATATAAAACATCTGCCCAAAGACACGTTATGGATATAAAATACCTGCCCCAAATACACGTTATGGATATAAAACACCTGCCCAAATACAAGTTATGGAAATAAAAAACCTTCACAAATACACGTTATGGATATAAAACATCTACGCAGATACACGTTATGGATAATAAAACACCTGCCCAAATACACGTTATGGATATAAAACACCTGCCCCAAATACACGTTATGGATATAAAACACCTGCCCAAATACAAGTTATGGAAATAAAAAACCTTCACAAATACACGTTATGGATATAAAACATCTACGCAGATACACGTTATGGATATAAAACACCTGCCCAAATACACGTTATGGATATAAAACATTTGCCCAAATACACGTTATGGATATAAAACATCTGCCCCAAATACACGTTATGGATATAAAACATCTGCCCAAATACACGTTATGGATATAAAACATCTGCCCCAAATACACGTTATGGAAATAAACAACCTTCACAAATACACGTTATGGATATAAAACATCTGCCCCAAATACACGTTGTGGATATAAAACACCTGCACAAATACACGTTATGGATATAAAACACCTGCCCCAAATACACGTTATGGATATAAAACATATGCCCAAATACACGTTATGGATATAGAACACCTGCCCAAATACAAGTTATGGATATAAAACATCTGCCCAAATACACGTTATGGATATAAAACATCTGCCCCAAATACACGTTATGGATATAAAACATCTGCCCAAATACACGTTATGGATATAAAACACCTGCCCCAAATACACGTTATGGATATAAAACATCTGCCCAAATACACGTTATGGATATAAGACATATGCCCACATACACGTTATGGATATAAAACATCTGCCCCAAATACACGTTATGGATATAAAACATCTGCCCACATACACGTTATGGATATAAAACATCTACCCAAATACACGTTATGGATATAAAACACCTGCCCAAATACACGTTATGGATATAAAACACCTGCCCCAAATACACGTTATGGATAATAAAACACCTGCCCAAATACACGTTATGGATATAAAACACCTGCCCCAAATACACGTTATGGATATAAAACACCTGCCCAAATACAAGTTATGGAAATAAAAAACCTTCACAAATACACGTTATGGATATAAAACATCTGCCCCAAATACACGTTATGGATATAAAACATCTGTCCAAATACACGTTATGGATATGAAACATCTGCCCCAAATACACGTTATGGAAATAAACAACCTTCACAAATACACGTTATGGATATAAAACATCTGCCCCAAATACATGTTGTGGATATAAAACACCTGCACAAATACACGTTATGGATATAAAACATCTGCCCCAAATACACGTTGTGGATATAAAACACCTGCACAAATACACGTTATGGATATAAAACACCTGCCCCAAATACACGTTATGGATATAAAACATCTGCCCAAATACACGTTATGGATATAGAAAACCTGCCCAAATACAAGTTATAGATATAACACATTTGCCCAAATAAACGTTATGGATATAAAACATCTGCCCCAAATACACGTTATGGATATAAAACATCTGCCCAAATACACGTTATGGATATGAAACATCTGCCCAAATACACGTTATGGATATAACACATCTGCCCCAAATACACGTTATGGATATAAACATCTGCCCAAATACACGTTATGGATATAAAACATCTTCCCAAATACACGTTATCGATATAAAACATTTGCCCAAATACACGTTATGGATATAAAACATCTGCCCCAAATACACGTTATGGATATAAAACATCTGCCCACATACACGTTATGGATATAAAACAACTGTCCAAATACACGTTATGGATAAAAAACCTCTGCCCAAATACACGTAATGGATATAAAACATCTGCCCAAATACACGTTATGGATATAAAACATCTAACCAGATACACGTTATGGATATAAAACCCCTGCTCATATACACGTTATGGATATAAAACACCTGCCCCAAATACACTTTATGGATAAAAAACATCTGCCCAAATACACGTTATGGACATAAAGCATCTGCCCCAAATACACGTTATGGATATAAAACAACTGCCCCAAATACACATTATGGATATAAAACATCTGCCCCAAATACACGTTATGGATATAATACATCTGCCCCAAATAAACGCTATGGATATAAAACATCTGCCCAAATACACGCTATGGATATAAAACACCTGCCCAAATACACGTTATGGATAATAAAACACCTGCCCAAATACACGTTAAGGATATAAAACACCTCCCCCAAATACACGTTATGGATATAAAACACCTGCCCAAATACAAGTTATGGAAATAAAAAACCTTCACAAATACACGTTATGGATATAACACATCTGCCCCAAATACCCTTTATGGATATAAAACACCTGCACAAATACACGTTATGGATATAAAACACCTGCCCCAAATACACGTTATGGATTTAAAACATCTGCCCAAAGTCACGTTATGGATATAAAACATCTGCCCAAATACACGTTATGGACATAAAACATCTGCCCAAATTCACGTTATGGATATGAAACATCTGCCCCAAATACACGTTATGGAAATAAAAAACCTTCACAAATACACGTTATGGATATAAAACATCTGCCCCAAATACACGTTGTGGATATAAAACACCTGCACAAATACACGTTATGGATATAAAACACCAGCCCCAAATACACGTTATGGATATAAAACATCTACGCAGATACACGTTATGGATAATAAAACACCTGTCCAAATACACGTTATGGATATAAAACACCTGCCCCAAATAAACGTTATGTATATAAAACATCTGCCCAAATACACGTTATGGATATAAAACATTTGCCCATATACACGTTATGGATATAAAACATCTGCCCCAAATACACGTTATGGATATAAAACATCTGCCCAAATACACGTTATGGATATGAAACATCTGCCCCAAATACACGTTATGGAAATAAACAACCTTCACAAATACACGTTATGGATATAAAACATCTGCCCCAAATACACGTTGTGGATATAAAACACCTGCACAAATACACGTTATGGATATAAAACACCTGCCCCAAATACACGTTATGGATATAAAACATCTGCCCAAATACACGTTATGGATATAAAACACCTGCCCAAATACAAGTTATGGATATAAAACATCTGCCCAAATACACGTTATGGATATAAAACATCTGCCCAAATACACTTTATGGATATAAACATCTGCCCAAATACACGTTATGGATATAAAACATCTCCCCAAATACACGTTATGGATATAAAACATCTGCCCAAATACACGTTATGGATATAAAACATCTGCCCCAAATACACGTTATGGATATAAAACATCTGCCCCAAATACACGTTATGGATATAAAACAACTGCCCAAATACACGTTATGGATATAAAACCTCTGCCCAAATACACGTTATGGATATAAAACATCTGCCCAAATACACGTTATGGATATAAAACATCTACCCAAATACACGTTATGGATATAAAACACCTGCCCATATACACGTTATGGATATAAAACACCTGCCCAAATACACGTTATGGACATAAAACACCTGCTCCTAATACACGTTATGGATATAAAACACCTGCCCCAAATACACGTTATGGATATAAAACATCTGCCCCAAATAAATGTTATGGATATAAAACATATGCCCAAATACACGCTATGGATATAAAACACCTGCCCAAATACACGTTATGGATAATAAAACACCTGCCCAAATACACATTAAGGATATAAAACACCTGCCCCAAATACACGTTATGGATATAAAACTCCTGCCCAAATACAAGTTATGGAAATAAAAAACCTTCACAAATACACATTATGGATATAACACATCTGCCCCAAATACACGTTATGGATATAAAACACCTGCACAAATACACGTTATGGATATAAAACACCTGCCCCAAATACACGTTATGGATATAAAACATCTGCCCAAATACACGTTATGGATATAAAACATATGCCCAAATACACGTTATGGATATAAAACATCTGACCCAACTACACGTTATGGACATAAAATATCTGCCCAAATACACGTTATGGATATGAAACATCTGCCCCAAATACACGTTATGGAAATAAAAAACCTTCACAAATACACGTTATGGATATAAAACATCTGCCCCAAATACACTTTGTTGATATAAAACACCTGCACAAATACACGTTATGGATATAAAACACCAGCCCCAAATACACGTTATGGATATAAAACATCTGCCCAAATACACGTTATGGATATAGAACACCTGCCCAAATACAAGATATGGATATAAAACATTTGCCCAAATACACGTTATGGATATAAAACATCTGCCC
The DNA here is from genome assembly GCA_014843695.1 of Archivesica marissinica. Lineage (NCBI taxonomy): Eukaryota > Metazoa > Mollusca > Bivalvia > Venerida > Vesicomyidae > Archivesica > Archivesica marissinica. The sequence continues at coordinate 2,793,608 of CM026386.1, read as the reverse complement.
CAAATACACGTTATGGATATAAAACATCTGCCCAAATACACGTTATGCATATGAAACATCTGCCCCAAACACACGTTATGGATATAAAACATCTGCCCAAATACAGGTTATAGATATAAGACATATGCCCACATACACGTTATGGATATAACACATCTGCCCCAAATACACGTTATGGATATAAAACATCTGCCCAAATACACGTTATGGATATAAAACATCTGCCCACATACACGTTATGGATATAAAACAACTGTCCAAATACAGGTTATGGATATAAAACCTCTGCCCAAATACACGTAATGGATATAAAACATCTGCCAAATACACGTTATGGATATAAAACATCTACCCAGATACACGTTATGGATATAAACCCCTGCCCAAATACACGTTATGGATATAAAACACCTGCCCCAAATACTTTTTATGGATAAAAGACATCTGCCCAAATACACGTTATGGATATAAAACATCTGCCCCAAATACACGTTATGGATATAAAACATCTGCCCAAATACACGTTATGGACATAAAGCATTTGCCCCAAATACACGTTATGGATATAAAACATATGCCCAAATACACGCTATGGATATAAAACACCTGCCCAGATACACGTTATGGATAATAAAACACCTGCCCAAATACACGTTATGGATATAAAACACCTGCCCCAAATACACGTTATGGATATAAAACACCTGCCCAAATACAAGTTATGGAAATAAAAAACCTTCACAAATACACGTTATGGATATAAAACATCTGCCCCAAATACACGTTATGGATATAAAACACCTGCACAAATACACGTTATGGATATAAAACACCTGCCCCAAATACACGTTATGAATATAAAACATCTGCCCAAATACACGTTATGAACATAAAACACCTGCCAAAATACACGTTTTGGATATAAAACACCTGCCCAAATACAAGTTATGGATATAAAACATTTGCCCAAATACACGTTATGGATATAAAACATCTGCCCCAAATACACGTAATGGATATAAAACATCTGCCCAAATACACGTTATGGATATGAAACATCTGCCCAAATACACGTTATAGATATAAAACACCTGCCCCAAATAAACGTTATGGATATAAAACACCTGTCCCAAATACACGTTGTGGATATAAAACACCTGCACAAATACACGTTATGGATATAAAACACCAGCCCCAAATACACGTTATGGATATAAAACATCTACGCAGATACACGTTATGGATAATAAAACACCTGTCCAAATACACGTTATGGATATAAAACACCTGCCCCAAATAAACGTTATGTATATAAAACATCTGCCCAAATACACGTTATGGATATAAAACATTTGCCCATATACACGTTATGGATATAAAACATCTGCCCCAAATACACGTTATGGATATAAAACATCTGCCCAAATACACGTTATGGATATGAAACATCTGCCCCAAATACACGTTATGGAAATAAACAACCTTCACAAATACACGTTATGGATATAAAACATCTGCCCCAAATACACGTTGTGGATATAAAACACCTGCACAAATACACGTTATGGATATAAAACACCTGCCCCAAACACACGTTATGGATATAAAACATCTGCCCAAATACACGTTATGGATATAGAAATCCTGCCCAAATACAAAGTATAGATATAACACATTTGCCCAAATACACGTTATGGATATAACACATCTGCCCCAAATACACTTTATGGATATAAACATCTGCCCAAATACACGTTATGGATATAACACATCTTCCCAAATACACGTTATGGATATAAAACATTTGCCCAAATACACGTTATGGATATAAAACATCTGCCCCAAATACACGTTATGGATATAAAACATTTGCGCACATACACGTTATGGATATAAAACAACTGTCCAAATACACGTTATGGATAAAAAACCTCTGCCCAAATACACGTAATGGATATAAAACATCTGCCCAAATATACGTTATGGATATAAAACATCTACCCAGATACACGTTATGGATATAAAACCCCTGCCCATATACACGTTATGGATATAAAACACCTGCCCAAATACACGTTATGGACATAAAGCACCTGCTCCTAATACACGTTATGGATATAAAACACCTGCCCCAAATACACGTTATGGATATAAAACATCTGCCCCAAATAAATGTTATGGATATAAAACATATGCCCAAATACACGCTATGGATATAAAACACCTGCCCAAATACACGTTATGGATAATAAAACACCTGCCCAAATACACATTAAGGATATAAAACACCTGCCCCAAATACACGTTATGGATATAAAACTCCTGCCCAAATACAAGTTATGGAAATAAAAAACCTTCACAAATACACATTATGGATATAACACATCTGCCCCAAATACACGTTATGGATATAAAACACCTGCACAAATACACGTTATGGATATAAAACACCTGCCCCAAATACACGTTATGGATATAAAACATCTGCCCAAATACACGTTATGGATATAAAACATATGCCCAAATACACGTTATGGATATAAAACATCTGACCCAACTACACGTTATGGACATAAAATATCTGCCCAAATACACGTTATGGATATGAAACATCTGCCCCAAATACACGTTATGGAAATAAAAAACCTTCACAAATACACGTTATGGATATAAAACATCTGCCCCAAATACACTTTGTTGATATAAAACACCTGCACAAATACACGTTATGGATATAAAACACCAGCCCCAAATACACGTTATGGATATAAAACATCTGCCCAAATACACGTTATGGATATAGAACACCTGCCCAAATACAAGATATGGATATAAAACATTTGCCCAAATACACGTTATGGATATAAAACATCTGCCCCAAATACACGTTATGGATATAAAACATCTGCCCAAATACACGTTATGCATATGAAACATCTGCCCCAAACACACGTTATGGATATAAAACATCTGCCCAAATACAGGTTATAGATATAAGACATATGCCCACATACACGTTATGGATATAACACATCTGCCCCAAATACACGTTATGGATATAAAACATCTGCCCAAATACACGTTATGGATATAAAACATCTGCCCACATACACGTTATGGATATAAAACAACTGTCCAAATACAGGTTATGGATATAAAACCTCTGCCCAAATACACGTAATGGATATAAAACATCTGCCAAATACACGTTATGGATATAAAACATCTACCCAGATACACGTTATGGATATAAAACCCCTGCCCAAATACACGTTATGGATATAAAACACCTGCCCCAAATACTCTTTATGGATATAAAAACATCTGCCCAAATACACGTTATGGATATAAAACATCTGCCCCAAATACACGTTATGGATATAAAACATCTGCCCAAATACACGTTATGGATATAAAACATCTGCCCCAAATACACGTTATGGATATAAAACATATGCCCAAATACACGCTATGGATATAAAACACCTGCCAATACACGTTATGGATAATAAAACACCTGCCCAAATACACGTTATGGATATAAAACACCTGCCCAAATACACGTTATGGATATAAAACACCTGCCCAAATACAAGTTATGGAAATAAAAAACCTTCACAAATACACGTTATGGATATAAAACATCTGCCCCAAATACACGTTATGGATATAAAACACCTGCACAAATACACGTTATGGATATAAAACACCTGCCCCAAATACACGTTATGAATATAAAACATCTGCCCAAATACACGTTATGAACATAAAACACCTGCCAAAATACACGTTTTGGATATAAAACACCTGCCCAAATACAAGTTATGGATATAAAACATTTGCCCAAATACACGTTATGGATATAAAACATCTGCCCCAAATACACGTAATGGATATAAAACATCTGCCCAAATACACGTTATGGATATGAAACATCTGCCCAAATACACGTTATAGATATAAAACACCTGCCCCAAATAAACGTTATGGATATAAAACACCTGTCCCAAATACACGTTATGGATATAAAACATCTGCCCCAAATACACGTTATGGATATAAAACATCTGCCCAAATACACGTCATGAACATAAAGCACCTGCCTCAATACACGCTATGGATATAAAACATCTGCCCAAATATACGTTATAGATATAAAATGTCTGCCCAAATACACGTTATGGAATTGAAACATCTGCCCACATACACGTTATGGATATAAAACATCTGCCCCAAATACACGTTATGGATATAAAACATCTGCCCAAATACACGTTATGCATATGAAACATCTGCCCCAAACACACGTTATGGATATAAAACATCTGCCCAAATACAGGTTATAGATATAAGACATATGCCCACATACACGTTATGGATATAACACATCTGCCCCAAATACACGTTATGGATATAAAACATCTGCCCAAATACACGTTATGGATATAAAACATCTGCCCACATACACGTTATGGATATAAAACAACTGTCCAAATACAGGTTATGGATATAAAACCTCTGCCCAAATACACGTAATGGATATAAAACATCTGCCAAATACACGTTATGGATATAAAACATCTACCCAGATACACGTTATGGATATAAACCCCTGCCCAAATACACGTTATGGATATAAAACACCTGCCCCAAATACTTTTTATGGATAAAAGACATCTGCCCAAATACACGTTATGGATATAAAACATCTGCCCCAAATACACGTTATGGATATAAAACATCTGCCCAAATACACGTTATGGACATAAAGCATTTGCCCCAAATACACGTTATGGATATAAAACATATGCCCAAATACACGCTATGGATATAAAACACCTGCCCAAATACACGTTATGGATAATAAAACACCTGCCCAAATACACGTTATGGATATAAAACACCTGCCCCAAATACACGTTATGGATATAAAACACCTGCCCAAATACAAGTTATGGAAATAAAAAACCTTCACAAATACACGTTATGGATATAAAACATCTGCCCCAAATACACGTTATGGATATAAAACACCTGCACAAATACACGTTATGGATATAAAACACCTGCCCCAAATACACGTTATGAATATAAAACATCTGCCCAAATACACGTTATGAACATAAAACACCTGCCAAAATACACGTTTTGGATATAAAACACCTGCCCAAATACAAGTTATGGATATAAAACATTTGCCCAAATACACGTTATGGATATAAAACATCTGCCCCAAATACACGTAATGGATATAAAACATCTGCCCAAATACACGTTATGGATATGAAACATCTGCCCAAATACACGTTATAGATATAAAACACCTGCCCCAAATAAACGTTATGGATATAAAACACCTGTCCCAAATACACGTTATGGATATAAAACATCTGCCCCAAATACACGTTATGGATATAAAACATCTGCCCAAATACACGTCATGAACATAAAGCACCTGCCTCAATACACGCTATGGATATAAAACATCTGCCCAAATATACGTTATAGATATAAAATGTCTGCCCAAATACACGTTATGGAATTGAAACATCTGCCCACATACACGTTATGGATATAAAAACTCTGCCCCAAATACATGTTATGGATATATAACATCTGCCCAAATACACGTTATGGATAATAAAACACCTGCCCAAATACACGTTATGGATATAAAACATCTGCCCCAAATACACGTTATGGATATAAAACAGCTGCCCCAAATACACGTTATGGATATAAAACATATGCCCACATACACGTTATGGATATAAAACATCTGCCCAAATACACGTTATGGATATAAAACATCTGCCCAAATACACGTTATAGATATAAAACATATGCCCACATACACGTTATGGATATAAATCACCTGTCCAAATACACGTTATGGATATAAAACACCTGCCAAATACACGTTATGGATATGAAACATCTGCCCCAAATACACGCTTTGGATATAAAATCTATGCCCCAAATACACAGTATGGATATAAAACATCTGACTAATTACACGTTATGGATATAAAACATCTGCCCAAATACACGTTATGGATATAAAACATCTGCCCAAATACACGTTATGGATATAAAACACCTGCCAACATACACGTTATGGATATAATAACTCTGCCCCAAATACATGTTATGGATATAAAACACCTGTCCCAAATACACGTTATGGATATAAAACATCTGACCCAAATACACGTTATGGATATAAAAGATCTGCCCAAATACACGTTATGGATATAAAACATATGCCCAAATACACGTTATGGAATTGAAACATCTGCCCACATACACGTTATGGATATAAAAACTCTGCCCCAAATACATGTTATGGATATAAAACATCTGCCCAAATACACGTTATGGATAATAAAACACCTGCCCAAATACACGTTATGGATAGAAAACATCTGCCCAAAAACACGTTATGGATATAAAACATCTGCCCCAAATACACGTTATGGATATAAAACATCTGCCCCAAATACACAGTATCGATATAAAACACCTGCCCAAATACACGTTATGGATATATAACATCTGCCACAAATACACGTTATGGATATAAAACATCTGCCAAATACACGTTATGGATATAAAACTTCTGCCCAAATACACGTTATGGATATAAAACATCTGCCCAAATACACGTTATGGATATAAAACCCCTGCCCAAATACACGTTATGAATAGAAAACACCTGCCCCAAATACACTTTATGGATAAAAAACGTCTGCACAAATACACGTTATGGACATAAAGCACCTGACCCAAATACACGTTATGGATATAAAACACCTGCCCCATATAAACGTTATGGATATAAAACATCTGCCCCAAATACACGTTAGGGATATAAAACATCTGCTCAAATACACGTTATGGACATAAAGCACCTGCCCCAGATACACGTTATGGATATAAAACATCTGCCCAAATACACGCTATGGATATAAAACACCTGCCCAAATACACGTTATGGATAATAAAACACCTGCCCAAATACACGTTATGGATATAACACATCTGCCACAAATACACGTTATGGATATAAAACACCTGCACAAATACACGTTATGGATATAAGACACCTGCCCCAAATACACGTTATGGATATAAAACATCTGCCCAAATACACGTTATGGATATAGAACACCTGCCCAAATACAAGTTATGGATATAAAACATTTTCCCAAATACACGTTATGGATATAAAACATCTGCCCCAAATACACGTTATGGATATAAAACATTTGCCGAAATACACGTTATGGATATGAAACATCTGCCCCAAATACACGTTATGGATATAAAACATCTGCCCAAATACACGTTATGGATATAAAACATCTGCCCCAAATACACGTTATGGATATAAAACATCTGCCCAAATACACGTTATGGATATAAAACATCTGCCCAAATACACGTTATAGATATAAAACATATGCCCACATACATATTATGGATATAACACATCTGCCCCAAATACACGTTATGGATATATTAATCATCTGCCCAAATACACGTTATGGATATGAAACATCTTCCCAAATACACGCTATGGATATAAATCATCTGCCCACATACACGTTATGGATATAAAACAATTGTCCAAATACACGTTATGGATATAAAACCTCTGTCCAAATACACGTAATGTATATAAAACATCTGCCCAAATACACGTTATGGATATAAAACATCTACCCAGATACACGTTATGGATATAAAACCCCTGCCCAAATACACGTTATGGATATAAAACACCTGCCCCAAATACACTTTATGGATTAAAAACATCTGCCCAAATACACGTTATGGACATAAAGCACCTGCCCCAAATACACGTTATGGATATTAAACACCTGCCCCAAATACACGTTATGGATATAATATATCTGCCCCAAATACACGTTATGGATATAAAACATCTGCCCAAATACACGTTATGGACATAAAGCAATTGCCCCAAATACACATTATGGATATAAAACATCTGCCCAAATACACGCTATGGATATGAAACATCTGCCCCAAATACACGTTATGGATATAAAACATCTGCCCAAATACACGTTATGGATATAAAACATCTGCCCCAAATACATGTTATGGATATAAAACATCTGCCCAAATACACGTTATGGATATAAAACATCTGCCCAAATACACGTTATAGATATAAAACATATGCCCACATACACGTTATGGATATAAAACATCTGCCCCAAATACACGTTATGGATATAAAACATCTGCCCCAAATACACGTTATGGATATAAAACATCTGCCCACATACACGTTATGGAAATAAAATCTCTGCCCCAAATACATGTTATGGATATAAAACCTCTGCCCAAATACACGTTATAGATATAAAACACCTGCCCAAATACACGTTATGCATATTAAACACCTGCCCCAAATACACGTTATGGGTATAAAACACCTTCCCCAAATACACGTTATGGATATAAAACATCTGCCCAAATACACGTTATGGATATAACACGTCTGCCCAAATACACGTTATGGACATAAAGCACCTATCTCAAATACACGCTATGGATATAAAACATCTGCTCAAATACACGTTTTGGATAAAAAAACACCTGCCCAAATACAAGTTATGGATATAAAACATTTGCCAAAATACACATTATGGATATAAAACATCTGCCCCAAATACACGTTATGGATATAAAACATCTGCCCAAATACACGTTATGGATATGAAACATCTGCCACAAATACACGTTATGGATATAAAACATCTGCCCAAATAAACGTTATGGATATAAAACATCTGCCTCAAATACACGTTATGGATATAAAACATCTGCCTCAAATACACGTTATGGATATAAAACATCTGCCCCAAATACACAGTATGGATATAAAACACCTGCCCAAATACACGTCATGGATATAAAAACTCTGCCCCAAATACATGTTATGGATATAAAACATCTGCTCAAATACACGATATAGATATAAAACACCTGCCCAAATACACGTTATGGATATAAAACACCTGCCCCAAATACACGTTATGGATATAAAACACCTGCCCAAATACACGTTATGGACATAAAGCACCTGCCTCAAATACACGATATGGATATAAAACATCTGCCCAAATACACGTTATGGATATAAAATATCTGCCCAAATACACGTTATGGAATTGAAACATCTGCCCACATACACGTTATGGATATAAAAACTCTGCCCCAAATACATGCTATGGATATAACACATCGGCCAAAATACACGTTATGGATAATAAAACACCTGCCCAAATATACGTTATTGATATAAAAACACCTGCCCCAAATACACGTTATGGATATAAAACACCTGCCCAAATACAAGTTATGGAAATAAAAAACCTTCACAAATACACGTTATGGATATAAAACATCTGCCCAAATACACGTTATGGATATAAAACATCCTCCCACATACACGTTATGGATATAAAACATCTGCCCAAATACACGTTATGGATATAAAACATCCTCCCACATACACGTTATGGATATAAAACACCTGTCCAAATACACGTTATGGATATAAAACATCTTCTCAAATACACGTTATGGATATAAAACATATGCCCACATACACGTTATGGATATAAAACACCTGTCCAAATACACGTTATGGATATAAAGCACCTGCCTCAAATACACGCTATGGATATAAAACATCTGCCCAAATACACGATATGGATATAAAACACCTGCCCAAATACATGTTATTGATATAAATCATTTGCCCAAATACACATTATGGATATAAAACATCTGCCCCAAATACACGTTATGGATATAAAACATCTGCCCCAAATACACGTTATGGATATAAAACATCTGCCCCAAATACACGTTATGGATATAAAACATCTGCCCAAATACACGTTATGGATATAAAACATATGCCCACATACACGTTATGGATATAAAACACCTGTCCAAATACACGTTATGGATATAAAACACCTGCCAAATACACGTTATGGATATAAAACATCTGCCCCAAATACACGTTATGGATATAAAACATCTGACCCAAATACACGTTATGGATATAAAACATCTGCCCACATACACGTTATGGAAATAAAAACTCTGCCCCAAATACATGTTATGGATATAAAACCTCTGCCCAAATACACGTTATAGATATAAACACCTGCCCAAATACACGATATGCATATTAAACACCTGCCCCAAATACACGTTATGGACATAAAGCACCTGTCTCAAATACATGCTATGGATAAAAACATCTGCACAAATACACGTTATGGATATAAAACCCCTGCCCAAATACAAGTTATGGATATAAAACATTTGCCAAAATACACATTATGGATATAAAACATCTGCCCCAAATACACGTTATAGATATAAAACATCTGCCCAAATACACGTTATGGATATGAAACATCTGCCCCAAATACACGTTATGGATATAAAACATCTGCCCAAATACACGTTATGGACATAAAACATCTGCCCCAAATACACTATATGGATATAAAACATCTGCCCCAAATACACAGTATGGATATAAAACACCTGCCCAAATACACGTTATGGATAAAAAAATTCTGCCCCAAATACAAGTTATGGATATAAAACATCTGCCCAAATACACGTTATAGATATAAAACACCTGCCCAAATACACGTTATGGATATAAAATACCTGCCCCAAATACCCGTTATGGATATAAAACACTTGCCCAAATACACGTTATGGACATAAAGCATCTGCCTCAAATACACGATATGGATATAAAACATCTTCCCAAATACACGTTATGGATATAAAACATCTGCCCACATACACGTTTTGGATATAAAACAACTGTCCAAATACACGTTATGGATATAAAACCTCTGCCCAATACATGTAATGGATATAAAACATATGCCCAAATACACGTTATGGACATAAAGCACCTGCCTCAAATACACGCTATGGATATAAAACATCTGCCCAAATACACGATATGAATATAAAACACCTGCCCAAATACACGTTATGGATATAAAACACCTGCACAAATACAAGTTATTGATATAAATCATTTGCCCAAATACACATTATGGATATAAAACATCTGCCCCAAATACACGTTATGGATATAAAACATCTGCCCAAATACACGTTATGGATATGAAACATCTGCCCCAAATACACGTTATGGATATAAAACATCTGCCCAAATACACGTTATGGATATAAAACATCTGCCCCAAATACACGCTAAGGATATAAAACCTCTGCCCCAAATACACAGTATGGATATAAAACACCTGCCCCAAATACACGTTATGGATATAAAACACCTGCCCCAAATACACGTTATGGATATAAAACACCTGCCCAAATACACGTTATGGATATAAAACACCTGCCCCAAATACACGTTATGGATATAAAACACCTGCCCAAATACACGTTATGTATATAAAACATCTGCCTCAAATACAAGCTATGGATATAAAACATCTGCCCAAATACACGTTATGGATATAAAACATCTGCCCAAATACACGTTATGGAATTGAATCATCTGCCCACATACACGTTATGGATAATAAAACACCTGCCCAAATATACGTTATTGATATAAAAACACCTGCCCCAAATACACGTTATGGATATAAAACATCTGCCCACATACACGTTATGGATATAAAACACCTGTCCAAATACACGTTATGGATATAAAACATCTGCCCAAATACACGTTATGGATAATAAAACACCTGCCCAAATATACGTTATTGATATAAAAACACCTGCCCCAAATACACGTTATGGATATAAAACACCTGCCCAAATACAAGTTATGGAAATAAAAAACCTTCACAAATACACGTTATGGATATAAAACATCTGCCCAAATACACGTTATGGATATAAAACATCTGCCCACATACACGTTATGGATAAAAAACACCTGTCCAAATACACGATATGGATATAAAACATCTTCCCAAATACACGTTATGGATATAAAACATCTGCCCACATACACGTTATGGATATAAAACATCTGCCCAGATACACGTTATAGATATAAAACCCCTGCCCAAATACACGTTATGGATATAAAACACCTGCCCCAAATACACTTTATGGATAAAAAACATCTGCCCAAATACACGTTATAGATATAAAACACCAGCCCAAATATACGTTATGGATATAAAACATCTTCCCAAATACATTTTATGGATATAAAACATCTGCCCACATACACGTTATGGATATAAAACAACTGTCCAAATACACGTTATGGATATAAAACCTCTGCCCAAATACACGTAATGGATATAAAACATCTGCCCAAATACACGTTATGGATATAAAACATCTGCCCAGATACACGTTATAGATATAAAACCCCTGCCCAAATACACGTTATGGATATAAAACACCTGCCCCAAATACACTTTATGGATAAAACACATCTGCCCAAATACACGTTATAGATATAAAACACCAGCCCAAATATACGTTATGGATATAAATCATCTTCCCAAATACATGTTATGGATATAAAACATCTGCCCACATACACGTTATGGATATAAAACAACTGTCCAAATACACGTTATGGATATAAAACATCTGCCCAAATACACGTAATGGATATAAAACATCTGCCCAAATACACGTTATGGATATAAAACATCTGCCCAGATACACGTTATAGATATAAAACCCCTGCCCAAATACACGTTATGGATATAAAACACCTGCCCCACATACACTTTATGGATAAAAAACATCTGCCCAAATACACGTTATGGACATAAAGCACCTGCCCCAAATGCACGTTATGGATATAAAACACCTGCCCCAAATACACGTTATGGATATAAAACATCTGCCCCAAATACACATTATGGATATAAAACATATGCCCACATACACGTTATGGATATAAAACACCTGCCAAATACACGTTATGGATATAAAACATCAGCCCCAAATACACGCTATGGATATAAAACCTCTGACCCAAATACACAGCATAGATATAAAACATCTGCCCAAATACACGTTATGGATATAAAACATCTGCCCAGATACACGTTATAGATATAAAACACCTGCCCAAATACACGTTATGGATATAAAATACCTGCCCCAAATACCCGTTATGGATATAAAACACTTGCCCAAATACATGTTATGGACATAAAGCATCTGCCTCAAATACACGATATGGATATAAAACATCTTCCCAAATACACGTTATGGATATAAAACATCTGCCCACATACACGTTATGGATATAAAACAACTGTCCAAATACACGTTATGGATATAAAACCTCTGCCCAATACATGTATTGGATATAAAACATATGCCCAAATACACGTTATGGACATAAAGCACCTGCCTCAAATACACGCTATGGATATAAAACATCTGCCCAAATACACGATATGAATATAAAACACCTGCCCAAATACACGTTATGGATATAAAACACCTGCACAAATACAAGTTATTGATATAAATCATTTGCCCAAATACACATTATGGATATAAAACATCTGCCCCAAATACACGTTATGGATATAAAACATCTGCCCAAATACACTTTATGGATATGAAACATCTGCCCCAAATACACGTTATGGATATAAAACATCTGCCCAAATACACGTTATGGATATAAAACACCTGCCCCAAATACACGTTATGGATATAAAACACCTGCCCAAATACACGTTATGGATATAAAACTCCTGCCCCAAATACACGTTATGGATATAAAACACCTGCCCAAATACACGTTATGTATATAAAACATCTGCCTCAAATACAAGCTATGGATATAAAACATCTGCCCAAATACACGTTATGGAATTGAAACATCTGCCCACATACACGTTATGGATAATAAAACACCTGCCCAAATATACGTTATTGATATAAAAACACCTGCCCCAAATACACGTTATGGATATAAAACATCTGCCCACATACACGTTATGGATATAAAACACCTGTCCAAATACACGTTATGGATATAAAACATCTGCCCAAATACACGTTATGGATAATAAAACATCTGCCCAAATACACGATATGAATATAAAACACCTGCCCAAATACACGTTATGGATATAAAACACCTGCACAAATACAAGTTATTGATATAAAACATCTGCCCAAATACACGTTATGGATATAAAACATCTGCCCCAAATACACGCTAAGGATATAAAACCTCTGCCCCAAATACACAGTATGGATATAAAACACCTGCCCCAAATACACGTTATGGATATAAAACACCTGCCCCAAATACACGTTATGGATATAAAACACCTGCCCAAATACACGTTATGGATATAAAACACCTGCCCCAAATACACGTTATGGATATAAAACACCTGCCCAAATACACGTTATGTATATAAAACATCTGCCTCAAATACAAGCTATGGATATAAAACATCTGCCCAAATACACGTTATGGAATTGAAACATCTGCCCACATACACGTTATGGATAATAAAACACCTGCCCAAATATACGTTATTGATATAAAAACACCTGCCCCAAATACACGTTATGGATATAAAACATCTGCCCACATACACGTTATGGATATAAAACACCTGTCCAAATACACGTTATGGATATAAAACATCTGCCCAAATACACGTTATGGATATAAAACACCTGCCCAAATATACGTTATTGATATAAAAACACCTGCCCCAAATACACGTTATGGATATAAAACACCTGCCCAAATACAAGTTATGGAAATAAAAAACCTTCACAAATACACGTTATGGATATAAAACATCTGCCCAAATACACGTTATGGATATAAAACATCTGCCCACATACACGTTATGGATAAAAAACACCTGTCCAAATACACGATATGGATATAAAACATCTTCCCAAATACACGTTATGGATATAAAACATCTGCCCACATACACGTTATGGATATAAAACATCTGCCCAGATACACGTTATAGATATAAAACCCCTGCCCAAATACACGTTATGGATATAAAACACCTGCCCCAAATACACTTTATGGATAAAAAACATCTGCCCAAATACACGTTATGGATATAAAACACCTGCCCAAATAACGTTATGGATATAAAACATCTCCCAAATACACGTTATGGATATAAAACATCTGCCCACATACACGTTATGGATATAAAACAACTGTCCAAATACACGTTATGGATATAAAACCTCTGCCCAAATACACGTAATGGATATAAAACATCTGCCCAAATACACGTTATGGATATAAAACATCTGCCCAGATACACGTTATAGATATAAAACCCCTGCCCAAATACACGTTATGGATATAAAACACCTGCCCCAAATACACTTTATGGATAAAAAACATCTGCCCAAATACACGTTATGGATATAAAACACCTGCCCAAATATACGTTATGGATATAAAACATCTTCCCAAATACACGTTATGGATATAAAACATCTGCCCACATACACGTTATGGATATAAAACAACTGTCCAAATACACGTTATGGATATAAAACATCTGCCCAAATACACGTAATGGATATAAAACATCTGCCCAAATACACGTTATGGATATAAAACATCTGCCCAGATACACGTTATAGATATAAAACCCCTGCCCAAATACACGTTATGGATATAAAACACCTGCCCCAAATACACTTTATGGATAAAAAACATCTGCCCAAATACACGTTAGGGACATAAAGCACCTGCCCCAAATACACGTTATGGATATAAAACACCTGCCCCAAATACACGTTATGGATATAAAACATCTGCCCCAAATACACATTATGGATATAAAACATATGCCCACATACACGTTATGGATATAAAACACCTGCCAAATACACGTTATGGATATAAAACATCAGCCCCAAATACACGCTATGGATATAAAACCTCTGACCCAAATACACAGTATAGATATAAAACATCTGCCCAAATACACGTTATGGATATAAAACATCTGCCCAGATACACGTTATAGATATAAAACCCCTGCCCAAATACACGTTATGGATATAAAACACCTGCCCCAAATACACTTTATGGATAAAAAACATCTGCCCAAATACACGTTATGGACATAAAGCACCTGCCCCAAATACACGTTATGGATATAAAACACCTGCCCCAAATACACGTTATGGATATAAAACATCTGCCCCAAATACACATTATGGATATAAAACATATGCCCAAATACACGTTATGGATATAAAACACCTGTCCAAATACACGTTATGGATATAAAACACCTGCCAAATACACGTTATGGATATAAAACATCAGCCCAAATACACGCTATGGATATAAAACCTCTGACCCAAATACACAGTATGGATATAAAACATCTGCCCAAATACACGTTATGGATATAAAACATCTGCCCAAATACACGTTATGGATATAAAACATCTGCCCCAAATACACGTTATGGATATAAAACATCTGCCCACATACACGTTATGGATATAAAACAACTGTCCAAATACACGTTATGGATATAAAACCTCTGCCCAAATACACGTAATGGATATAAAACATATGCCCAAATACACGTTATGGACATAAAGCACCTGCCTCAAATACACGCTAATGATATAAAACATCTGCCCAAATACACGATATGGATATAAAACACCTGCCCAAATACACGTTATGGATATAAAACACCTGCACAAATACAAGTTATTGATATAAATCATTTGCCCAAATACACATTACGGATATAAAACATCTGCCCGAAATACACATTATGGATATAAAACATCAGCCCAAATACACGTTATGGATATGAAACATCTGCCCCAAATACACGTTATGGTATAAAACATCTGCCCAAATACACGTTATGGATATAAATCATCTGCCCCAAATACACGCTATGGATACAAAACCTCTGCCCCAAATACACAGTATGGATATAAAACACCTGCCCAAATACACGTTATGGATATAAAACACCTGCCCAAATACACGTTATGGATATAAAACACCTGCCCCAAATACACGTTATGGATATAAAACACCTGCCCAAATACACGTTATGGACATAAAGCACCTGCCTCAAATACAAGCTATGGATATAAAACATCTGCCCAAATACACGTTATGGATATAAAACATCTGCCCAAATACACGTTATGGAATTGAAACATCTGCCCACATACACGTTATGGATAATAAAACACCTGCCCAAATATAAGTTATTGATATAAAAACACCTGCCCCAAATACACGTTATGGATATAAAACATATGCCCACATACACGTTATGGATATAAAACATCTGCCCAAATACACGTTATGGATATAAAACATCTGCCCCAAATACACGTTATGGATATAAAACATCTGCCCACATACACGTTATGGATATAAAACAACTGTCCAAATACACGTTATGGATATAAAACCTCTGCCCAAATACACGTAATGGATATAAAACATATGCCCAAATACACGTTATGGACATAAAGCACCTGCCTCAATTACACGCTAATGATATAAAACATCTGCCCAAATACACGATATGGATATAAAACACCTGCCCAAATACACGTTATGGATATAAAACACCTGCACAAATACAAGTTATTGATATAAATCATTTGCCCAAATACACATTACGGATATAAAACATCTGCCCGAAATACACATTATGGATATAAAACATCAGCCCAAATACACGTTATGGATATGAAACATCTGCCCCAAATACACGTTATGGATATAAAACATCTGCCCAAATACACGTTATGGATATAAAACATCTGCCCCAAATACACGCTATGGATACAAAACCTCTGCCCCAAATACACAGTATGGATATAAAACACCTGCCCAAATACACGTTATGGATATAAAACACCTGCCCAAATACACGTTATGGATATAAAACACCTGCCCCAAATACACGTTATGGATATAAAACACCTGCCCAAATACACGTTATGGACATAAAGCACCTGCCTCAAATACAAGCTATGGATATAAAACATCTGCCCAAATACACGTTATGGATATAAAACATCTGCCCAAATACACGTTATGGAATTGAAACATCTGCCCACATACACGTTATGGATAATAAAACACCTGCCCAAATATAAGTTATTGATATAAAAACACCTGCCCCAAATACACGTTATGGATATAAAACATATGCCCACATACACGTTATGGATATAAAACACCTGTCCAAATACACGTTATGGATATAAAACATCTGCCCAAATACACGTTATGGATAATAAAACACCTGCCCAAATATACGTTATTGATATAAAAACACCTGCCCCAAATACAGATTATGGATATAAAACACCTGCCCAAATACAAGTTATGGAAATAAAAAACCTTCACAAATACACGTTATGGATATAAAACACCTGTCCAAATACACGATATGGATATAAAACATCTTCCCAAATACACGTTATAGATATAAAACATCTGCCCACATACACGTTATGGATATAAAACAACTGTCCAAATACACGTTATGGATATAAAACCTTTGCCCAAATACACGTAATGGATATAAAACATCTGCCCAAATACACGTTATGGATATAAAACATCTGCCCAGATACACGTTATAGATATAAAACCCCTGCCCAAATACACGTTATGGATATAAAACACCTGCCCCAAATACACTTTATGGATAAAAAACATCTGCCCAAATACATATTATGGACATAAAGCACCTGCCCCAAATACACGCTATGGATATAAAACACCTGCCCCAAATACACATTATGGATATAAAACACCTGCCCCAAATACACATTATGGATATAAAACACCTGCCCCAAATACACGTTATGGATATAAAACATCTGCCCCAAATACACATTATGGATATAAAACATATGCCCACATACACGTTATGGATATAAAACACCTGTCCAAATACACGTTATGGATATAAAACACCTGCCAAATACACGTTATGGATATAAAACATCAGCCCCAAATACACGCTATGGATATAAAACCTCTGACCCAAATACACAGTATGGATATAAAACATCTGCCCAAATACATGTTATGGATATAAAACATCTGCCCAAATACACGTTATGGATATAAAACATCTGCCCCAAATACACGTTATGGATATAAAACATCTGCCCCAAATACACAGTATGGATATAAAACACCTGCCCAAATACACGTTATGGATATAAAACATCTGCCCCAAATACACGTTATGGATATAAAACACCTGCCCAAATACACGTTATGGATATAAAACATCTGCCCCAAATACACGTTATGGATATAAAACACCTGCCCCAAATACACTTTATGGATAAAAAACATCTGCCCAAATACACGTTATGGACATAAAGCACCTGCACCAAATACACGTTATGGATATAAAACACCTGCCCAAAATACACGTTATGGATATAAAACATCTGCCCCAAATACACATTATTGATATAAAACATATGCCCACATACACGTTATGGATATAAAACACCTGTCCAAATACACGTTTTGGATATAAAACACCTGCCAAATACACGTTATGGATATAAAACATCAGCCCCAAATACACGCTATGGATATAAAACCTCTGACACAAATACACAGTATGGATATAAAACATCTTCCCAAATACACGTTATGGATATAAAACATCTGCCCAAATACACGTTATGGATATAAAACATCTGCCCCAAATACACGTTATGGATATAAAACATCTGCCCCAAATATACAGTATGGATAAAAAACACCTGCCCAAATACACGTTATGGATATAAAACATCTGCCCCAAATACACGTTATGGATATAAAACATCTGCCCCAAATACACGTTATGGATATAAAACACCTGCCCAAATACACGCTATGGATATAAAACATCTGCCCACATACACGTTATGGATATAAAAACTCTGCCCCAAATACATGTTATGGATATATAACATCTGCCAAATACACGTTATAGATATAAAACACCTGCCCAAATACACGTTATGGATATAAAACACCTGCCCCAAATACACGTTATGGATATAAAACACCTGCCCCAAATACACGTTATGGATATAAAACATCTGCCCCAAATACACGTTATGGATATAAAACATCTACCCAAATACACGTTATGGATATAAAACATCTGCCCAAATACACGTTATAGAATTGAAACATCTGCCCACATACACGTTATGGATATTAAAAATCTGCCCAAATACACGTTATGGATAATAAAACACCTGCCCAAATATACGTTATTGATATAAAAACACCTGCCCCAAATACACGTTATGGATATAAAACACCTGCACAAATACATGTTATGGATATATAACACCTGCCCCAAATACACGTTATGGATATAAGACATCTGACCCAAATACACGTTATGGATATAACACACCTGCCCAAATACACGTTATGGATATAAAAGACCTGCCCAAATACACGTTATGGATATAAAACATTTGCCCAAATACACGTTATGGATATAAAACATCTGCACCAAATACACGCTATGGATATAAAACATCTGCCCAAATACACGTTATGGATATAAAACTCCCTGAACATATATATATATCATACACTCCGTGAACATATAGATATACCATACACTCCCTGAACATATATATATCATACACTCCCTGAACATATATATATATACCATACACTCCCTGAACATATATATACCATACACTCCGTGAACATATATATATCATACACTCCCTGAACATATATATATCATACACTCCCTGAACATATATATACCATACACTCCCTGAACATATATATATCATACACTCCCTGAACATATATATATCATACACTCCGTGAACATATAGATATCATACACTCCCTGAACATATATATATACCATACACTCCCTGAACATATATATATCATACACTCCCTGAACATATATATATCATACACTCCCTGAACAAATATATATCATACACTCCGTGAACATATATATACCATACACTCCGTGAACATATATATATCATACACTCCCTGAACATAATATATATATATATACCATACACTCCCTGAACATATAGATATCATACACTCCCTGAACATATAGATATCATACACTCCCTGAACAAATAGATATCATACACTCCGTGAACATATAGATATACCATACACTCCCTGAACATATATATATCATACACTCCCTGAACATATATATATATCATACACTCCCTGAACATATAGATATCATACACTCCCTGAACATATAGATATCATACACTCCGTGAACATATAGATATACCATACACTCCCTGAACATATATATATACCATACACTCCGTGAACATAGATATACCATACACTCCCTGAACATATATATATCATACACTCCCTGAACATATAGATATCATACACTCCCTTAACATATAGATATCATACACTCCCTGAACATATAGATATCATACACTCCCTGAACATATAGATATCATACACTCCCTGAACATATAGATATACCATACACTCCCTGAACATATATATATCATACACTCCCTGAACATATATATATATACCATACACTCCCTGAACATATATATATCATACACTCCGTGAACATATATATATCATACACTCCCTGAACATATATATATCATACACTCCCTGAACATATATATATCATACACTCCCTGAACATATATATCATACACTCCCTGAACATATATATATCATACACTCCGTGAACATATATATATCATACACTCCCTGAACATATATATACATACACTCCTGAACATATATATCATACACTCCTGAACATATATATACATACACTCCCTGAACATATAGTATCATACACTCCCTGAACATATAGATATCATACACTCCGTGAACATATATATATCATACACTCCCTGAACATATATATATCATACACTCCCTGAACATATAGATATCATACACTCCCTGAACATATAGATATCATACACTCCGTGAACATATATATATCATACACTCCCTGAACATATATATCATACACTCCCTGAACAATATATATATCATACACTCCCTGAACATATAGATATCATACACTCCCTGAACATATAGATATCATACACTCCGTGAACATATAGATATACCATACACTCCCTGAACATATATATATCATACACTCCCTGAACATATATATATCATACACTCCCTGAACATATATATATCATACACTCCCTGAACATATAGATATCATACACTCCCTGAACATATAGATATCATACACTCCCTGAACATATAGATATCATACACTCCGTGAACATATAGATATACCATACACTCCCTGAACATATATATATCATACACTCCCTGAACATATAGATATCATACACTCCGTGAACATATATATATCATACACTCCGTGAACATATATATATCATACACTCCCTGAACATATATATATCATACACTCCGTGAACATATAATATACCATACACTCCGTGAACATATATATATCATACACTCCCTGAACATATATATATATATACATACACTCCCTGAACATATATATATCATACACTCCCTGAACAATATATATATCATACACTCCCTGAACATATAGATATCATACACTCCCTGAACATATAGATATCATACACTCCGTGAACATATAATATACCATACACTCCCTGAACATATATATATCATACACTCCGTGAACATATATATATCATACACTCCCTGAACATATATATATCATACACTCCCTGAACATATATATATACATACACTCCCTGAACATATATATATCATACACTCCGTGAACATATATATATCATACACTCCCTGAACATATATATATCATACACTCCCTGAACATATAGATATCATACACTCCCTGAACATATAGATATCATACACTCCCTGAACATATAGATATCATACACTCCCTGAACATATAGATATCATACACTCCGTGAACATATAGATATACCATACACTCCCTGAACATATATATATCATACACTCCCTGAACATATATATATCATACACTCCCTGAACATATATATACCATACACTCCGTGAACATATATATACCATACACTCCGTGAACATATATATATCATACACTCCCTGAACATATATATATCATACACTCCGTGAACATATATATATACCATACACTCCGTGAACATATATATATCATACACTCCCTGAACATATATATATATATACATACACTCCCTGAACATAAAGATATCATACACTCCCTGAACATATAGATATCATACACTCCCTGAACAAATATATATCATACACTCCGTGAACATATAGATATACCATACACTCCCTGAACATATATATATCATACACTCCCTGAACATATATATATATCATACACTCCCTGAACATATAGATATCATACACTCCCTGAACATATAGATATCATACACTCCGTGAACATATAGTATAACACACACTCGCTTAACCTATAGAAAACATACACTCCCTGAACATATAGATATCATACACTCCGTGAACATATAGATATACCATACACTCCCTGAACATATATATATCATACACTCCCTGAACATATAAATACTATAAACTCCCTGAACATATAGATATCATACACTGCCTGAACATATAGATATTATACATTCCCTGAACATATATATCATACACTCCCTGAACATATATATATCATACACTCCCTGAACATATATATATATATATCATACACTCCCTGAACATATATATACCATACACTCCGTGAACATATATATATCATACACTCCGTGAACATATATATATCATACACTCCCTGAACATATATATATCATACACTCCGTGAACATATATATATCATACACTCCGTGAACATATATATATCATACACTCCCTGAACATATATATCATACACTCCATGAACATATATATATCATACACTCCGTGAACATATATATATCATACACTCCCTGAACATATATATATCATACACTCCGTGAACATATATATATCATACACTCCCTGAACATATATATATCATACACTCCCTGAACATATAGATATCATACACTCCGTGAACATATATATATCATACACTCCCTGAACATATAGATATCATACACTCCCTGAACATATATATATCATACACTCCCTGAACATATATATATCATACACTCCCTGAACATATATATATCATACACTCCCTGAACATATATATATCATACACTCCGTGAACATATATATATCATACACTCCCTGAACATATATATATCATACACTCCCTGAACATATATATATCATACACTCCCTGAACATATATATATCATACACTCCCTGAACATATATATATCATACACTCCGTGAACATATATATATCATACACTCCCTGAACATAATATATATATATATACATACACTCCCTGAACATATAGATATCATACACTCCGTGAACATATATATATCATACACTCCCTGAACATATATATATCATACACTCCGTGAACATATAGATATACCATACACTCCCTGAACATATATATATCATACACTCCCTGAACATATATATATCATACACTCCCTGAACATATAGATATCATACACTCCCTGAACATATAGATATCATACACTCCGTGAACATATAGATATACATACACTCCCTGAACATATATATATCATACACTCCGTGAACATATATATATCATACACTCCCTGAACATATATATATCATACACTCCCTGAACATATAGATATCATACACTCCCTGAACATATAGATATCATACACTCCCTGAACATATAGATATCATACACTCCCTGAACATATAGATATCATACACTCCGTGAACATATAATATACATACACTCCCTGAACATATATATATCATACACCCTGAACATATATATATCATACACTCCTGAACATATATATATCATACACTCCGTGAACATATATATATCATACACTCCCTGAACATATATATATCATACACTCCCTGAACATATATATATCATACACTCCCTGAACATATAGATATCATACACTCCCTGAACATATATATATCATACACTCCGTGAACATATATATATCATACACTCCGTGAACATATATATATCATACACTCCCTGAACATATATATATCATACACTCCCTGAACATATATATATCATACACTCCCTGAACATATAGATATCATACACTCCCTGAACATATATATATCATACACTCCGTGAACATATATATATCATACACTCCCTGAACATATATATATCATACACTCCGTGAACATATATATATCATACACTCCGTGAACATATATATATCATACACTCCCTGAACATATATATATCATACACTCCGTGAACATATATATATCATACACTCCGTGAACATATATATATCATACACTCCCTGAACATATATATATCATACACTCCCTGAACATATATATATCATACACTCCGTGAACATATATATATCATACACTCCGTGAACATATATATATCATACACTCCGTGAACATATATATATCATACACTCCGTGAACATATATATATCATACACTCCGTGAACATATATATATCATACACTCCGTGAACATATAGATATCATACACTCCGTGAACATATATATATCATACACTCCGTGAACATATATATATCATACACTCCGTGAACATATATATATATCATACACTCCCTGAACATATAGATATCATACACTCCGTGAACATATATATATCATACACTCCGTGAACATATATATATCATACACTCCCTGAACATATATATATCATACACTCCGTGAACATATATATATCATACACTCCGTGAACATATATATATCATACACTCCCTGAACATATATATATCATACACTCCCTGAACATATAGATATCATACACTCCCTGAACATATAGATATCATACACTCCGTGAACATATATATATCATACACTCCCTGAACATATATATATCATACACTCCCTGAACATATAGATATCATACACTCCGTGAACATATAGATATCATACACTCCGTGAACATATATATATCATACACTCCGTGAACATATATATATCATACACTCCGTGAACATATATATATCATACACTCCGTGAACATATATATATCATACACTCCCTGAACATATAGATATCATACACTCCCTGAACATATAGATATCATACACTCCCTGAACATATATATATCATACACTCCGTGAAATATATATATATCATACACTCCCTGAACATATATATATCATACACTCCCTGAACATATATATATAATACACTCCCTGAACATATAGATAGCATACACTCCTTGAACATATATATATCATACACTCCCTGAACATATATATATAATACACTCCCTGAACATATATATATCATACACTCCGTGAACATATATATATCATACACTCCCTGAACATATATATATCATACACTCCCTGAACATATATATATCATACACTCCCTGAACATATATATATCATACACTCCCTGAACATATAGATATCATACACTCCCTGAACATATATATAT
This sequence comes from Archivesica marissinica, assembly GCA_014843695.1. Taxonomy (NCBI): domain Eukaryota; kingdom Metazoa; phylum Mollusca; class Bivalvia; order Venerida; family Vesicomyidae; genus Archivesica; species Archivesica marissinica. Next base: position 2,766,985 of record CM026386.1, on the reverse strand, counting down.
CATACACTCCGTGAACATATAGATATACCATACACTCCCTGAACATATATATATCATACACTCCCTGAACATATATATATCATACACTCCCTGAACATATAGATATCATACACTCCCTGAACATATAGATATCATACACTCCGTGAACATATATATAACAACACTCCCTGAACATATAGATATCATACACTCCCTGAACATATAATATACCATACACTCCCTGAACATATATATATCATACACTCCCTGAACATATAAATACTATAAACTCCCTGAACATATAGATATCATACACTCCCTGAACATATAGATATTATACATTCCCTGAACATATATATCATACACTCCCTGAACATATATATATCATACACTCCCTGAACATATATATATCATACACTCCCTGAAATATATATGAACATATATATATCATACACTCCGTGAACATATATATATCATACACTCCCTGAACATATATATATCATACACTCCCTGAACATATATATCATACACTCCCTGAACATATATATATCATACACTCCGTGAACATATATATATCATACACTCCCTGAACATATATATATCATACACTCCGTGAACATATATATATCATACACTCCCTGAACATATATATATCATACACTCCCTGAACATATAGATATCATACACTCCGTGAACATATATATATCATACACTCCCTGAACATATAGATATCATACACTCCGTGAACATATATATATCATACACTCCGTGAACATATATATATCATACACTCCCTGAACATATATA
>CM026386.1:2730736-2765199 GCA_014843695.1 Archivesica marissinica | reverse complement strand
AACATTATATACAATTTAAGTATAGTAGAACATTACATACAATGTAAGTATAGTAGATCATTACATACAATGTAAGTATAGTAGAACATGACAAACAATGTATGTATAGTAGAACATTACATACAATGTAAGTATTGTAGAACATTACATACAATGTAAATATAGTAGAACATTACCTACAATGTAAGTATAGTAGAAGATTACACACAATTTAGTATAGTATAGTAGAACATTACATCAATGTAAGTATAGTAATTATTACATACAATGTAAGAATTGTATAGTAGAACATTACATACATGTAAGTATAGTATAGTAGAACATTACATACATGTAAGTATAGTATAGTAGTAAACATTGTAGCTAATAGTATAGTAGAACGATTACATCAATGTGAGAATGTATAGGATACATTACATACGATGTATGTATAGTATAGATCAATTATAGAACATTACATACAATGTAAGTATAGTAGAACATTACATACAATGTAAGTATAGTAGAACATTACATACAATGTAAGTATAGTTTAACATTACATACAATGTAAGTATAGTAGAACATTACATACAATGTAAGTATAGTAGAACAGTACATACAATGTAAGTATAGTAGAACATTACATACAATGTAAGTATGTATAGTAGAACATTACATACAATGTAAGTATTGTATAGTAGAACATTACATACAATGTAAGTATAGTAGAGTAGAACATTACATACAATGTAAGTATAGTAAGTAGAACATTACCTACAATGTAAGTATAGTATAGTGAACATTACCTACAATGTAAGTATAGTAGAACATTACCTACAATGTAAGTATAGTAGAACATTACATACAATGTAAGTATAGTAGAACATTACATACAATGTAAGTATAGTAGAACATTACCTACAATGTAAGCATAGTAGAACATTACATACAATGTAAGTATAGTAGAACATTACATACAATGTAAGTATAGTAGAACATTACCTACAATGTAAGTATAGTAGAACATTACCTACAATGTAAGTATAGTAGAACATTACATACAATGTAAGTATAGTAGAACATTACATGCAATGTAAGTATAGTAGAACATTACATACAATGTAAGTATAGTAGAACATTACATACAATGTAAGTATAGTAGAACATTACATACAATGTAAGTATAGTAGAACATTACATACAATGTAAGTATAGTAGAACATTACCTACAATGTAAGTATAGTAGAACATTACATACAATGTAAGTATAGTAGAACATTACATACAATGTAAGTATAGTAGAACATTACATACAATGTAAGTATAGTAGAACATTACATACAATGTAAGTATAGTAGAACATTACCTACAATGTAAGTATAGTAGAACATTACCTACAATGTAAGTATAGTAGAACATTACACACTATGTAAGCATAGTAGAACATTACCTACAATGTAAGTATAGTAGAACATTACCTACAATGTAAGTATAGTAGAACATTACCTACAATATAAGTATAGTAGAACATTACCTACGATGTAAGTATAGTAGAACATTACCTACAATGTAAGAATAGTATAGTAGAACATTACACACAATGTAAGTATAGTATAGTAGAACATTATACACAATGTAAGCTTAGTATAGTAAAACATTATCTACAATGTAAATATAGTATAGTAGAACATTACAAACCATGTAAGTATAGTAGAACATTACCTACAATGTAAGTATAGCATAGTAGAACATTACATACAATGTAGGTATAGTAGAACATTACATGCAATGTAAGTATAGTAGAACTTTACCTACAATGTAAGCATAGTAGAACATTACATGCAATGTAAGTATAGTAGAACATTACCTACAATGTCAGTATAGTAGAACATTACATACAATGTAAGTATAGTAGAACATTACATGCAATGTAAATATAGTAGAACATTACATACAATGTAAGTATGGTAGAACATTACCTGCAATGTAAGTATAGTAGAACATTACCTACAATGTAAGTATAGTATAGTAGAACATTACCTACAATGTAAGTATAGTAGAACATTACCTACAATGTATGCATAGTAGAACATTACCTACAATGTAAGTATAGTAGAACATTACCTATAATGTACGTATAGTAGAACATTACCTACAGTGTAAGTATAGTAGAACATTACATACAATGTAAGTATAGTAGAACATTACCTACAATGTAAGTATAGTAGAACATTACCTACAATGTAAGTATAGTATAACATTACATACAACGTAAGTATAGTAGAACAGTACATACAATATAGGTATAGTAGAACGGTACATACAATGTACATATAGTAGAACAGTACATACAATGTAATTATTGTATAGTAGAACATTACATACAATGTAAGTATTGTATAGTAGAACATTACATACAATGTAAGTATAGTATAGTAGAACATTACACACAATGTAAGTATAGTACAGTAGAACATTACCTACAATGTAAGTATAGTATAGTAGAACATTACCTACAATGTAAGTATAGTAAAACATTACATGCAATGTAAGCATAGTAGAACATTACATACAATGTAAGTATAGTAGAACATTACATGCAATGTAAGTATAGTAGAACATTATATACAATGTAAGTATAGTAGAACATTACCTACAATGTAAGTATAGTAGAACATTACATACAATGTAAGTATAGTAGAACATTACATACAATGTATGTATAGTAGAACATTACATACAATGTAAGTATTGTAGAACATTACCTACAATGTAAACATAGTAGAACATTACCTACAATGTAAGTATAGTAGAAGATTACACACAATTTAAGCATAGAATAGTAGAACATTACATACAATGTAAGTATAGTACATCATTACCTACAATGTAAGAATAATATAGTAGAACATTACACACAATGTAAGTATATATAGTAGAACATTACACACAATGTAAGTATAGTATAGTAGAACATTACACACAATGTAAGTATAGTATAGTAGAACATTACCTACAATGTAAGAATAGTATAGTAGAACATTACACACAATGTAAGTATAGTATAGTAGAACATTACCTACAATGTAAGTATAGTAGAACATTACCTACAATGTAAGTATAGTATAACATTACATACAACGTAAGTATAGTAGAACAGTGCATACAATTTAGGTATAGTAGAACGGTACATACAATGTACGTATAGTAGAACAGTACATACACTGTAAGTATTGTATAGTAGAACATTACATACAATGTAAGTATTGTATAGTAGAACATTACATACAATGTAAGTATAGTATAGTAGAACATTACACACAATGTAAGTATAGTACAGTAGAACATTACCTACAATGTAAGTATAGTATAGTAGAACATTACCTACAATGTATGCATAGTAGAACATTACCTACAATGTAAGTATAGTAGAACATTACATGCAATGTAAGCATAGTAGAACATTACATACAATGTAAGTATAGTAGAACATTACATGCAATGTAAGCATAGTAGAACATTACATACAATGTAAGCATAGTAGAACATTACATACAATGTAAGTATAGTAGAACATTACCTACAATGTAAGTATAGTAGAACATTACCTACAATGTAAGTATAGTAGAACATTACACACAATGTAAGTATAGTAGAACATTACATGCAATGTAAATATAGTAGAACATTACCTACAATGTAAGTATAGTAGAACATTACATACAATGTAAGTATAGTAGAACATTACATACAATGTAAGTATAGTAGAACATTACATACAATGTAAGTATAGTAGAACATTACCTACAATGTAAGCATAGTAGAACATTACCTACAATGTAAGCATAGTAGAACATTAAATAGAATGTAAGTATAGTAGAACATTACATACAATATAAGCATAGTAGAACATTACATACAATGTAAGCATAGTAGATCATTACATACAATGTAAGTATAGTAGAACATTAAATAGAATGTAAGTATAGTAGAACATTACATACAATGTAAGCATAGTAGAACATTACATACAATGTAAGTATAGTAGAACATTACTAACAATGTATGCATAGTAGAACATTACCTACAATGTAAGTATAGTAGAACATTACATGCAATGTAAGCATAGTAGAACATTACATACAATGTAAGCATAGTTGAACATTACATGCAATGTAAGCATAGTAGAACATTACATACAATGTAAGCATAGTAGAACATTACATGCAATGTAAGCATAGCATAGTAGAACATTATATACATTGTAAGTATAGTAGAACATTACATGCAATGTAAGCATAGTAGAACATTACATACAATGTAAGTATAGTAGAACATTACCTACAATGTAAGTATAGTAGAACATTACCTACAATGTAAGTATAGTATAGTAGAACATTACCTACATTGTAAGTATAGTAGAACATTACCTACAATGTAAGTATAGTAGAACATTACCTACAATGTAAGTATAGCATAGTAGAACATTACATACAATGTAAGTATAGTAGAACATTACATGCAATGTAAGTATAGTAGAACTTTACCTACAATGTAAGTATAGTAGAACATTACATGCAATGTAAGTATAGTAGAACATTACCTACAATGTAAGAATAGTAGAACATTACATACAATGTAAGTATAGTAGAACATTACATGCAATGTAAATATAGTAGAACATTACCTACAATGTATGTATAGTAGAACATTACATACAATGTAAGTATAGAATAGTAGAACATTTCCTACAATGTAAGTATAGTAGAACAATACCAACAATGTAAGCATAGTAGAACATTGCCTACAATGTAAGCATAGTAGAACATTACATACAATGTAAGTATAGTAGAACATTACCAACAATGTAAGCATAGTAGAACATTACATATAATGTAGGTATAGTAGAACATTACCTACAATGTAAGTATAGTAGAACATTACCTACAATGTAAGTATAGTAGAACATTACCTACAAGGTAAGTATAGTAGAACATTACCTACAAGGTAAATATAGTAGAACATTACCTACAAGTTAAGTATAGTAGAACATTACCTACAAGGTAAGTATAGTAGAACATTACCTACAATGTAAGTATAGTAGAACATTACCTACAATGTAAGTAGAGTAGAACAATACCTACAATATACGTATAGTAGAACATTACATGCCATATAAGTATAGTAGAACATTACCTACAATGTAAGTATAGTAGAACATTACCTACAATGTAAGTATAGTAGAAAATTACACACAATGTAAGTATAGTAGAACATTACCTACAATGTAAGTATAGTAGAACATTACCTACAATGTAAGTATAGTAGAACATTACATATAATATAGGTACAGTAGAACATTACCTACAATGTAAGTATAGTAGAATATTACCTACAAGATAAGTATAGTAGAACATTACCTACAATGTAAGCATAGTAGAACATTACCTACAATGTAAGTATAGTAGAACATTACATGCAATGTAAGTATAGTAGAACATTACATACAAGGTAAGTAGAGTAGAACATTACCTACTAGTTAAGTATAGTAGAACATTACCTACAAGGTAAGTATAGTAGAACATTACCTACAATGTAAGTATAGTAGAACATTACCTACAATGTAAGAATAGTAGAACATTACCTATAATATACGTATAGTAGAACATTACATGCCATATAAGTGTAGTAGAACATTACCTACAATGTAAGTATAGTAGAACATTACCTACAATGTAAGTATAGTAGAACAAAACATACAATGTAAGCATAGTAGAACATTAAATACAATGTAAGAATAGTATAGTATAACATTACATACAATGTAAGTATAGTAAAACATTACATGCAATGTAAGTATAGTAGAACATTACCTACAATGTAAGAATAGTAGAACATAACATACAATGTAGGTATAGTAGAACATTACATACAATGTAAGTATTGTATAGTAGAACATTACATACAATGTAAGTATAGTATAGTAGAACATTACCTACAATGTAAGTATAGTATAGTAGAACATTACCTACAATGTATGCATAGTAGAACATTACCTACAATGTAAGTATAGTAGAACATTACATGTAATATAAGTATAGTAGAACATTACATGCAATGTAAATATAGTAGAACATTACCTACAATGTAAGTATAGTAGAACATTATATACAAGTAAGTATAGTAGAACAGTACATACAATGTAAATATAGTAGAACATTACATACAATGTAAGTATAGTAGAACATTACCTACAATGTAAGTATAGTAGAACATTACATACAATGTAAGTATAGTAGAACATTACTTACAATGTAAGTATAGTAGAACATTACCTACAATGTAAGTATAGTAGAAGATTACACACAATGTAAGCATAGTAGAACATTACCTACAATGTAAGTATAGTAGAACATTACCTACAATGTAAGTATAGTAGAACATTACCTACAATATGAGAATAATATAGTAGAACATTACACACAATGTAAGTATAGTATAGTAGAACATTATACACAATGTAAGTATAGTATAGTAAAACATTATCTACAATGTAAGTATAATATAGTAGAACATTACATACAATGTAAGTATAGTAGAACATTACATACAATGTAAGTATAGTAGAACATTACATACAATGTAAGCATAGTAGAACAGTACATACAATGTAAGCATAGTAGAACATTACCTACAATGTAATTATAGTAGAACATTACATACAATGTAAGTATAGTAGAACATTACTACAATAAGTATAGTAGAACATTACGTAAGTATAGTAGAACATTACATACTATGTAAGCATAGTAGAACATTACCTACAATGTAAGTATAGTAGAACATTACCTACAATGTAAGTATAGTAGAACATTACCTACAATATAAGTATAGTAGAACATTACCTACGATGTAAGTATAGTAGAACATTACCTACAATGTAAGAATAGTATAGTAGAACATTACACACAATGTAAGTATAGTATAGTAGAACATTATACACAATGTAAGCTTAGTATAGTAAAACATTATCTACAATGTAAATATAGTATAGTAGAACATTACAAACCATGTAAGTATAGTAGAACATTACCTACAATGTAAGTATAGCATAGTAGAACATTACATACAATGTAGGTATAGTAGAACATTACATGCAATGTAAGTATAGTAGAACATTACCTACAATGTAAGTATAGTAGAACATTACATACAATGTAAGTATAGTAGAACATTACATACAATGTAAATATAGTAGAACATTACATACAATGTAAGTATAGTAGAACATTACATACAATGTAAGTATAGTAGAACATTACCTACAATGTAAGTATAGTAGAACATTACCTACAATGTAAGTATAGTATAACATTACTACAATGTAAGTATAGTAGAACATCTACAATTATATAGTAGAACGTACATACAATGTACGTATAGTAGAACATTACATACAATGTAAGTATTGTATAGTAGAACATTACATACAATGTAAGTTGATAGTAGAACATTACCTACAATGTAAGTATAGTATAGTAGAACATTACCTACAATGTAAGTATAGTAGAACATTACCTACAATGTATGCATAGTAGAACATTACCTACAATGTAAGTATAGTAGAACATTACCTATAATGTACGTATAGTAGAACATTACCTACAGTGTAAGTATAGTAGAACATTACATACAATGTAAGTATAGTAGAACATTACCTACAATGTAAGTATAGTAGAACATTACCTACAATGTAAGTATAGTTAACATTACATACAACGTAAGTATAGTAGAACAGTACATACAATATAGGTATATAGAACGGTACATACAATGTACGTATAGTAGAACAGTACATACAATGTAAGTATTGTATAGTAGAACATTACATACAATGTAAGTATTGTATAGTAGAACATTACATACAATGTAAGTATAGTATAGTAGAACATTACACACAATGTAAGTATAGTACAGTAGAACATTACCTACAATGTAAGTATAGTATAGTAGAACATTACCTACAATGTAAGTATAGTAAAACATTACATGCAATGTAAGCATAGTAGAACATTACATACAATGTAAGTATAGTAGAACATTACATGCAATGTAAGTATAGTAGAACATTATATACAATGTAAGTATAGTAGAACATTACCTACAATGTAAGTATAGTAGAACATTACATACAATGTAAGTATAGTAGAACATTACAAACAATGTATGTATAGTAGAACATTACATACAATGTAAGTATTGTAGAACATTACCTACAATGTAAACATAGTAGAACATTACCTACAATGTAAGTATAGTAGAAGATTACACACAATTTAAGCATAGAATAGTAGAACATTACATACAATGTAAGAATAATATAGTAGAACATTACACACAATGTAAGTATAATATAGTAGAACATTACACACAATGTAAGTATAGTATAGTAGAACATTACACACAATGTAAGTATAGTATAGTAGAACATTACCTCAATGTAAGAATAATATAGTAGAACATTCACACAATGTAATATAGTATAGTAGAACATTACACACAATGTAAGTATAGTATAGTAGAACATTACATACAATGTAAGTATAGTATAGTAGAACATTACCTACAATGTAAGTATAGTAGAACATTACCTACATTAATATAGTAAACTACATAAAGTAAGTATAGTAGAACAGTCATACAATTTAGGTATAGTAGAACTAATACAATGTACGTATAGTAGAACGTACATACCTGTAAGTATAGTATGAACATTCTACAATGTAAGTATAGTAGAACATTACATGCAATGTAACTAGTAGAACATTACATACAATGTAAGTATAGTAGAACATTACATGCAATGTAAGCATAGTAGAACATTACATACAATGTAAGCATAGTAGAACATTACATACAATGTAAGTATAGTAGAACATTACCTACAATGTAAGTATAGTAGAACATTACCTACAATGTAAGTATAGTAGAACATTACACACAATGTAAGTATAGTAGAACATTACATGCAATGTAAATATAGTAGAACATTACCTACAATGTAAGTACAGTAGAACATTACATACAATGTAAGTATAGTAGAACAGTACATACAATGTAAGTATAGTAGAACATTACATACAATGTAAGTATAGTAGAACATTACCTACAATGTAAGTATAGTAGAACATTATATACAATGTAAGTATAGTAGAACATTACACACAATGTATGTATAGTAGAACATTACATACAATGTAAGTATTGTAGAACATTACCTACAATGTAAACATAGTAGAACATTACCTACAATGTAAGTATAGTAGAAGATTACACACAATTTAAGTATAGAATAGTAGAACATTACATACAATGTAAGTATAGTACATCATTACCTACAATGTAAGAATAATATAGTAGAACATTACACACAATGTAAGTATAGTATAGTAGAACATTACACACAATGTAAGTATAGTATAGTAGAACATTACACACAATGTAAGTATAGTATAGTAGAACATTACCTACAATGTAAGAATAATATAGTAGAACATTACACACAATGTAAGTATAGTATAGTAGAACATTACACACAATGTAAGTATAGTATAGTAGAACATTACACACAATGTAAGTATTGTATAGTAGAACATTACATACAATGTAAGTATAGTATAGTAGAACATTACCTACAATGTAAGTATAGTATAGTAGAACATTACCTACAATGTAAGTATAGTAGAACATTACCTACAATGTAAGTATAGTAGAACATTACCTATAATGTACTTATAGTAGAACATTACCTACAATGTAAGTATAGTAGAACATTACATACAATGTAAGTATAGTAGAACATTACCTACAATGTAAGTATAGTAGAACATTACCTACAATGTAAGTATAGTATAACATTACATACAACGTAAGTATAGTAGAACAGTACATACAATGTAGGTATAGTAGAACGGTACATACAATGTACGTATAGTAGAACAGTACATACAATGTAAGTATTGTATAGTAGAACATTACATAAAATGTAAGAATTGTATAGTAGAACATTACATACAATGTAAGTATAGTATAGTAGAACATTACAAACAATGTAAGTATAGTACAGTAGAACATTACCTACAATGTAAGTATAGTATAGTAGAACATTACCTACAATGTATGCATAGTAGAACATTACCTACAATGTAAGTATAGTAGAACATTACATGCAATGTAAGCATAGTAGAACATTACATACAATGTAAGTATAGTAGAACATTACATGCAATGTAAGCATAGTAGAACATTACATACAATGTAAGCATAGTAGAACATTACATACAATGTAAGTATAGTAGAACATTACCTACAATGTAAGTATAGTAGAACATAACATACAATGTAAGCATAGTAGAACATTACATACAATGTTGGAATAGTATAGTAGAACATTACATACAATGTAAGTATAGTAGAACATTACATGCAATGTAAGTATAGTAGAACATTACATACAATGTAAGTATAGTAGAACATTACCTACAATGTAAGTATAGTAGAACATAACATACAATGTAAGCATAGTAGAACATTACATACAATGTAAGAATAGTATAGTAGAACATTACATGCAATGTAAGTATAGTATAGTAGAACATTATATACAATGTAAGTATAGTATAGTAGAGCATTACCTACAATGTAAGCATAGTAGAACATTACCTACAATGAAAGTATAGTAGAACATTACATGCAATGTAAATATAGTAGAACATTACCTACAATATAAGTATAGTAGAACATTACATGCAATGTAAATATAGTAGAACATTACCTACAATGTAAGTACAGTAGAACATTACATACAATGTAAGTATAGTAGAACAGTACATACAATGTAAGAATAGTAGAACATTACATACAATGTAAGTATAGTAGAACATCACCTACAATGTAAGTATAGTAGAACATTACATACAATGTAAGTATAGTAGAACATTACACACAATGTAAGTATAGTAGAACATTACATACAATGTAAGTATTGTAGAACATTACCTACAATGTAAACATATTAGAACATTACCTACAATGTAAGTATAGTAGAAGATTACACACAATTTAAGCATAGAATAGTAGAACATTACATACAATGTAAGTATAGTACATCATTACCTACAATGTAAGAATAATATAGTAGAACATTACACACAATGTAAGTATTGTATAGTAGAACATTACATATAATGTAAGTGTAGTATAGTAGAGCATTACCTACAATGTAAGCATAGTAGAACATTACCTACAATGTACGTATAGTAGAACAGTACAAACAATGTACGTATAGTAGAACATTACATACAATGTAAGTATTGTATAGTAGAACATTACATACAATGTAATTATAGTATAGTAGAACATTACCTACAATGTATGCATAGTAGAACATTACCTACAATGTAAGTATAGTAGAACATTACATGTAATGTAAGTATAGTAGAACATTACATGCCATGTAAATATAGTAGAACATTACCTACAATGTAAGAATAGTAGAACATTACATACAATGTAAATATAGTAGAACGGTACATACAATGTACGTATAGTAGAACAGTACATACAATGTAAGTATTGTATAGTAGAACATTACATACAATGTAAGTATAGTATAGTAGAACATTACCTACAATGTAAGTAGAGTATAGTAGAACATTACCTACGATGTAAGTATATGTAAGTAGAGTATAGTAGAACATTACCTACAATGTGAGTATAGTATAGTAGAACATTACCTACAATGTAAGTATAGTAGAACATTACCTATAATGTACGTATAGTAGAACATTACCTACAGTGTAAGTATAGTAGAACATTACATACAATGTAAGTATAGTAGAACATTACCTACAATGTAAGTATAGTAGAACATTACCTACAATGTAAGTATAGTATAACATTACATACAACGTAAGTATAGTAGAACAGTACATACAATATAGGTATAGTAGAACGGTACATACAATGTACGTATAGTAGAACAGTACATACAATGTAAGTATTGTATAGTAGAACATTACATACAATGTAAGTATTGTATAGTAGAACATTACATACAATGTAAGTATAGTATAGTAGAACATTACATACAATGTAAGTATAGTAGAACATTACCTACAATGTATGTATAGTAGAACATTACCTACAATGTAAGTATAGTAGAACATTACATGCAATGTAAGCATAGTAGAACATTACATACAATGTAAGTATAGTAGAACATTACATGCAATGTAAGCATAGTAGAACATTACATACAATGTAAGCATAGTAGAACATTACATACAATGTAAGATAGTAGTAGAACATTACATACAATGTAAGTATAGTAGAACATTACATACAATGTAAGCATAGTAGAACATTACATACAATGTAAGTATAGTAGAACATTACCTACAATGTAAGTATAGTAGAACATTACCTACAATGTAAGTATAGTATAGTAGAACATTACCTACAATGTAAGTATAGTAGAACATTACATACAATGTAAGTATAGTAGAACATTACCTACAATAGTATAGTATAGTAGAACATTACATACAATGTAAGTATAGTAGAACATTACATACAATGTAAGTATAGTAGAACATTACCTACAATGTAAGTATAGTAGAACATTACATACAATGTAAGTATAGTAGAACATTACCTACAATGTAAGTATAGTAGAACATTACATACAATGTAAGTATAGTAGAACATTACATACAATGTAAGTATAGTAGAACATTACATACAATGTAAGTATAGTAGAACATTACCTACAATGTAAGTATAGTAGAACATTACATACAATGTAAGTATTGTATAGTAGAACATTACATACAATGTAAGTATTGTATAGTAGAACATTACACACAATGTAAGTATAGTACAGTAGAACATTACCTACAATGAAAGTATAGTATAGTAGAACATTACCTACAATGTATGCATAGTAGAACATTACCTACAATGTAAGTATAGTAGAACATTACATGCAATGTAAGCATAGTAGAACATTACATACAATGTAAGTATAGTAGAACATTACATGCAATGTAAGCATAGTAGAACATTACATACAATGTAAGTATAGTAGAACATTACATACAATGTAAGTATAGTAGAACATTACCTACAATGTAAGTATAGTAGAACATTACACACAATGTAAGTATAGTAGAACATTACATGCAATGTAAATATAGTAGAACATTACCTACAATGTAAGTACGGTAGAACATTACATACAATGTAAGTATAGTAGAACAGTACATACAATGTAAGTATAGTAGAACATTACATACAATGTAAGCATAGTAGAACATTACCTACAATGTAAGTATAGTAGAACATTATATACAATGTAAGTATAGTAGAAGATTACACACAATTTAAGTATAGAATAGTAGAACATTACATACAATGTAAGTATAGTACATCATTACCTACAATGTAAGAATAATATAGTAGAACATTACACACAATGTAAGTATAGTATAGTAGAACATTACACACAATGTAAGTATAGTATAGTAGAACATTACACACAATGTAAGTATAGTATAGTAGAACATTACATACAATGTAAGTATAGTAGAACATTACCTACAATGTAAGTATAGTAGAACATTACCTACAATGTAAGTATAGTATAACATTACATACAACGTAAGTATAGTAGAACAGTACATACAATTTAGGTATAGTAGAACGGTACATACAATGTACGTATAGTAGAACAGTACATACACTGTAAGTATTGTATAGTAGAACATTACATACAATGTAAGTATTGTATAGTAGAACATTACATACAATGTAAGTATAGTATAGTAGAACATTACACACAATGTAAGTATAGTACAGTAGAACATTACCTACAATGAAAGTATAGTATAGTAGAACATTACCTACAATGTATGCATAGTAGAACATTACCTACAATGTAAGTATAGTAGAACATTACATGCAATGTAAGCATAGTAGAACATTACATACAATGTAAGTATAGTAGAACATTACATGCAATGTAAGCATAGTAGAACATTACATACAATGTAAGCATAGTAGAACATTACATACAATGTAAGTATAGTAGAACATTACCTACAATGTAAGTATAGTAGAACATTACCTACAATGTAAGTATAGTAGAACATTACACACAATGTAAGTATAGTAGAACATTACATGCAATGTAAATATAGTAGAACATTACCTACAATGTAAGTACAGTAGAACATTACATACAATGTAAGTATAGTAGAACAGTACATACAATGTAAGTATAGTAGAACATTACATACAATGTAAGTATAGTAGAACATTACCTACAATGTAAGTATAGTAGAACATTATATACAATGTAAGTATAGTAGAACATTACACACAATGTATGTATAGTAGAACATTACATACAATGTAAGTATTGTAGAACATTACCTACAATGTAAACATAGTAGAACATTACCTACAATGTAAGTATAGTAGAAGATTACACACAATTTAAGTATAGAATAGTAGAACATTACATACAATGTAAGTATAGTACATCATTACCTACAATGTAAGAATAATATAGTAGAACATTACACACAATGTAAGTATAGTATAGTAGAACATTACACACAATGTAAGTATAGTATAGTAGAACATTACACACAATGTAAGTATAGTATAGTAGAACATTACCTACAATGTAAGAATAATATAGTAGAACATTACACACAATGTAAGTATAGTATAGTAGAACATTACACACAATGTAAGTATAGTATAGTAGAACATTACACACAATGTAAGTATTGTATAGTAGAACATTACATACAATGTAAGTATAGTATAGTAGAACATTACCTACAATGTAAGTATAGTATAGTAGAACATTACCTACAATGTAAGTATAGTAGAACATTACCTACAATGTAAGTATAGTAGAACATTACCTATAATGTACTTATAGTAGAACATTACCTACAATGTAAGTATAGTAGAACATTACATACAATGTAAGTATAGTAGAACATTACCTACAATGTAAGTATAGTAGAACATTACCTACAATGTAAGTATAGTATAACATTACATACAACGTAAGTATAGTAGAACAGTACATACAATGTAGGTATAGTAGAACGGTACATACAATGTACGTATAGTAGAACAGTACATACAATGTAAGTATTGTATAGTAGAACATTACATAAAATGTAAGAATTGTATAGTAGAACATTACATACAATGTAAGTATAGTATAGTAGAACATTACAAACAATGTAAGTATAGTACAGTAGAACATTACCTACAATGTAAGTATAGTATAGTAGAACATTACCTACAATGTATGCATAGTAGAACATTACCTACAATGTAAGTATAGTAGAACATTACATGCAATGTAAGCATAGTAGATACATTACATACAATGTAAGTATAGTAGAACATTACATGCAATGTAAGCATAGTAGAACATTACATACAATGTAAGCATAGTAGAACATTACATACAATGTAAGTATAGTAGAACATTACCTACAATGTAAGCATAGTAGAACATAACATACAATGTAAGCATAGTAGAACATTACATACAATGTTGGAATAGTATAGTAGAACATTACATACAATGTAAGTATAGTAGAACATTACATGCAATGTAAGTATAGTAGAACATTACATACAATGTAAGTATAGTAGAACATTACCTACAATGTAAGTATAGTAGAACATAACATACAATGTAAGCATAGTAGAACATTACATACAATGTAAGAATAGTATAGTAGAACATTACATGCAATGTAAGTATAGTATAGTAGAACATTATATACAATGTAAGTGTAGTATAGTAGAGCATTACCTACAATGTAAGCATAGTAGAACATTACCTACAATGAAAGTATAGTAGAACATTACATGCAATGTAAATATAGTAGAACATTACCTACAATATAAGTATAGTAGAACATTACATGCAATGTAAATATAGTAGAACATTACCTACAATGTAAGTACAGTAGAACATTACATACAATGTAAGTATAGTAGAACATCACCTACAATGTAAGTATAGTAGAACATTACATACAATGTAAGTATAGTAGAACATTACACACAATGTAAACATATTAGAACATTACCTACAATGTAAGTATAGTAGAAGATTACACACAATTTAAGCATAGAATAGTAGAACATTACATACAATGTAAGTATAGTACATCATTACCTACAATGTAAGAATAATATAGTAGAACATTACACACAATGTAAGTATTGTATAGTAGAACATTACACACAATGTAAGTATAGTATAGTAGAACATTACACACAATGTAAGTATAGTATAGTAGAACATTACCTACAATGTAAGAATAATATAGTAGAACATTACACACAATGTAAGTATAGTAGAGTAGAACATTACACACAATGTAAGTATAGTATAGTAGAACATTACACACAATGTAAGTATAGTATAGTAGAACATTACATATACTGTAAGTGTAGTATAGTAGAGCATTACCTACAATGTAAGCATAGTAGAACATTACCTACAATGTACGTATAGTAGAACAGTACAAACAATGTACGTATAGTAGAACATTACATACAATGTAAGTATTGTATAGTAGAACATTACATACAATGTAATTATAGTATAGTAGAACATTACCTACAATGTATGCATAGTAGAACATTACCTACAATGTAAGTATAGTAGAACATTACATGTAATGTAAGTATAGTAGAACATTACATGCCATGTAAATATAGTAGAACATTACCTACAATGTAAGAATAGTAGAACATTACATACAATGTAAATATAGTAGAACGGTACATACAATGTACGTATAGTAGAACAGTACATACAATGTAAGTATTGTATAGTAGAACATTACATACAATGTAAGTATAGTATAGTAGAACATTACCTACAATGTAAGTAGAGTATAGTAGAACATTACCTACGATGTAAGTATATGTAAGTAGAGTATAGTAGAACATTACCTACAATGTGAGTATAGTATAGTAGAACATTACCTACAATGTAAGTATAGTAGAACATTACCTATAATGTACGTATAGTAGAACATTACCTACAGTGTAAGTATAGTAGAACATTACATACAATGTAAGTATAGTAGAACATTACCTACAATGTAAGTATAGTAGAACATTACCTACAATGTAAGTATAGTATAACATTACATACAACGTAAGTATAGTAGAACAGTACATACAATATAGGTATAGTAGAACGGTACATACAATGTACGTATAGTAGAACAGTACATACAATGTAAGTATTGTATAGTAGAACATTACATACAATGTAAGTATTGTATAGTAGAACATTACATACAATGTAAGTATAGTATAGTAGAACATTACACACAATGTAAGTATAGTACAGTAGAACATTACCTACAATGTAAGTATAGTATAGTAGAACATTACCTACAATGTAAGTATAGTAAAACATTACATGCAATGTAAGCATAGTAGAACATTAAATACAATGTAAGTATAGTAGAACATTACATGCAATGTAAGCATAGTAGAACATTACATACAATGTAAGCATAGTAGAACATTACATGCAATGTAAGCATAGCATAGTAGAACATTATATACATTGTAAGTATAGTAGAACATTACATGCAATGTAAGCATAGTAGAACATTACATACAACGTAAGTATAGTAGAACATTACCTACAATGAAGTATAGTAGAACATTACCTACAATGTAAGTATAGTATAGTAGAACATTACCTACAATGTAAGTATAGTAGAACATTACCTACAATGTAAGTATAGTAGAACATTACCTACAATATAAGTATAGCATAGTAGAACATTACATACAATGTAAGTATAGTAGAACATTACATGCAATGTAAGTATAGTAGAACTTTACCTACAATGTAAGTATAGTAGAACATTACAAGCAATGTAAGTATAGTAGAACATTACCTACAATGTAAGTATAGTAGAACATTACATACTATGTATGTATAGTAGAACATTACATGCAATGTAAATATAGTAAAACATTACATACAATGTATGTATGGTAGAACATTACCTGCAATGTAAGTATAGTAGAACATTACCTACAATGTAAGTATAGTATAATAGAACATTACCTACAATGTAAGTATAGTAGAACATTACCTACAATGTAAGTATAGTAGAACATTACATACAATGTAAGTATAGTAGAACATTGCCTACAATGTAAGCATAGTAGAACATTACATACAATGTAAGTATAGTAGAACATTACCTACAATGTAAGCATAGTAGAACATTACCTACAATGTAAGTATAGTAGAACATTACATACAATGTAAGTATAGTAGAACATTACATACAATGTAAGAATAGTAGAATATAGTAGAACATTACCTACAATGTAAGCATAGTAGAACATTACATACAATGTAAGTATAGTAGAACATTACCTACAATGTAAGTAGAGTAGAACATTACCTACAAAGTAAGCATAGTACAACATTACATACAATGTAAGTATAGTAGAACATTACATTCAATGTAAGCGTAGTAGAACATTACATACAATGTAAGTATAGTAGAACATTTCCTACAATGAAAGTATAGTAGAACATTACCTACAATGTAAGTATAGTAGAACATTACCTACAATGTAAGCATAGTAGAACATTACCTACAATGTAAGCATAGTAGAACATTAAATAGAATGTAAGTATAGTAGAACATTACATACAATATAAGCATAGTAGAACATTACATACAATGTAAGCATAGTAGATCATTACATACAATGTAAGTATAGTAGAACATTAAATAGAATGTAAGTATAGTAGAACATTACATACAATGTAAGCATAGTAGAACATTACATACAATGTAAGTATAGTAGAACATTACTAACAATGTATGCATAGTAGAACATTACCTACAATGTAAGTATAGTAGAACATTACATGCAATGTAAGCATAGTAGAACATTACATACAATGTAAGCATAGTAGAACATTACATGCAATGTAAGCATAGTAGAACATTACATACAATGTAAGCATAGTAGAACATTACATGCAATGTAAGCATAGCATAGTAGAACATTATATACATTGTAAGTATAGTAGAACATTACATGCAATGTAAGCATAGTAGAACATTACATACAATGTAAGTATAGTAGAACATTACCTACAATGTAAGTATAGTAGAACATTACCTACATTGTAAGTATAGTATAGTAGAACATTACCTACATTGTAAGTATAGTAGAACATTACCTACAATGTAAGTATAGTAGAACATTACCTACAATGTAAGTATAGCATAGTAGAACATTACATACAATGTAAGTATAGTAGAACATTACATGCAATGTAAGTATAGTAGAACTTTACCTACAATGTAAGTATAGTAGAACATTACATGCAATGTAAGTATAGTAGAACATTACCTACAATGTAAGAATAGTAGAACATTACATACAATGTAAGTATAGTAGAACATTACATGCAATGTAAATATAGTAGAACATTACATACAATGTAAGTATAGTAGAACATTACATACAATGTAAGTATAGAATAGTAGAACATTTCCTACAATGTAAGTATAGTAGAACATTACCAACAATGTAAGCATAGTAGAACATTGCCTACAATGTAAGCATAGTAGAACATTACATACAATGTAAGTATAGTAGAACATTACCAACAATGTAAGCATAGTAGAACATTACATATAATGTAGGTATAGTAGAACATTACCTACAATGTAAGTATAGTAGAACATTACCTACAATGTAAGTATAGTAGAACATTACCTACAAGGTAAGTATAGTAGAACATTACCTACAAGGTAAATATAGTAGAACATTACCTACAAGTTAAGTATAGTAGAACATTACCTACAAGGTAAGTATAGTAGAACATTACCTACAATGTAAGTATAGTAGAACATTACCTACAATGTAAGTAGAGTAGAACAATACCTACAATATACGTATAGTAGAACATTACATGCCATATAAGTATAGTAGAACATTACCTACAATGTAAGTATAGTAGAACATTACCTACAATGTAAGTATAGTAGAAAATTACACACAATGTAAGTATATTAGAACATTACCTACAATGTAAGTATAGTAGAACATTACCTACAATGTAAGTATAGTAGAACATTACATATAATATAGGTACAGTAGAACATTACCTACAATGTAAGTATAGTAGAATATTACCTACAAGATAAGTATAGTAGAACATTACCTACAATGTAAGCATAGTAGAACATTACCTACAATGTAAGTATAGTAGAACATTACATGCAATGTAAGTATAGTAGAACATTACATGCAATGTAAGTATAGTAGAACATTACATGCAATGTAAGTATAGTAGAACATTACATGCAATGTAAGTATAGTAGAACATTACCTACAATGTAAGTAGAGTAGAACATTACCTACTAGTTAAGTATAGTAGAACATTACCTACAAGGTAAGTATAGTAGAACATTACCTACAATGTAAGTATAGTAGAACATTACCTACAATGTAAGAATAGTAGAACATTACCTATAATATACGTATAGTAGAACATTACATGCCATATAAGTGTAGTAGAACATTACCTACAATGTAAGTATAGTAGAACATTACCTACAATGTAAGTATAGTAGAACATTACACACAATGTAAGTATAGTAGAACAATACCTACAATGTAAGCATAGTAGAACATAACATACAATGTAAGCATAGTAGAACATTACATACAATGTAAGAATAGTATAGTATAACATTACATACAATGTAAGTATAGTAAAACATTACATGCAATGTAAGTATAGTTGAACATTACCTACAATGTAAGAATAGTAGAACATAACATACAATGTAGGTATAGTAGAACATTACATACAATGTAAGTATTGTATAGTAGAACATTACATACAATGTAAGTATAGTATAGTAGAACATTACCTACAATGTAAGTATAGTAGAACATTACATACAATGTAAGCATAGTAGAATAATGTAAGATAGTAGAACATTACATACAATGTAAGTATAGTAGAACATTACATACAATGTAAGTATAGTAGAACATTACATACATTGTAAGTATAGTAGAACATTACTACAATGTAAGCATAGTAGAACATTACATACAATGTAAGTATAGTAGAACATTACCTACAATGTAAGTATAGTAGAACATTACCTACAATGTAAGTATAGTATAGTAGAACATTACCTACAATGTAAGTATAGTAGAACATTACCTACAATGTAAGTATAGTAGAACATTACCTACAATGTAAGTATAGCATAGTAGAACATTACATACAATGTAAGTATAGTAGAACATTACATGCAATGTAAGTATAGTAGAACTTTACCTACAATGTAAGTATAGTAGAACATTACATGCAATGTAAGTATAGTAGAACATTACCTACAATGTAAGTATAGTAGAACATTACATACAATGTAAGTATAGTAGAACATTACATGCAATGTAAATATAGTAGAACATTACATACAATGTAAGTATAGTAGAACATTACCTACAATGTAAGTATAGTAGAACATTACCTACAATGTAAGTATAGTAGAACATTACCTACAATGTAAGTATAGTAGAACATTACCTACAATGTAAGTATAGTAGAACATTACATACAATGTAAGTATAGTAGAACATTACCTACAATGTAAGCATAGTAGAACATTACATACAATGTAAGTATAGTAGAACATTACCTACAATGTAAGTATAGTAGAACATTACCTACAATGTAAGTATAGTAGAACATTACATACAATGTAAGTATAGTAGAACATTACATACAATGTAAGATAGTAGAATATAGTAGAACATTACCTACAATGTAAGCATAGTAGAACATTACATACAATGTAAGTATAGTAGAACATTACCTACAATGTAAGTAGAGTAGAACATTACCTACAATGTAAGCATAGTAGAACATTACATACAATGTAAGTATAGTAGAACATTACATACAATGTAAGTATAGTAGAACATTACATACAATGTAAGTATAGTAGAACATTACCTACAATGTAAGTATAGTAGAACATTACCTACAATGTAAGTATAGTAGAACATTACCTACAATGTAAGTATAGTAGAACATTACCTACAATGTAAGTATAGTAGAACATTACATACAATGTAAGTATAGTAGAACATTACCTACAATATAAGTATAGTAGAACATTACATACAATGTAAGTATAGTAGAACATTACATACAATGTAAGTATAGTAGAACATTACCTACAATGTAAGTATAGTAGAACATTACATACAATGTAAGTATAGTAGAACATTACATACAATGTAAGTATAGTAGAACATTACCTACAATGTAAGTATAGTAGAACATTACCTACAATGTAAGTATAGTAGAACATTACATGCAATGTAAGTATAGTAGAACATTACCTACAATGTAAGTATAGTAGAACATTACATACAATGTAAGTATAGTAGAACATTACATACAATGTAAGTATAGTAGAACATTACTACAATGTAGTAAGTAGAACATTACCTACAATGTAAGTATAGTATAGTAGAACATTACCTACAATGTAAGTATAGTAGAACATTACCTACAATGTAAGTATAGTAGAACATTACATACAATGTAAGTATAGATAGTAGAACATTACATACAATGTAAGTATAGTAGAACATTACATGCAATGTAAGTATAGTAGAACATTACCTACAATGTAAGTATAGTAGAACATTACATGCAATGTAAGTATAGTAGAACATTACCTACAATGTAAGAATAGTAGAACATTACATACAATGTAAGTATAGTAGAACATTACATGCAATGTAAATATAGTAGAACATTACATACAATGTAAGTATAGTAGAACATTACATACAATGTAAGTATAGAATAGTAGAACATTCCTACAATGTAAGTATAGTAGAACATTACCTACAATGTAAGTATAGTAGAACATTACCTACAAGTTAAGTATAGTAGAACATTACATACAATGTAAGTATAGTAGAACATTACCTACAATGTAAGTATAGTAGAACATTACCTACAATGTAAGTATAGTAGAACATTACCTACAATGTAAGTATAGTAGAACATTACATACAATGTAAGTATAGTAGAACATTACCTACAAGGTAAGTATAGTAGAACATTACCTACAAGGTAAATATAGTAGAACATTACCTACAAGTTAAGTATAGTAGAACATTACCTACAAGGTAAGTATAGTAGAACATTACCTACAATGTAAGTATAGTAGAACATTACCTACAATGTAAGTAGAGTAGAACAATACCTACAATATACGTATAGTAGAACATTACATGCCATATAAGTATAGTAGAACATTACCTACAATGTAAGTATAGTAGAACATTACCTACAATGTAAGTATAGTAGAAAATTACACACAATGTAAGTATAGTAGAACATTACCTACAATGTAAGTATAGTAGAACATTACCTACAATGTAAGTATAGTAGAACATTACATATAATATAGGTACAGTAGAACATTACCTACAATGTAAGTATAGTAGAATATTACCTACAAGATAAGTATAGTAGAACATTACCTACAATGTAAGCATAGTAGAACATTACCTACAATGTAAGTATAGTAGAACATTACATGCAATGTAAGTATAGTAGAACATTACATGCAATGTAAGTATAGTAGAACATTACATGCAATGTAAGTATAGTAGAACATTACATGCAATGTAAGTATAGTAGAACATTACCTACAATGTAAGTAGAGTAGAACATTACCTACTAGTTAAGTATAGTAGAACATTACCTACAAGGTAAGTATAGTAGAACATTACCTACAATGTAAGTATAGTAGAACATTACCTACAATGTAAGAATAGTAGAACATTACCTATAATATACGTATAGTAGAACATTACATGCCATATAAGTGTAGTAGAACATTACCTACAATGTAAGTATAGTAGAACATTACCTACAATGTAAGTATAGTAGAACATTACACACAATGTAAGTATAGTAGAACATCTACAATGTAAGCATAGTAGAACATAACATACAATGTAAGCATAGTAGAACATTACATACAATGTAAGAATAGTATAGTATAACATTACATACAATGTAAGTATAGTAAAACATTACATGCAATGTAAGTATAGTAGAACATTACCTACAATGTAAGAATAGTAGAACATAACATACAATGTAGGTATAGTAGAACATTACATACAATGTAAGTATTGTATAGTAGAACATTACATACAATGTAAGTATAGTATAGTAGAACATTACCTACAATGTAAGTATAGTATGTAGAACATTACCTACAATGTATGCATAGTAGAACATTACCTACAATGTAAGTATAGTAGAACATTACATGTAATGTAAGTATAGTAGAACATTACATGCAATGTAAATATAGTAGAACATTACCTACAATGTAAGTATAGTAGAACATTATATACAAGTAAGTATAGTAGAACAGTACACAATGTAATATAGTAGAACATTACATACAATGTAAGTATAGTAGAACATTACCTACAATGTAAGTATAGTAGAACATTACATACAATGTAAGTATTAGAACTTACTTCAATGTAAGTATAGTAGAACATTACCTACAATGTAAGTATAGTAGAAGATTACCACATGTAAGCATAGTAGAACATTCTACAATGTAAGTATAGTAGAACATTACCTACAATGTAAGTATAGTAGAACATACCTACAATATGAGAATAATATAGTAGAACATTACACACAATGTAAGTATAGTATAGTAGAACATTATACACAATGTAAGTATAGTATAGTAAAACATTATCTACAATGTAAGTATAATATAGTAGAACATTACATACAATGTAAGTATAGTAGAACATTACATACAATGTAAGTATAGTAGAACATTACATACAATGTAAGTATAGTAGAACATTACATACAATGTAAGTATAGTAGAACATTACCTACAATGTAAGTATAGTAGAACATTACATACAATGTAAGTATAGTAGAACATTACCTACAATGTAAGTATAGTAGAACATTACCTACAATGTAAGTATAGTAGAACATTACACACAATGTAAGTATAGTAGAACATTACCTACAATGTAAGTATAGTAGAACATTACCTACAATGTAAGTATAGTAGAACATTACCTACAATATAAGTATAGTAGAACATTACCTACAATGTAAGTATAGTAGAACATTACCTACAATGTAAGAATAGTATAGTAGAACATTACACACAATGTAAGTATAGTATAGTAGACATTATCACAATGTAAGTTAGTATGTAAAACATTATCTACAATGTAAGTATAGTATAGTAGAACATTACAAACCATGTAAGTATAGTAGAACATTACCTACAATGTAAGTATAGTAGAACATTACATACAATGTAAGTATAGTAGAACATTACATACAATGTAAGTATAGTAGAACATTACCTACAATGTAAGTATAGTAGAACATTACACACAATGTAAGTATAGTAGAACTTACCTACAATGTAGCATAGTAAACATAACATACAAGTAAGCATAGTAGAACATTACTTGTGTGTTGTTTTTTTGTGTTTATCAATGTAAGTATAGTAGAACATTACCTACAATGTAAGAATAGTAGAACATAACATACAATGTAGGTATAGTAGAACATTACATACAATGTAAGTATGTATAGTAGAACATTACATACAATGTAAGTATAGTATAGTAGAACATTACCTACAATGTAAGTATAGTATAGTAGAACATTACCTACAATGTATGCATAGTAGAATATTACCTACAATGTAAGTATAATAGAACATTACATGTAATGTAAGTATAGTAGAACATTACATGCAATGTAAATAGAGTAGAACATTACCTACAATGTAAGTATAGTAGAACATTATATACAAGTAAGTATAGTAGAACAGTACATACAATGTAAATATAGTAGAACATTACATACAATGTAAGCATAGTAGAACATTACCTACAATGTAAGTATAGTAGAACATTACATACAATGTAAGTATAGTAGAACATTACTTACAATG
Source organism: Archivesica marissinica (assembly GCA_014843695.1). Lineage (NCBI taxonomy): Eukaryota > Metazoa > Mollusca > Bivalvia > Venerida > Vesicomyidae > Archivesica > Archivesica marissinica. The sequence continues at coordinate 2,739,031 of CM026386.1, read as the reverse complement.
TAAGTATAGTAGAACATTACCTACAATGTAAGTGTATAGTAGAAGATTACACACAATGTAAGCATAGTAGAACATTACCTACAATGTAAGTATAGTAGAACATTACCTACAATGTAAGTATAGTAGAACATTACCTACAATATGAGAATAATATAGTAGAACATTACACACAATGTAAGTATAGTATAGTAGAACATTATACACAATGTAAGTATAGTATAGTAAAACATTATCTACAATGTAAGTATAATATAGTAGAACATTATCTACAATGTAAGTATAATATAGTAGAACATTACATACAATGTAAGTATAGTAGAACATTACCTACAATGTAAGTATAGTAGAACATTACCTACAATGTAAGTATAGTAGAACATTACATACAATGTAAGCATAGTAGAACATTACCTACAATGTAAGCATAGTAGAACATTACCTACAATGTAAGTATAGTAGAACATTACACACTATGTAAGTATAGTAGAACATTACCTACAATGTAAGAATAGTAGAACATTACCTACAATGTAAGTATAGTAGAACATTACCTACAATATAAGTATAGTAGAACATTTCCTACGATGTAAGTATAGTAGAACATTACCTACAATGTAAGAATAGTATAGTAGAACATTACACACAATGTAAGTATAGTATAGTAGAACATTATACACAATGTAAGCTTAGCATAGTAAAACATTATCTACAATGTAAGTATAGTATAGTAGAACATTACAAACCATGTAAGTATAGTATAGCATTACCTACAATGTAAGTATAGCATAGTAGAACATTACATACAATGTAGGTATAGTAGAACATTACATGCAATGTAAGTATAGTAGAACATTACCTACAATGTCAGTATAGTAGAACATTACATACAATGTAAATATAGTAGAACATTACCTACAATGTAAGCATAGTATAGTAGAACATTACCTACAATGTAAGTATAGTAGAACATTACCTACAATGTATGCATAGTAGAACATTACCTACAATGTAAGTATAGTAGAACATTACATGTAATGTAAGTATAGTAGAACATTACATGCAATGTAAATATAGTAGAACATTACTTACACTGTAAGTATAGTAGAACATTATATACAAGTAAGTATAGTAGAACAGTACATACAATGTAAATATAGTAGAACATTACATACAATGTAAGTATAGTAGAACATTACCTACAATGTAAGTATAGTAGAACAGTACATACAATGTAAGTATATTAGAACATTACTTACAATGTAAGTATAGTAGAACATTACCTACAATGTAAGTATAGTAGAAGATTACACACAATGTAAGCATAGTAGAACATTACCTACAATGTAAGCATAGTAGAACATTACCTACAATGTAAGTATAGTAGAACATTACCTACAATATGAGAATAATATAGTAGAACATTACACACAATGTAAGTATAGTATAGTAGAACATTATACACAATGTAAGTATAGTATAGTAAAACATTATCTACAATGTAAGTATAATATAGTAGAACATTACATACAATGTAAGTATAGTAGAACATTACATACAATGTAAGTATAGTAGAACATTACATACAATGTAAGTATAGTAGAACAGTACATACAATGTAAGCATAGTAGAACATTACATACAATGTAAGTATAGTAGAAGATTACATACAATGTAAGTATAGTAGAACATTACCTACAATGTAAGTATAGTAGAACATTACCTACAATGTAAGTATAGTAGAACATTACACACTATGTAAGTATAGTAGAACATTACCTACAATGTAAGTATAGTAGAACATTACCTACAATGTAAGTATAGTAGAACATTACCTACAATATAAGTATAGTAGAACATTACCTACAATGTAAGTATAGTAGAACATTACCTACAATGTAAGAATAGTATAGTAGAACATTACACACAATGTAAGTATAGTATAGTAGAACATTATACACAATGTAAGCTTAGTATAGTAAAACATTATCTACAATGTAAGTATAGTATAGTAGAACATTACAAACCATGTAAGTATAGTAGAACAGTACATACAATGGAAACAAAAATAGTAGAACATTACCTACAATGTAAGTATAGTAGAACATTACCTACAATGTAAGTATAGTAGAAGAGTACACACAATGTAAGTATAGTAGAACATTACCTACAATGTAAGTATAGTAGAACATTAGCTACAATGTAAGCATAGTAGAACATTACCTACAATGTAAGAATAGTATAGTAGAACATTACACACAATGTAAGTATAGTATAGTAGAACATTACACACAATGTAAGTATAATATAGTAGAACATTACATACAATGTAAGTATAGTAGAACATTACATACAATGTAAGTATAGTAGAACATTACCTACAATGTAAGTATAGTATAATAGAACATTACACACAATTTAAGTATAGTATAGTAGAACATTACAAACCATGTAAGTATAGTAGAACATTACATACAATGTAAGTATAGTAGAACATTACCTACAATGTAAGTATAGTATAATAGAACATTACACACAATTTAAGTATAGTATAGTATAACATTACAAACGATGTAAGTATAGTAGAACATTACATGCAATGTAAGTATAGTAGAACATTACATACAATGTAAGTATAGTAGAACATTACCTACAATGTAAGTATAGTATAATAGAACATTACACACAATGTAAGTATAGTATAGTATAACATTACACACGATGTAAGTATAGTAGAACATTACATGCAATGTAAGTATAGTAGAACATTACCTACAATGTAAGTATAGTAGAACATTACATACAATGTAAGAATAGTAGAACATTACCTACAATGTAAGCATAGTAGAACATTACCTACAATGTAAGTATAGTAGAACATTACATACAATGTAAGTATAGTAGAACATTACATATAATGTAAGTATAGTAGAATATAGTAGAACATTACCTACAATGTAAGCATAGTAGAACATTACATACAATGTAAGTATAGTAGAACATTACCTACAATGTAAGTAGAGTAGAACATTACCTACAATATAAGCATAGTAGAACATTACATACAATGTAAGTATAGTAGAACATTACCAACAATGTAAGTATAGTAGAACATTACACACAATGTAAGTATAGTAGAACATTACATACAATGTAAGCATAGTAGAACATTACATACAATGTAAGTATAGTAGAACATTAAATAGAATGTAAGCATAGTAGAACATTATATACAATGTAAGCATAGTAGAACATTACATACAATGTAAGTATAGTAGAACATTACCTACAATGTAAGTATAGTAGAACATTACCTACAATGTAAGTATAGTAGAACATTACCTACAATGTAAGTATAGTAGAACATTACCTACAATGTAAGTATAGTAGAACATTAAATAGAATGTAAGTATAGTAGAACATTACCTACAATGTAAGTATAGTAGAACATTACCTACAATGTAAGCATAGTAGATCATTACATACAATGTAAGTATAGTAGAACATTAAATAGAATTTAAGTATAGTAGAACATTACATACAATATAAGCATAGTAGAACATTACATACAATGTAAGCATAGTAGATCATTACATACAATGAAAGTATAGTAGAACATTAAATAGAATGTAAGTATAGTAGAACATTACATACAATGTAAGCATAGTAGAACATTACATACAATGTAAGTATAGTAGAACATTACCTACAATGTAAGTATAGTAGGACATTACATACAATGTAAGTATAGTAGAACATTACATGCCTATGCATCGTGTCGCCATTTCCATCTTCATATCACGTGAGGTTGTTTTGGTAGCAGCGATTTCGAAGCTGACATGAGATCGCTGCCTGGATCAAATAGGCATGTAAATATCAAAAAGGTTAAAATAGAATATTGAAAGCTGCCATTATGCCAACAGAAGACTGGGGTTAGATATTTCCCATTATGGCACATTTTGTATTTCCGTGTATACAAAGAGCACACATGGAAATTCTCAGCATGTCATATGTCTGACTAAGCGTCTGATTGATAAGGCATCAAGTCGATGAATTTACTTACCAAGTATTTGAGCAGAGTGCGTGACCATGTCGGAAAATAAGACATCATTGATAGGTTGATACTTCATATCTGGTCTTTCTAGCATATGTTCAATCCCAACAGCCGAAGCACATTTAGATCTAAAATAAACACATGGAGATATAAAATAAACACACTAAGATCTAAAATAAACACATCTAGATCTAAAATAAACACATTTAGATCTAAAATAAACACACTAAGATCTAAAATAAACACATCTAGATCTAAAATAAACACATTTAGATCTAAAATAAACACAATAAGATCTAAAATAAACACATCTAGATTTATATAAACACATTTAGATCTAATATAAACACTTTTAGATCTAAAATAAACACATTTAGATACTTAGATCTAAAATAAACACATTTAGAACTAAAATAAACACACTATGATCTAAAATAAACACATTTAGATCTAAAATAAACACATTAAGATCTAAAATAAACACATTTAGATCTAAAATAACCACACTAAGATCTCAAATAAACACATTTAGATCTAAAATAACCACATTAAGATCTAAAATAAACACATGGAGATCTAAAATAAACAAATTTAGATCTAAAATAACCACATTAAGATCTAAAATAAACATAGTTAGATCTAAAATAAACACAGTTAGATCTAAAATAAACACATTTAGATCTAAAATAACCACACTAAGATCTAAAATAAACACATTCAGAACTAAAATAACCACACTGAGATCTCAAATAAACACATTAAGATCTCAAATAAAAACATTTAGATCTAAAATAAACACATTTAGATCTAAAATAACCACACTAAAATCTAAAATAAACACATTAAGATATCAAAGAAACACATTTAGATCTAAAATAAACACATTTAGATCTAAAATAAACACATTAAGATCTAAAATAAACACATTTAGATCTAATATAAACACATTTAGATCTAATATAAACACTTTTAGATCTAAAATAAACACATTTAGATTCTTAGATCTAAAATAAACACATTTAGAACTAAAATAAACACATTTAGATCTAAAATAAACACATTAAGATCTAAAATAAACACATGGAGATATAAAATAAACATATTTAGATCTAAAATAACCACACTAAGATCTAAAATAACCACATTTAGATCTAAAATAACCACACTAAGATCTAAAATAAACACATTTAGATCTAAAATAAACACATTTAGATCTAAAATAAACACATTAAGATCTAAAATAAACATATGGAGATATAAAATAAACATATTTAGATCTAAAATAACCACACTAAGATCTAAAATAACCACATTTAGATCTAAAATAACCACACTAAGATCTAAAATAACCACATTTAGATCTAAAATAACCACATTAAGATCTAAAATAAACACATTAAGATCTCAAATAAACACACTAAGATCTAAAATAACCACATTAAGATCTAAAATAAACACACTAAGATCTAAAATAAACACATTTAGATCTAAAATAAACACATCTAGATCTAAAATAATCACATTTAGATCTAAAATAAACACATTTAGATCTAAAATAAACACATTTAGATCTAAAATAAACACATTTAGATCTCAAATAGCCACACTAAGATCTAAAATAAACACATTTAGATCTAAAATAACCACACTAAGATCTAAAATAAACATATTTAGATCTAAAATAACCACACTAAGATCTACAATAAACACATTTAGATCTAAAATAACCACATTAAGATCTAAAATAAACAAATTAAGATCTAAATTAAAACATGGAGATCTAAAATAAACAAATTTAGATCTAATATAACCACATTAAGATCTAAAATAAACACAGTTAGATCTAAAATAAACACATTTAGATCTAAAATAACCACACTAAGATCTAAAATAAACACAGTTAGATCTAAAATAAACACATTTAGATCTAAAATAACCACACTAAGATCTAAAATAAACACATTTAGATCCTTAGATCTAAAATAAACACATTCAGAACTAAAATAACCACACTGAGATCTCAAATAAACACATTAAGATCTCAAATAAAAACATTTAGATCTAAAATAAACACATTTAGATCTAAAATAACCACACTAAGCTCTAAAATAAACACATTAAGATATCAAAGAAACACATTTAGATCTAAAATAAACACATTAAGATCTAAAATAAACACATTAAGATCTAAAATAAACACATTTAGATTCTTAGATCTAAAATAAACACATTTAGAACTAAAATAAACACATTTAGATCTAAAATAACCACATTTAGATCTAAAATAACCACACTAAAATCTAAAATAAACACATTAAGATATCAAAGAAACACATTTAGATCTAAAATAAACACATTTAGATCTAAAATAAACACATTAAGATCTAAAATAAACAAATTTAGATCTAATATAAACACATTTAGATCTAATATAAACACTTTTAGATCTAAAATAAACACATTTAGATTCTTAGATCTAAAATAAACACATTTAGAACTAAAATAAACACATTTAGATCTAAAATAACCACACTAAGATCTAAAATAAACACATTTAGATCTAAAATAAACACATTTAGATCTAAAATAAACACATTAAGATCTAAAATAAACACATGGAGATATAAAATAAACATATTTAGATCTAAAATAACCACACTAAGATCTAAAATAACCACATTTGGATCTAAAATAACCACACTAAGATCTAAAATAACCACATTAAGATCTAAAATAAACACATTTAGATCTAATATAAACACATTTAGATCTAATATAAACACTTTTAGATCTAAAATAAACACATTTAGATTCTTAGATCTAAAATAAACACATTTAGAACTAAAATAAACACATTTAGATCTAAAATAACCACACTAAGATCTAAAATAAACACATTTAGATCTAAAATAAACACATTTAGATCTAAAATAACACATTAAGATCTAAAATAAACACATGGAGATATAAAATAAACATATTTAGATCTAAAATAACCACACTAAGATCTAAAATAACCACATTTAGATCTAAAATAATCACACTAAGATCTAAAATAAACACATTAAGATCTAAAATAAACACATTTAGATCTAATATAAACACATTTAGATCTAATATAAACACTTTTAGATCTAAAATAATGTTTTTGTTTTGTTTACACATTTAGATTTTCTAGATCTAAAATAAACACATTTAGATCTAAAATAAACACATTTAGATCTAAAATAAACACATTTATATCTAAAATAACCACATTAAGATCTAAATTAAACACTTAGATCTAAAATAAACCATTTAGATCTGAAATAAACACATCTGGATCTAAAATAAACACATTTAGATCTAAAATAACAACACTAGAATCTAAAATAAACACATTGAGATCTAAAATAAACACATTTATATCTAAAATAAACACATTAAGATCTAATATAAACACATTTAGATCTAAAATAAACACATTAAGATCTAAAATAAACACATTTAGATCTAAAATAAACACATTTAGATCTAAAATAAACACATTTAGATCTAAAATAACCACACTAAGATCTAAAATAAAAACATTTGGGTCTAAAATAAACACACTAAGATCTAAAATAAACACATTAAGATCTAAAATAAACACATTTAGTTCTAAAATTTGGTTATAACCACATTAAGATCTAAAATAAACACATTTAGATCTAAAATATCCACATTAAGATCTAAGATAAACACATTTAGATCTAAAATAACCACACTAAGATCTAAAATAAACACATTTAGATCTAAAATAAACATATTTAGATCTAAAATAAACACATTAAGATCTAAAATAATCACATTTAGATCTAAAATAACCACACTAAGGTCTAAAATATACACATTAAGATCTAAAATATCCACACTAAGATCTAAAATAAACACATTTAGATCTAAAATAAACACATCAAGATCTAAAATAAACACATCTAGATAAAAAATAAACACATTAAGATCTCAAATAAACACACTAAGATCTAAAATAAACACATTAAGATCTCAAATAAACACACTAAGATCTAAAATAACCACATTAAGATCTAAAATAAACACACTAATATCTAAAATAAACACATTTAGATCTAAAATAAACACATCTAGATATAAAATAAACACATCTAGATCTCAAATAAACACATTTAGATCTAAAATAAACACATTTAGATCTAAAATAATCACATTTAGATCTAAAATAAACACATTTAGATCTAAAGTAA
>CM026386.1:2717236-2729736 GCA_014843695.1 Archivesica marissinica | reverse complement strand
TATAGTAGAACATTACACACAATGTAAGTATAGTATAGTAGAACATTACCTACAATGTAAGAATAATATAGTAGAACATTACACACAATGTAAGTATAGTATAGTAGAACATTACACACAATGTAAGTATAGTATAGTAGAACATTACACACAATGTAAGTATTGTATAGTAGAACATTACATACAATGTAAGTATAGTATAGTAGAACATTACCTACAATGTAAGTATAGTATAGTAGAACATTACCTACAATGTAAGTATAGTAGAACATTACATATAATGTAAGAATAGTATAGTATAACATTACATACAATGTAAGTATAGTAAAACATTACATGCAATGTAAGTATAGTAGAACATTACCTACAATGTAAGCATAGTAGAACATAACATACAATGTAAGCATAGTAGAACATTACATACAATGTAAGAATAGTATAGTATAACATTACATACAATGTAAGTATAGTAAAACATTACATGCAATGTAAGTATAGTAGAACATTACCTACAATGTAAGAATAGTAGAACATAACATACAATGTAGGTATAGTAGAACATTACATACAATGTAAGTATTGTATAGTAGAACATTACATACAATGTAAGCATAGTATAGTAGAACATTACCTACAATGTAAGTATAGTATAGTAGAACATTACCTACAATGTATGCATAGTAGAACATTACCTACAATGTAAGTATAGTAGAACATTACATGTAATATAAGTATAGTAGAACATTACATGCAATGTAAATATAGTAGAACATTACCTACAATGTAAGCATAGTAGAACATTACATACATGTAAATATAGTAGAACATTACATACAATGTAAGTATAGTAGAACATTACCTACAATGTAAGCATAGTAGAACATTACATACAATGTAAGCATAGTAGAACATTACATACAATGTAAGTATAGTAGAACATTACCTACAATGTAAGTATAGTAGAACATTACCTACAATGTAAGTATAGTAGAACATTACACAATGTAAGTATAGTAGAACATTACATACAATGTAAGTATAGTAGAACATTACCTACAATGTAAGTATAGTAGAACAGTACATACAATGTAAGTATAGTAGAACATTACCTACAATGTAAGTATAGTAGAACATTACCTACAATGTAAGTATAGTAGAACATTACCTACAATGTAAGTATAGTAGAACATTACATACAATGTAAGTATAGTAGAACATTACATGCAATGTAAGTATAGTAGAACATTACCTACAATGTAAGTATAGTAGAACATTACCTACAATGTAAGTATAGTAGAACATTACCTACCAATGTAAGTATAGTAGAACATTACCTACAATTAAGTATAGTATAGTAGAACATTACCTACAATGTAAGTATAGTAGAGTAAACATTACCTACAATGTAAGTATAGTAGAACATTACCTACAATGTAAGTATAGTAGAACATTACATACAATGTAAGTATAGTAGAACATTACCTACAATGTAAGTATAGTAGAACATTACATACAATGTAAGCATAGTAGAACATTACATACAATGTAAGTATAGTAGAACATTACCTACAATGTAAGTATAGTAGAACATTACATACAATGTAAGTATAGTAGAACATTACATACAATGTAAGTATAGTAGAACATTACCTACAATGTAAGTATAGTAGAACATTACATACAATGTAAGTATAGTAGAACATTACCTACAATGTAAGTATAGTAGAACATTACCTACAATGTAAGTATAGTAGAACATTACATACAATGTAAAAGTATAGTAGAACATTACATACAATGTAAGTATAGTATAGTAGAACATTACATACAATGTAAGTATAGTAGAACATTACATACAATGTAAGTATAGTATAACATTACATACAATGTAAGTATAGTAAAACATTACATACAATGTAAGTATAGTAGAACATTACATACAATGTAAGAATAGTAGAACATAACATACAATGTAGGTATAGTAGAACATTACATACAATGTAAGTATTGTATAGTAGAACATTACATACAATGTAAGTATAGTATAGTAGAACATTACCTACAATGTAAGTATAGTAGAACATTACAACAATGTAAGCATAGTAGAACATTACATACAATGTAAGTATAGTAGAACATTAACAGCAATGTAAGTATAGTAGAACATTACATGCAATGTAAGTATAGTAGAACATTACCTACAATGTAAGTATAGTAGAACATTACATACAAGTAAGTATAGTAGAACATTACATACAATGTAAATATAGTAGAACATTACATACAATGTAAGTATAGTAGAACATTACCTACAATGTAAGTATAGTAGAACATTACATACAATGTAAGTATAGTAGAACATTACCTACAATGTAAGTATAGTAGAACATTACCTACAATGTAAGTATAGTAGAACATTACACACAATGTAAGCATAGTAGAACATTACCTACAATGTAAGTATAGTAGAACATTACATACAATGTAAGTATAGTAGAACATTACCTACAATATAAGAATAATAGTAGAACATTACATACAATGTAAGTATATAGTAGAACAAATATACTATATAGAACATTAGTATAGTTAGTAAACATTACATACAATGTAAGTATAGTTAGAACATTACATGCAATGTAAGTATAGTAGAACATTACATACAATGTAAGCATAGTAGAACATTACATACAATGTAAGCATAGTAGAACATTACATACAATGTAAGCATAGTAGAACATTACATGCAATGTAAGCATAGCATAGTAGAACATTACATACAATGTAAGTATAGTAGAACATTACATGCAATGTAAGCATAGTAGAACATTACATACAATGTAAGTATAGTAGAACATTACCTACAATGTAAGTATAGTAGAACATTACCTACAATGTAAGTATAGTAGAACATTACCTACATTGTAAGTATAGTATAGTAGAACATTACCTACATTGTAAGTATAGTAGAACATTACCTACAATGTAAGTATAGTAGAACATTACCTACAATGTAAGTATAGCATAGTAGAACATTACATACAATGTAAGTATAGTAGAACATTACATGCAATGTAAGTATAGTAGAACTTTACCTACAATGTAAGTATAGTAGAACATTACATGCAATGTAAGTATAGTAGAACATTACCTACAATGTAAGAATAGTAGAACATTACATACAATGTAAGTATAGTAGAACATTACATGCAATGTAAATATAGTAGAACATTACCTACAATGTATGTATAGTAGAACATTACATACAATGTAAGTATAGAATAGTAGAACATTTCCTACAATGTAAGTATAGTAGAACAATACCAACAATGTAAGTATAGTAGAACATTACCAACAATGTAAGCATAGTAGAACATTACATATAATGTAGGTATAGTAGAACATTACCTACAATGTAAGTATAGTAGAACATTACCTACAATGTAAGTATAGTAGAACATTACCTACAAGGTAAGTATAGTAGAACATTACCTACAAGGTAAATATAGTAGAACATTACCTACAAGTTAAGTATAGTAGAACATTACCTACAAGGTAAGTATAGTAGAACATTACCTACAATGTAAGTATAGTAGAACATTACCTACAATGTAAGTAGAGTAGAACAATACCTACAATATACGTATAGTAGAACATTACATGCCATATAAGTATAGTAGAACATTACCTACAATGTAAGTATAGTAGAACATTACCTACAATGTAAGTATAGTAGAAAATTACACACAATGTAAGTATAGTAGAACATTACCTACAATGTAAGTATAGTAGAACATTACCTACAATGTAAGTATAGTAGAACATTACATATAATATAGGTACAGTAGAACATTACCTACAATGTAAGTATAGTAGAATATTACCTACAAGATAAGTATAGTAGAACATTACCTACAATGTAAGCATAGTAGAACATTACCTACAATGTAAGTATAGTAGAACATTACATGCAATGTAAGTATAGTAGAACATTACATGCAATGTAAGTATAGTAGAACATTACATGCAATGTAAGTATAGTAGAACATTACATGCAATGTAAGTATAGTAGAACATTACCTACAATGTAAGTAGAGTAGAACATTACCTACTAGTTAAGTATAGTAGAACATTACCTACAAGGTAAGTATAGTAGAACATTACCTACAATGTAAGTATAGTAGAACATTACCTACAATGTAAGAATAGTAGAACATTACCTATAATATACGTATAGTAGAACATTACATGCCATATAAGTGTAGTAGAACATTACCTACAATGTAAGTATAGTAGAACATTACCTACAATGTAAGTATAGTAGAACATTACACACAATGTAAGTATAGTAGAACATTACCTACAATGTAAGCATAGTAGAACATAACATACAATGTAAGCATAGTAGAACATTACATACAATGTAAGAATAGTATAGTATAACATTACATACAATGTAAGTATAGTAAAACATTACATGCAATGTAAGTATAGTAGAACATTACCTACAATGTAAGAATAGTAGAACATAACATACAATGTAGGTATAGTAGAACATTACATACAATGTAAGTATTGTATAGTAGAACATTACATACAATGTAAGTATAGTATAGTAGAACATTACCTACAATGTAAGTATAGTATAGTAGAACATTACCTACAATGTATGCATAGTAGAACATTACCTACAATGTAAGTATAGTAGAACATTACATGTAATATAAGTATAGTAGAACATTACATGCAATGTAAATATAGTAGAACATTACCTACAATGTAAGTATAGTAGAACATTATATACAAGTAAGTATAGTAGAACAGTACATACAATGTAAATATAGTAGAACATTACATACAATGTAAGTATAGTAGAACATTACCTACAATGTAAGTATAGTAGAACATTACATACAATGTAAGTATAGTAGAACATTACTTACAATGTAAGTATAGTAGAACATTACCTACAATGTAAGTATAGTAGAAGATTACACACAATGTAAGCATAGTAGAACATTACCTACAATGTAAGTATAGTAGAACATTACCTACAATGTAAGTATAGTAGAACATTACCTACAATATGAGAATAATATAGTAGAACATTACACACAATGTAAGTATAGTATAGTAGAACATTATACACAATGTAAGTATAGTATAGTAAAACATTATCTACAATGTAAGTATAATATAGTAGAACATTACATACAATGTAAGTATAGTAGAACATTACATACAATGTAAGTATAGTAGAACATTACATACAATGTAAGTATAGTAGAACAGTACATACAATGTAAGCATAGTAGAACATTACATACAATGTAAGTATAGTAGAACATTACCTACAATGTAAGTATAGTAGAACATTACCTACAATGTAAGTATAGTAGAACATTACACACTATGTAAGCATAGTAGAACATTACCTACAATGTAAGTATAGTAGAACATTACCTACAATGTAAGTATAGTAGAACATTACCTACAATATAAGTATAGTAGAACATTACCTACGATGTAAGTATAGTAGAACATTACCTACAATGTAAGAATAGTATAGTAGAACATTACACACAATGTAAGTATAGTATAGTAGAACATTATACACAATGTAAGCTTAGTATAGTAAAACATTATCTACAATGTAAATATAGTATAGTAGAACATTACAAACCATGTAAGTATAGTAGAACATTACCTACAATGTAAGTATAGCATAGTAGAACATTACATACAATGTAGGTATAGTAGAACATTACATGCAATGTAAGTATAGTAGAACTTTACCTACAATGTAAGTATAGTAGAACATTACATGCAATGTAAGTATAGTAGAACATTACCTACAATGTCAGTATAGTAGAACATTACATACAATGTAAGTATAGTAGAACATTACATGCAATGTAAATATAGTAGAACATTACATACAATGTAAGTATGGTAGAACATTACCTGCAATGTAAGTATAGTAGAACATTACCTACAATGTATGCATAGTAGAACATTACCTACAATGTAAGTATAGTAGAACATTACCTATAATGTACGTATAGTAGAACATTACCTACAGTGTAAGTATAGTAGAACATTACATACAATGTAAGTATAGTAGAACATTACCTACAATGTAAGTATAGTAGAACATTACCTACAATGTAAGTATAGTATAACATTACATACAACGTAAGTATAGTAGAACAGTACATACAATATAGGTATAGTAGAACGGTACATACAATGTACGTATAGTAGAACAGTACATACAATGTAAGTATTGTATAGTAGAACATTACATACAATGTAAGTATTGTATAGTAGAACATTACATACAATGTAAGTATAGTATAGTAGAACATTACACACAATGTAAGTATAGTACAGTAGAACATTACCTACAATGTAAGTATAGTATAGTAGAACATTACCTACAATGTAAGTATAGTAAAACATTACATGCAATGTAAGCATAGTAGAACATTACATACAATGTAAGTATAGTAGAACATTACATGCAATGTAAGTATAGTAGAACATTATATACAATGTAAGTATAGTAGAACATTACCTACAATGTAAGTATAGTAGAACATTACATACAATGTAAGTATAGTAGAACATTACAAACAATGTATGTATAGTAGAACATTACATACAATGTAAGTATTGTAGAACATTACCTACAATGTAAACATAGTAGAACATTACCTACAATGTAAGTATAGTAGAAGATTACACACAATTTAAGCATAGAATAGTAGAACATTACATACAATGTAAGTATAGTACATCATTACCTACAATGTAAGAATAATATAGTAGAACATTACACACAATGTAAGTATAATATAGTAGAACATTACACACAATGTAAGTATAGTATAGTAGAACATTACACACAATGTAAGTATAGTATAGTAGAACATTACCTACAATGTAAGAATAATATAGTAGAACATTACACACAATGTAAGTATAGTATAGTAGAACATTACACACAATGTAAGTATAGTATAGTAGAACATTACACACAATGTAAGTATAGTATAGTAGAACATTACCTACATGTAAGTATAGTAGACATTACCTACAATGTAAGTATAGTATAACATTACATACAACGTAAGTATAGTAGAACAGTGCATACAATTTAGGTATAGTAGAACGGTACATACAATGTACGTATAGTAGAACAGTACATACACTGTAAGTATTGTATAGTAGAACATTACATACAATGTAAGTATAGTAGAACATTACATGCAATGTAAGCATGTAGAACATTACATACAATGTAAGTATAGTAGAACATTACATACAATGTAAGTATAGTAGAACATTACCTACAATGTAAGTATAGTAGAACATTACCTACAATGTAAGTATAGTAGAACATTACATACAATGTAAGTATAGTAGAACATTACATACAATGTAAGTATAGTAGAACATTACATACAATGTAAGTATAGTAGAACATTACATACAATGTAAGTATAGTAGAACATTACATACAATGTAAGTATAGTAGAACATTACATACAATGTAAGTATAGTAGAACATTACATACAATGTAAGTATAGTAGAACATTACATACAATGTAAGTATAGTAGAACATTACCTACAATGTAAGTATAGTAGAACATTACATACAATGTAAGTATAGTAGAACATTACACACAATGTATGTATAGTAGAACATTACATACAATGTAAGTATTGTAGAACATTACCTACAATGTAAACATAGTAGAACATTACCTACAATGTAAGTATAGTAGAAGATTACACACAATTTAAGTATAGAATAGTAGAACATTACATACAATGTAAGTATAGTACATCATTACCTACAATGTAAGAATAATATAGTAGAACATTACACACAATGTAAGTATAGTATAGTAGAACATTACACACAATGTAAGTATAGTATAGTAGAACATTACACACAATGTAAGTATAGTATAGTAGAACATTACCTACAATGTAAGAATAATATAGTAGAACATTACACACAATGTAAGTATAGTATAGTAGAACATTACACACAATGTAAGTATAGTATAGTAGAACATTACACACAATGTAAGTATTGTATAGTAGAACATTACATACAATGTAAGTATAGTATAGTAGAACATTACCTACAATGTAAGTATAGTATAGTAGAACATTACCTACAATGTAAGTATAGTAGAACATTACCTACAATGTAAGTATAGTAGAACATTACCTATAATGTACTTATAGTAGAACATTACCTACAATGTAAGTATAGTAGAACATTACCTACAATGTAAGTATAGTATAACATTACATACAACGTAAGTATAGTAGAACAGTACATACAATGTAGGTATAGTAGAACGGTACATACAATGTACGTATAGTAGAACAGTACATACAATGTAAGTATTGTATAGTAGAACATTACATAAAATGTAAGAATTGTATAGTAGAACATTACATACAATGTAAGTATAGTATAGTAGAACATTACAAACAATGTAAGTATAGTACAGTAGAACATTACCTACAATGTAAGTATAGTATAGTAGAACATTACCTACAATGTATGCATAGTAGAACATTACCTACAATGTAAGTATAGTAGAACATTACATGCAATGTAAGCATAGTAGATACATTACATACAATGTAAGTATAGTAGAACATTACATGCAATGTAAGCATAGTAGAACATTACATACAATGTAAGCATAGTAGAACATTACATACAATGTAAGTATAGTAGAACATTACCTACAATGTAAGTATAGTAGAACATAACATACAATGTAAGCATAGTAGAACATTACATACAATGTTGGAATAGTATAGTAGAACATTACATACAATGTAAGTATAGTAGAACATTACATGCAATGTAAGTATAGTAGAACATTACATACAATGTAAGTATAGTAGAACATTACCTACAATGTAAGTATAGTAGAACATAACATACAATGTAAGCATAGTAGAACATTACATACAATGTAAGAATAGTATAGTAGAACATTACATGCAATGTAAGTATAGTATAGTAGAACATTATATACAATGTAAGTATAGTATAGTAGAGCATTACCTACAATGTAAGCATAGTAGAACATTACCTACAATGAAAGTATAGTAGAACATTACATGCAATGTAAATATAGTAGAACATTACCTACAATATAAGTATAGTAGAACATTACATGCAATGTAAATATAGTAGAACATTACCTACAATGTAAGTACAGTAGAACATTACATACAATGTAAGTATAGTAGAACAGTACATACAATGTAAGAATAGTAGAACATTACATACAATGTAAGTATAGTAGAACATCACCTACAATGTAAGTATAGTAGAACATTACATACAATGTAAGTATAGTAGAACATTACACACAATGTAAGTATAGTAGAACATTACATACAATGTAAGTATTGTAGAACATTACCTACAATGCAAACATATTAGAACATTACCTACAATGTAAGTATAGTAGAAGATTACACACAATTTAAGCATAGAATAGTAGAACATTACATACAATGTAAGTATAGTACATCATTACCTACAATGTAAGAATAATATAGTAGAACATTACACACAATGTAAGTATTGTATAGTAGAACATTACACACAATGTAAGTATAGTAGAACATTACACACAATGTAAGTATAGAATAGTAGAACATTACACACAATGTAAGTATAGTATAGTAGAACATTACATATAATGTAAGTGTAGTATAGTAGAGCATTACCTACAATGTAAGCATAGTAGAACATTACCTACAATGTACGTATAGTAGAACAGTACAAACAATGTACGTATAGTAGAACATTACATACAATGTAAGTATTGTATAGTAGAACATTACATACAATGTAATTATAGTATAGTAGAACATTACCTACAATGTATGCATAGTAGAACATTACCTACAATGTAAGTATAGTAGAACATTACATGTAATGTAAGTATAGTAGAACATTACATGCCATGTAAATAGAG
The DNA here is from genome assembly GCA_014843695.1 of Archivesica marissinica. Taxonomy (NCBI): domain Eukaryota; kingdom Metazoa; phylum Mollusca; class Bivalvia; order Venerida; family Vesicomyidae; genus Archivesica; species Archivesica marissinica. Next base: position 2,719,706 of record CM026386.1, on the reverse strand, counting down.
TAGAACATTACCTACAATGTAAGAATAGTAGAACATTACATACAATTTAAATATAGTAGAACGGTACATACAATGTACGTATAGTAGAACAGTACATACAATGTAAGTATTGTATAGTAGAACATTACATACAATGTAAGTATAGTATAGTAGAACATTACCTACAATGTAAGTAGAGTATAGTAGAACATTACCTACGATGTAAGTATATGTAAGTAGAGTATAGTAGAACATTACCTACAATGTGAGTATAGTATAGTAGAACATTACCTACAATGTAAGTATAGTAGAACATTACCTATAATGTACGTATAGTAGAACATTACCTACAGTGTAAGTATAGTAGAACATTACATACAATGTAAGTATAGTAGAACATTACCTACAATGTAAGTATAGTAGAACATTACCTACAATGTAAGTATAGTATAACATTACATACAACGTAAGTATAGTAGAACAGTACATACAATATAGGTATAGTAGAACGGTACATACAATGTACGTATAGTAGAACAGTACATACAATGTAAGTATTGTATAGTAGAACATTACATACAATGTAAGTATTGTATAGTAGAACATTACATACAATGTAAGTATAGTATAGTAGAACATTACACACAATGTAAGTATAGTACAGTAGAACATTACCTACAATGTAAGTATAGTATAGTAGAACATTACCTACAATGTAAGTATAGTAGAACATTACATGCAATGTAAGCATAGTAGAACATTACATACAATGTAAGTATAGTAGAACATTACATACAATGTAAGTATAGTAGAACATTACATGCAATGTAAGCATAGTAGAACATTACATACAATGTAAGCATAGTAGAACATTACATACAATGTAAGTATAGTAGAACATTACCTACAATGTAAGTATAGTAGAACATAACATACAATGTAAGCATAGTAGAACATTACATACAATGTTGGAATAGTATAGTAGAACATTACATACAATGTAAGTATAGTAGAACATTACATGCAATGTAAGTATAGTAGAACATTACATACAATGTAAGTATAGTAGAACATTACCTACAATGTAAGTATAGTAGAACATAACATACAATGTAAGCATAGTAGAACATTACATACAATGTAAGAATAGTATAGTAGAACATTACATGCAATGTAAGTATAGTATAGTAGAACATTATATACAATGTAAGTATAGTATAGTAGAGCATTACCTACAATGTAAGCATAGTAGAACATTACCTACAATGAAAGTATAGTAGAACATTACATGCAATGTAAATATAGTAGAACATTACCTACAATATAAGTATAGTAGAACATTACATGCAATGTAAATATAGTAGAACATTACCTACAATGTAAGTACAGTAGAACATTACATACAATGTAAGTATAGTAGAACAGTACATACAATGTAAGAATAGTAGAACATTACATACAATGTAAGTATAGTAGAACATCACCTACAATGTAAGTATAGTAGAACATTACATACAATGTAAGTATAGTAGAACATTACACACAATGTAAGTATAGTAGAACATTACATACAATGTAAGTATTGTAGAACATTACCTACAATGTAAACATATTAGAACATTACCTACAATGTAAGTATAGTAGAAGATTACACACAATTTAAGCATAGAATAGTAGAACATTACATACAATGTAAGTATAGTACATCATTACCTACAATGTAAGAATAATATAGTAGAACATTACACACAATGTAAGTATTGTATAGTAGAACATTACACACAATGTAAGTATAGTATAGTAGAACATTACACACAATGTAAGTATAGTATAGTAGAACATTACCTACAATGTAAGAATAATTAGTAGAACATTACACACAATGTAAGTATAGTAGAACATTACACACAATGTAAGTATAGTATAGTAGAACATTACACACAATGTAAGTATAGTATAGTAGAACATTACATATAATGTAAGTGTAGTAGAGTAGAGCATTACCTACAATGTAAGCATAGTAGAACATTACCTACAATGTACGTATAGTAGAACAGTACAAACAATGTACGTATAGTAGAACATTACATACAATGTAAGTATTGTATAGTAGAACATTACATACAATGTAATTATAGTATAGTAGAACATTACCTACAATGTATGCATAGTAGAACATTACCTACAATGTAAGTATAGTAGAACATTACATGTAATGTAAGTATAGTAGAACATTACATGCCATGTAAATAGAGTAGAACATTACCTACAATGTAAGAATAGTAGAACATTACATACAATGTAAATATAGTAGAACGGTACATACAATGTACGTATAGTAGAACAGTACATACAATGTAAGTATTGTATAGTAGAACATTACATACAATGTAAGTATAGTATAGTAGAACATTACCTACAATGTAAGTAGAGTATAGTAGAACATTACCTACGATGTAAGTATATGTAAGTAGAGTATAGTAGAACATTA
>CM026386.1:2664141-2716236 GCA_014843695.1 Archivesica marissinica | reverse complement strand
TGTTCTACTATACTTACATTGTAGGTAATGTTCTACTATACTTACATTGTATGTAATGCTCTACTATACTTACATGGTAGGTAATGTTCTACGATACTTACATTGTATGTAATGTCCTACTATACTGTACTTACATTGTTGGTAATGCTCTACTTTACTATAATTACAATGTATGTAATGTTCTACTATACTTACATTGTTGGTAATGTTCTACTATACCATACTTACATTGCATGTAATGTTCTACTATACTTACATTGTAGGTAATGTTCTACTATACTTACATTGTAGGTAATGTTCTACTGTACTTACAATGTATGTAATGTTCTACTATACTTACATTGTTGGTAATGTTTTACTATACCATACTTACATTGCATGTAATGTTCTACTATACTTACATTGTAGGTAATGTTCTACTATGCTATGCTTACATTGCATGTAATGTTCTACTATACTTACATTGTATGTAATGTTCTACTATACTTACATTGTATGTAATGTTCTACTATTCTTACATTGTATGTAATGTTCCACTATACTTACATTGCATGTAATGTTCTACTATACTATGCTTACATTGCATGTAATGTTATACTATACTTACATTGTAGGTAATTTTCTACTATACTTACACTGTATGTAATGTTCTACTATACTTACATTGCATGTAATGTTCTATTATACTTACATTGTATGTAATGTTCTACTATACTTACATTGTATGTAATGTTCTACTATGCTTACATTGTATGCAATGTTCTGCTATGGTTACATTGTATGTAATGTTCTACTATACTTACATTGTATGTAATGTTCTACTATGCTGACATTGTATGTAATGTTCTACTATACATACATTGTATGTAATGTTCTACTATGCTTACATTGTATGTAATGTTCTACTATGGTTACATTGCATGTAATGTTCTACTATACTTACATTGTATGTAATGTTCTACTATGCTTCATTGTATGTAATGTTCTACTATACTTACATTGTATGTAATGTTCTACTATACTTACATTGTAGGTGATGTTCTACTATACTTACATTGTATGTAATGTTCTACTATTCTTACATTGTATGTACTGTTCTACTATACTTACATTGTATGTAATGTTCTACTGTACTTACATTGTAGGTAATGTTCTACTATATTTACATTGCATGTAATGTTCTACTATGCTTATATTGTAGGTAATGTTCTACTATATTTACATTGCATGTAATGTTCTACTATACTTTCATTGTAGGTAATGTTCTACTATGCTTACATTGTAGGTAATGCTCTACTATACTACACTTACATTGTATATAATGTTCTACTATACTATACTTACATTGCATGTAATGTTCTACTATACTATTCTTACATTGTATGTAATGTTCTACTATACTATTCCAACATTGTATGTAATGTTCTACTATGCTTACATTGTATGTTATGTTCTACTATGCTTACATTGCATGTAATGTTCTACTATACTTACATTGTATGTAATGTTCTACTACGCTTACATTGCATGTTATGTTCTACTATACTTACATTGTAGGTAATGTTCTACTATGCATACATTGTAGGTAATGTTCTACTATACTATACTTACATTGTAGGTAATGTTCTACTGTACTATATTTACATTGTGTGTAATGTTCTACTATACTATACTTACATTGTATGTAATGTTCTACTATACAATACTTACATTGTATGTAATGTTCTACTATACAATTCTTACATTTTATGTAATGTTCTACTATACAATACTTACATTGTATGTACTGTTCTACTATACGTACATTGTATGTACCGTTCTACTATACCTACATTGTATGTACTGTTCTACTATACTTACGTTGTATGTAATGTTATACTATACTTACATTGTAGGTAATGTTCTACTATACTTACATTGTAGGTAATGTTCTACTATACTTACATTGTATGTAATGTTCTACTATACTTACATTGTAGGTAATGTTCTACTATAAGTACATTATAGGTAATGTTCTACTATACTTACATTGTAGGTAATGTTCTACTATACTATACTTACATTGTAGGTAATGTTCTACTATACTATACTTACATTGTATGTAATGTTCTACTATACAATACTTACATTGTGTGTAATGTTCTACTATACTATACTTACATTGTGTGTAATGTTCTACTATACTATACTTACATTGTGTGTAATGTTCTACTATATTATTCTTACATTGTAGGTAATGTTCTACTATACTATACTTACATTGTGTGTAATGTTCTACTATACTATACTTACATTGTGTGTAATGTTCTACTATACTATACTTACATTGTGTGTAATGTTCTACTATATTATTCTTACATTGTAGGTAATGATGTACTATACTTACATTGTATGTAATGTTCTACTATTCTATACTTAAATTGTGTGTAATCTTCTACTATACTTACATTGTAGGTAATGTTCTACTATGTTTACATTGTAGGTAATGTTCTACAATACTTACATTGTATGTAATGTTCTACTATACATACATTGTGTGTAATGTTCTACTATACTTACATTGTATATAATGTTCTACTATACTTACATTGTAGGTAATGTTCTACTATACTTACATTGTATGTAATGTTCTACTATACTTACATTGTATGTACTGTTCTACTATACTTACATTGTATGTAATGTTCTACTGTACTTACATTGTAGGTAATGTTCTACTATATTTACATTGCATGTAATGTTCTACTATACTTACATTGTGTGTAATGTTCTACTATACTTACATTGTAGGTAATGTTCTACTATACTTACATTGTAGGTAATGTTCTACTATACTTACATTGTATGTAATGTTCTACTATGCTTACATTGTATGTAATGTTCTACTATGCTTACATTGCATGTAATGTTCTACTATACTTACATTGTATGTAATGTTCTACTATGCTTACATTGCATGTAATGTTCTACTATACTTACATTGTAGGTAATGTTCTACTATGCATACATTGTAGGTAATGTTCTACTATACTATACTTACATTGTAGGTAATGTTCTACTGTACTATACTTACATTGTGTGTAATGTTCTACTATACTATACTTACATTGTATGTAATGTTCTACTATACAATACTTACATTGTATGTAATGTTCTACTATACAATACTTACATTGTATGTACTGTTCTACTATACGTACATTGTATGTACCGTTCTACTATACCTATATTGTATGTACTGTTCTACTATACTTACGTTGTATGTAATGTTATACTATACTTACATTGTAGGTAATGTTCTACTATACTTACATTGTAGGTAATGTTCTACTATACTTACACATTGTAGGTAATGTTCTACTATACTTACTTACTATACTTACATCGTAGGTAATGTTCTACTATACTCTACTTACATTGTAGGTAATGTTCTACTATACTATACTTACATTGTATGTAATGTTCTACTATACAATACTTACATTGTATGTACTGTTCTACTATACGTACATTGTATGTACCGTTCTACTATATTTACATTGTATGTAATGTTCTACTATTCTTACATTGTAGGTAATGTTCTACTATATTTACATGGCATGTAATGTTCTACTATACTTACATTACATGTAATGTTCTACTATACTTACATTGTAGGTAATGTTCTACTATGCATACATTGTAGGTAATGTTCTACTATACTATAATTACATTGTATGTAATGTTCTACTATACAATACTTACATTGTATGTAATGTTCTACTATACGTACATTGTTTGTACTGTTCTACTATACGTACATTGTAGGTAATGTTCTACTATGCTTACATTGTAGGTAATGCTCTACTATACTACACTTACATTATATGTAATGTTCTACTATACTATACTTACATTGTGTGTAATGTTCTACTATACTATACTTACATTGTGTGTAATGTTCTACTATACTTACATTGTGTGTAATGTTCTACTATATTATTCTTACATTGTAGGTAATGTTCTACTATACTATACTTACATTGTGTGTAATGTTCTACTATACTATACTTACATTGTGTGTAATGTTCTACTATACTATACTTACATTGTGTGTAATGTTCTACTATATTATTCTTACATTGTAGGTAATGATGTACTATACTTACATTGTATGTAATGTTCTACTATTCTATGCTTAAATTGTGTGTAATCTTCTACTATACTTACATTGTAGGTAATGTTCTAATATGTTTACATTGTGTGTAATGTTCTACTATACTTACATTGTATGTAATGTTCTACTATACTTACATTGTAGGTGATGTTCTACTATACTTACATTGTATGTAATGTTCTACTATTCTTACATTGTATGTACTGTTCTACTATACTTACATTGTATGTAATGTTCTACTGTACTTACATTGTAGGTAATGTTCTACTATATTTACATTGCATGTAATGTTCTACTATACTTATATTGTAGGTAATGTTCTACTATATTTACATTGCATGTAATGTTCTACTATACTTTCATTGTAGGTAATGTTCTACTATGCTTACATTGTAGGTAATGCTCTACTATACTATACTTACATTGCATGTAATGTTCTACTATACTATTCTTACATTGTATGTAATGTTCTACTATGCTTACATTGTATGTTATGTTCTACTATACTTACATTGTAGGTAATGTTCTACTATACTTACATTGTATGTAATGTTCTACTATACTTACATTGCATGTAATGTTCTACTATACTTACATTGTATGTAATGTTCTACTATACTATTCCAACATTGTATGTAATGTTCTACTATGCTTACATTGTATGGTATGTTCTACTATACTTACATTGTAGGTAATGTTCTACTATACTTACATTGTATGTAATGTTCTACTATGCTTACATTGTATGTAATGTTCTACTATGCTTACATTGCATGTAATGTTCTACTATACTTACATTGTAGGTAATGTTCTACTATGCATACATTGTAGGTAATGTTCTACTATACTATACTTACATTGTAGGTAATGTTCTACTGTACTATACTTACATTGTGTGTAATGTTCTACTATACTATACTTACATTGTATGTAATGTTCTACTATACAATTCTTACATTTTATGTAATGTTCTACTATACAATACTTACATTGTATGTACTGTTCTACTATACGTACATTGTATGTACCGTTCTACTATACCTACATTGTATGTACTGTTCTACTATACTTACGTTGTATGTAATGTTATACTATACTTACATTGTAGGTAATGTTCTACTATACTTACATTGTAGGTAATGTTCTACTATACTTACATTGTATGTAATGTTCTACTATACTTACATTGTAGGTAATGTTCTACTATAAGTACATTATAGGTAATGTTCTACTATACTTACATTGTAGGTAATGTTCTACTATACTTACATTGTAGGTAATGTTCTACTATACTATACTTACATTGTAGGTAATGTTCTACTATACTATACTTACATTGTATGTAATGTTCTACTATACAATACTTACATTGTGTGTAATGTTCTACTATACTATACTTACATTGTGTGTAATGTTCTACTATACTATACTTACATTGTGTGTAATGTTCTACTATATTATTCTTACATTGTAGGTAATGTTCTACTATACTATACTTACATTGTGTGTAATGTTCTACTATACTATACTTACATTGTGTGTAATGTTCTACTATACTATACTTACATTGTGTGTAATGTTCTACTATATTATTCTTACATTGTAGGTAATGATGTACTATACTTACATTGTATGTAATGTTCTACTATTCTATACTTAAATTGTGTGTAATCTTCTACTATACTTACATTGTAGGTAATGTTCTACTATGTTTACATTGTAGGTAATGTTCTACAATACTTACATTGTATGTAATGTTCTACTATACATACATTGTGTGTAATGTTCTACTATACTTACATTGTATATAATGTTCTACTATACTTACATTGTAGGTAATGTTCTACTATACTTACATTGTATGTAATGTTCTACTATACTTACATTGTATGTACTGTTCTACTATACTTACATTGTATGTAATGTTCTACTGTACTTACATTGTAGGTAATGTTCTACTATATTTACATTGCATGTAATGTTCTACTATACTTACATTGTGTGTAATGTTCTACTATACTTACATTGTAGGTAATGTTCTACTATACTTACATTGTAGGTAATGTTCTACTATACTTACATTGTATGTAATGTTCTACTATGCTTACATTGCATGTAATGTTCTACTATACTTACATTGTATGTAATGTTCTACTATGCTTACATTGCATGTAATGTTCTACTATACTTACATTGTAGGTAATGTTCTACTATGCATACATTGTAGGTAATGTTCTACTATACTATACTTACATTGTAGGTAATGTTCTACTGTACTATACTTACATTGTGTGTAATGTTCTACTATACTATACTTACATTGTATGTAATGTTCTACTATACAATACTTACATTGTATGTAATGTTCTACTATACAATACTTACAGTGTATGTACTGTTCTACTATACGTACATTGTATGTACCGTTCTACTATACCTAAATTGTATGTACTGTTCTACTATACTTACGTTGTATGTAATGTTATACTATACTTACATTGTAGGTAATGTTCTACTATACTTACATTGTAGGTAATGTTCTACTATACTATACTTACATTGTATGTAATGTTCTACTATACTATACTTACATTGTGTGTAATGTTCTACTATACTATACTTACATTGTGTGTAATGTTCTACTATATTATTCTTACATTGTATGTAATGTTCTACTATACTATACTTACATTGTGTGTAATGTTCTACTATACTATACTTACATTGTGTGTAATGTTCTACTATACTATACTTACATTGTGTAATGTTCTACTATCTATACTTACATTGTGGTAATGTTCTACTATATATTCTTACATTGTAGGTAATGATGTACTATACTTACATTGTATGTAATGTTCTACTATTCTATACTTAATTGTGTAATGTTCTACTATACTTACATTGTATGTAATGTTCTACTATACTATACTTACATTGTATGTAATGTTCTACTATAATCTCATATTGTATGTAATGTTCTACTATACTTACATTGTAGGTAATGTTCTACTATACTTACATTGTATGTAATGTTCTACTATACTTACATTGTATGTAATGTTCTACTATACTTACATTGTATGTAATGTTCTACTATACTTACATTGTATGTAATGTTCTACTATACTTACATTGTAGGTAATGTTCTACTATACTTACATTGTATGTAATGTTCTACTATACTTACATTGCATGTAATGTTCTACTATACTTACATTGTATGTAATGTTCTACTATACTTACATTGTATGTAATGTTCTACTATGCTTACATTGTATGTAATGTTCTACTATATGTTACATTGTATGTAATGTTCTACTATACTTACATTGTATGTAATGTTCTACTATACTTACATTGTATGTAATGTTCTACTATACTTACATTGTAGGTAATGTTATACTATGCTTACATTGTAGGTAATGTTCTACTATACTTACATTGTATGTAATGTTCTACTATACTATACTTACATTGTATGTAATGTTCTACTATACTTACATTGTATGTAATGTTCTACTATACTTACATTGCATGTAATGTTCTACTATACTTACATTGTATGTAATGTTCTACTATACTTACATTATATGTAATGTTCTATTATACTTACATTGTATGTAATGTTCTATATACTTACATTGTATGTAATGTTCTACTATACTTACATTGTAGGTAATGTTCTACTATACTTACATTGCATGTAATGTTCTACTATACTTACATTGTAGGTAATGTTCTACTGTACTATACTTACATTGCATGTAATGTCCTACTATACTATACTTACATTGTATGTAATGTTCTACTATACGTACATTGTATGTAATTTTCTACTATGCTTACATTGTAGGTAATGTTCTACTATACTTACATTGTATGTAATGTTCTACTATACTTACATTGTATGTAATGTTCTACTCTACTTACATTGTATGCAATGTTCTACTATACTTACATTGTACATAATGTTCTACTATACTATACTTACATTGCATGTAATGTTCTACTATACTATGCTTACATTGCGGGTAATGTTCTACTATATTATACTTACATTGCATGTAATGTTCTACTATACTTACATTGTAGGTAATGTTCTACTATACATACATTGTAGGTAATGTTCTACTATACTTACAGTGTATGTAATGCTCTACTATACTTACATGGTAGGTAATGTTCTACCATACTCACATTGTATGTAATGTCCTACTATACTATACTTACATTGTTGGTAATGCTCTACTATACTATACTTACAATGTATGTAATGTTCTACTATACTTGCATTGTAGGTAATGTTCTACTATACTATGCTTACATTGTGTGTAATGTTCTACTATACTTACATTGTATGTACTGTTCTACTATACTAACATTGTAGGTAATGTTCTACTATACTTACTTTGTATGTAATGCTCTGCTATACTATACTAACATTGTAGGTAATGTTCTACTATTCTTACATTGTATGTAATGTTCTACTATGCTTACATTGCATGTAATGTTCTACTATACTTACATTGTATGTAATGTTCTACTATGCTTACAATGTATGTAATGTTCTACTATACTTACATTGCATGTAATGTTCTACTATACTTACGTTGTATGTAATGTTCTACTATGCTATACTTACATTACATGTAATGTTCTACTATACTTACATTTTATGTAATGTTCTACTATGCTTACATTGCATGTAATGTTCTACTATACTTACATTGTATGTAATGTTCTACTATGCTTACATTCTATGTATTGTTCTACTATGCTTTCATTGCATGTAATGTTCTACTATACTTACATTGTATGTAATGTTCTACTATGCTTACATTGCATGTAATGTTCTACTATACTTACATTGTTTGTAATGTTCTACTATACTTACATTGTATGTAATGTTCTACTATACTTACATTGTATGTAATGTTCTACTATACTATGCTTACATTGTATGTAATGTTCTACTATACTATTCTTACATTGCATGTAATGTCCTACTATACTATACTTACATTGCATGTAATGTCCTACTATACTATTCTTACATTGTATGTAATGTTCTACTATACTATACTAACATTGTATGTAATGTTCTACTATACGTACATTGTATGTAATGTTCTACTATACTATACTTACATTGTATGTACTGTTCTACTATACTTACATTGCATGTAATGTTCTACTCTACTATACTTACATTGCATGTAATGTCCTACTATACTATACTTACATTGTATGTAATGTTCTACTATACTTACATTGTAGGTAATGTTCTACTATACTATACTTACATTGCATGTAATGTCCTACTATACTTACATTGCATGTAATGTTCTACTATACGTACATTGTATGTAATTTTCTACTATGCTTACATTGTAGGTAATGTTCTACTATACTCACATTGTATGTAATGTTCTACTATACTTACATTGTATGTAATGTTCTACTATACTTACATTGTATGTAATGTTCTACTATACTTACATTGTACATAATGTTCTACTATACTATACTTACATTGCGGGTAATGTTCTACTATACTATACTTACATTGCATGTAATGTTCTACTATACTTACATTGTAGGTAATGTTCTACTATACTTACATTGTAGGTAATGTTCTACTATACTTACATTGTATGTAATGCTCTACTATACTTACATGGTAGGTAATGTTCTACCATACTTACATTGTATGTAATGTCCTACTATACTATACTTACATTGTTGGTAATGCTCTACTATACTATACTTACAATGTATGTAATGTTCTACTATACTTACATTGTTGGTAATGTTTTACTATACCATACTTACATTGCATGTAATGTTCTACTATACTTACATTGTAGGTAATGTTCTACTATGCTATGCTTACATTGCATGTAATGTTCTACTGTACTTACATTGTATGTAATGTTCTACTATACTTACATTGTATGTAATGTTCTACTATTCTTACATTGTATGTAATGTTCCACTATACTTACATTGCATGTAATGTTCTACTATACTATGCTTACATTGCATGTAATGTTATACTATACTTACATTGTAGGTAATTTTCTACTATACTTACACTGTATGTAATGTTCTACTATACTTACATTGCATGTAATGTTCTATTATACTTACATTGTATGTAATGTTCTACTATACTTACATTGTATGTAATGTTCTACTATGCTTACATTGTATGCAATGTTCTGCTATGGTTACATTGTATGTAATGTTCTACTATACTTACATTGTATGTAATGTTCTACTATGCTTACATTGTATGTAATGTTCTACTATACATACATTGTATGTAATGTTCTACTATGCTTACATTGTATGTAATGTTCTACTATGGTTACATTGCATGTAATGTTCTACTATACTTACATTGTATGTAATGTTCTACTATGCTTACATTGTAGGTAATGTTCTACTATACTTACATTGTAGGTAATGTTCTACTATGCTTACATTGTAGGTAATGTTCTACTATACTATACTTACATTGTATGTAATGTTCTACTATACCATACTTACATTGTATGTAATGTTCTACTATACTTACATTGCATGTAATGTTCTACTATACTTACATTGCATGTAATGTTCTACTATACTTACATTGTATGTAATGTTCTACTATACTTACATTGTAGGTAATGTTCTACTATACTTACATTGCATGTAATGTTCTACTATACTTACATTGTAGGTAATGTTCTACTCTACTATACTTACATTGCATGTAATGTCCTACTATACTATACTTACATTGTATGTAATGTTCTACTATACGTACATTGTATGTAATTTTCTACTATGCTTACATTGTAGGTAATGTTCTACTATACTTACATTGTATGTAATGTTCTACTATACTTACATTGTATGTAATGTTCTACTCTACTTACATTGTATGCTATGTTCTACTATACTTACATTGTACATAATGTTCTACTATACTATACTTACATTGCATGTAATGTTCTACTATACTATACTTACATTGCATGTAATGTTCTACTATACTTACATTGTATGTAATGTTCTACTATACTTACATTGTATGTAATGTTCTACTATACTTACATTGTATGTAATGTTCTACTATACTTACATGGTAGGTAATGTTCTACCATACTTACATTGTATGTAATGTCCTACTATACTATACTTACATTGTAGGTAATGCTCTACTATACTATACTTACATTGTATGTAATGTTCTACTATACTTGCATTGTAGGTAATGTTCTACTATACTATGCTTACATTGTGTGTAATGTTCTACTATACTTACATTGTATGTACTGTTCTACTATACTAACATTGTAGGTAATGTTCTACTATACTTACATTGTATGTAATGTTCTGCTATACTATACTTACATTGTAGGTAATGTTCTACTATACTATACTTACATTGTATGTAATGTTCTACTATGCTTCATTGCATGTATGTTCTACTATACTTACATTGTATGTAATGTTCTACTATGCTTACATTGTATGTAATGTTCTACTATACTTACTTGCATGTAATGTTCTACTATACTTACATTGTATGTAATGTTCTACTATGCTTACTTACATTGTATGTAATGTTCTACTATACTTACATTGTATGTAATGTTCTACTATCTACATTGTATGTAATGTTCTACTATACTTACATTGTATGTAATGTTCTACTATATTTACATTGTAGTAATGTTCTACTATGCTTACATTGTATTATTGTTCTACTATATTCATTGCATGTAATGTTCTACTATACTTACATTGTATGTAATGTTCTACTATACTATATTACATTGTATGTAATGTTCTACTATACTTACATTGTATGTAATGTTCTACTATACTATACTTACATTGCATGTAATGTCCTACTATACTATACTTACATTGTATGTAATGTTCTACTATACGTACATTGTATGTAATGTTCTACTATTCTATATTTACATTGTATGTACTGTTCTACTATACTTACATTGCATGTAATGTTCTACTATACTATACTTACATTGCATGTAATGTCCTACTATACTATACTTACATTGTATGTAATGTTCTACTATACGTACATTGTATGTAATGTTCTACTATTCTATATTTACATTGTATGTACTGTTCTACTATACTTACATTGCATGTAATGTTCTACTATACTATACTTACATTGCATGTAATGTCCTACTATACTATACTTACATTGTATGTAATGTTCTACTATACTTACATTGTAGGTAATGTTCTACTATACTATACTTACATTGCATGTAATGTCCTACTATACTATACTTACATTGTATGTAATGTTCTACTATACTTACATTGTAGGTAATGTTCTACTATACTATACTTACATTGCATGTAATGTCCTACTATACTATACTTACATTGTATGTAATGTTCTACTATACTTACATTGTATGTAATGTTCTACTATACTTACATTGCATGTAATGTTCTACTATACTTACATTGTAGGTAATGTTCTACTATACTTACATTGTATGTAATGTTCTACTATACTTACATTGTATGTAATGTTCTACTATACTATGCTTACATTGTATGTAATGTTCTACTATACTATTCTTACATTGCATGTAATGTCCTACTATACTATACTTACATTGCATGTAATGTCCTACTATGCTATACTTACATTGCATGTAATGTCCTACTATGCTCTACTTACATTGCATGTAATGTCCTACTATACTATACTTACATTGTATGTAATGTTCTACTATACTATACTTACATTGCATGTAATGTTCTCCTATACGTACATTGTATGTAATGTTCTACTATACTATATTTACATTGTATGTAATGTTCTACTATACTATACTTACATTGTATGTAATGTTCTACTATACTTACATTGTAGGTAATGTTCTACTATACTTACATTGCATGTAATGTTCTACTATACTTACATTGTAGGTAATGTTCTACTGTACTATACTTACATTGCATGTAATGTCCTACTATACTATACTTACATTGTATGTAATGTTCTACTATACGTACATTGTATGTAATGTTCTACTATGCTTACATTGTAGGTAATGTTCTACTATACTTACATTGTATGTAATGTTCTACTATACTTACATTGTATGTAATGTTCTACTCTACTTACATTGTATGCTATGTTCTACTATACTTACATTGTACATAATGTTCTACTATACTATACTTACATTGCATGTAATGTTCTACTATACTATACTTACATTGCGGGTAATGTTCTACTATACTATACTTACATTGCATGTAATGTTCTACTATACTTACATTGTATGTAATGCTCTACTATACTTACATGGTAGGTAATGTTCTACCATACTTACATTGTATGTAATGTCCTACTATACTATACTTACATTGTTGGTAATGCTCTACTATACTATACTTACAATGTATGTAATGTTCTACTATACTTGCATTGTAGGTAATGTTCTACTATACTATGCTTACATTGTGTGTAATGTTCTACTATACTAACATTGTAGGTAATGTTCTACTATACTTACATTGTATGTACTGTTCTACTATACTAACATTGTAGGTAATGTTCTACTATACTTACATTGTATGTAATGCTCTGCTATACTATACTAACATTGTAGGTAATGTTCTACTATACTATACTTACATTGTATGTAATGTTCTACTATGCTTACATTGCATGTAATGTTCTACTATACTTACATTGTATGTAATGTTCTACTACGCTTACAATGTATGTAATGTTCTACTATACTTACATTGCATGTAATGTTCTACTATACTTACAATGTATGTAATGTTCTACTATGCTATACTTACATTGCATGTAATGTTCTACTATATTTACATTTTATGTAATGTTCTACTATGCTTACATTGCATGTAATGTTCTACTAAACTTACATTGTATGTAATGTTCTACTATACTTACATTGTAGGTAATGTTCTACTATACTTACATTGTTTGTAATGTTCTACTATACTTACATTGTATGTAATGTTCTACTATACTTACATTGTATGTAATGTTCTACTATACTATGCTTACATTGTATGTAATGTTCTACTATACTATTCTTACATTGCATGTAATGTCCTACTATACTATACTTACATTGCAGGTAATGTCCTACTATGCTATACTTACATTGCATGTAATGTCCTACTATACTATACTTACATTGTATGTAATGTTCTACTATACTATACTTACATTGTATGTAATGTTCTACTATACGTACATTGTATGTAATGTTCTACTATACTATATTTACATTGTATGTAATGTTCTACTATACGTACATTGTATGTAATGTTCTACTATACTATATTTACATTGTATGTAATGTTCTACTATACTTACATTGCATGTAATGTCCTACTATACTATACTTACATTGTACGTAATGTTCTACTATACTTACATTGTAGGTAATGTTCTACTATGCTATACTTACATTGCATGTAATGTCCTACTATACTATACTTACATTGTATGTAATGTTCTACTATACGTACATTGTATGTAATTTTCTACTATGCTTACATTGTAGGTAATGTTCTACTATACTTACATTGTATGTAATGTTCTACTATACTTACATTGTATGTAATGTTCTACTATACTTACATTGTATGTAATGTTCTACTATACTTACATTGTACATAATGTTCTACTATACTATACTTACATTGCATGTAATGTTCTACTATACTATACTTACATTGCGGGTAATGTTCTACTATACTAACTTACATTGTATGTAATGTTCTACTATACTATACTTACATTGTATGTAATGTTCTACTATACTATACTTACATTGTATGTAATGTTCTACTATACTATTTACATTGTATGTAATGTTCTACTATATATTCTTACATTGTAGGTAATGTTCTACTATACTATACTTACATTGTATGTAATGTTCTACTATACTATACTTACATTGTATGTAATGTTCTACTATACTATACTTACATTGTATGTAATGTTCTACTATATTATCTTACATTGTAGGTAATGTTCTACTATACTTACATTGTATGTAATGTTCTACTATACTTACATTGTAGGTAATGTTCTACTATACTTACATTGTATGTAATGTTCTACTATACTTACATTGTAGGTAATGTTCTACTATACTTACATTGTATGTAATGTTCTACTATACTTACATTGTATGTAATGTTCTACTATACTTACATTGTAGGTAATGTTCTACTATACTTACATTGTATGTAATGTTCTACTATTCTTACATTGTATGTAATGTTCTACTATACTTACATTGTATGTAATGTTCTACTATACTTACATTGTAGGTAATGTTCTACTATATTTACATTGCATGTAATGTTCTACTATACTTACATTGTAGGTAATGTTCTACTATATTTACATTGCATGTAATGTTCTACTATACTTTCATTGTAGGTAATGTTCTACTATGCTTACATTGTAGGTAATGTTCTACTATACTAACTTACATTGTATGTAATGTTCTACTATACTATACTTACATTGCATGTAATGTTCTACTATACTATCTTACATTGTATGTAATGTTCTACTATACTATTCACATTGTATGTAATGTTCTACTATGCTTACATTGTATGTTATGTTCTACTATGCTTACATTGTAGGTAATGTTCTACTATACTTACATTGTATGTAATGTTCTACTATGCTTACATTGCATGTAATGTTCTACTATACTTACATTGTATGTAATGTTCTACTATGCTTACATTGCATGTAATGTTCTACTATACTTACATTGTAGGTAATGTTCTACTATGCATACATTGTAGGTAATGTTCTACTATACTATACTTACATTGTAGGTAATGTTCTACTGTACTATATTTACATTGTGTGTAATGTTCTACTATACTATACTTACATTGTATGTAATGTTCTACTATACAATACTTACATTGTATGTAATGTTCTACTATACAATTCTTACATTTTATGTAATGTTCTACTATACAATACTTACATTGTATGTACTGTTCTACTATACGTACATTGTATGTACCGTTCTACTATACCTACATTGTATGTACTGTTCTACTATACATACGTTGTATGTAATGTTATACTATACTTACATTGTAGGTAATGTTCTACTATACTTACATTGTAGGTAATGTTCTACTATACTTACATTGTATGTAACGTTCTACTATACTTACATTGTAGGTAAGGTTCTACTATAAGTACATTATTGGTAATGTTCTACTATACTTACATTGTAGGTAATGTTCTACTATACTATACTTACATTGTAGGTAATGTTCTACTATACTATACTTACATTGTAGGTAATGTTCTACTATACTATACTTACATTGTATGTAAGGTTCTACTATACAATACTTACATTGTGTGTAATGTTCTACTATACTATACTTACATTGTGTGTAATGTTCTACTATACTATACTTACATTGTGTGTAATGTTCTACTATATTATTCTTACATTGTAGGTAATGTTCTACTATACTATAATTACATTGTGTGTAATGTTCTACTATACTATACTTACATTGTGTGTAATGTTCTACTATACTATACTTACATTGTGTGTAATGTTCTACTCTATTATTCTTACATTGTAGGTAATGATGTACTATACTTACATTGTATGTAATGTTCTACAATTCTATACTTAAATTGTGTGTAATCTTCTACTATACTTACATTGTAGGTAATGTTCTACTATGTTTACATTGTAGGTAATGTTCTACAATACTTACATTGTATGTAATGTTCTACTATACATACATTGTGTGTAATGTTCTACTATACTTACATTGTATATAATGTTCTACTATACTTACATTGTAGGTAATGTTCTACTATACTTACATTGTATGTAGTCTACTATACTTACATTGTATGTACTGTTCTACTATCTTCATTGTATGTAATGTTCTACTGTACTTACATTGTAGGTAATGTTCTACTATATTTACATTGCAGTAATGTTCTACTATACTTACATTGTGGTAATGTTCTACTATACTTACATTGTATGTAATGTTCTACTATACTTACATTGTATGTAATGTTCTACTATACTTACATTGTATGTAATGTTCTACTATGCTACTTACATTGTATGTAATGTTCTACTATGCTTACATTGTATGTAATGTTCTACTATGCTTACATTGCATGTAATGTTCTACTATACTTACATTGTATTTAATGTTCTACTATGCTTACATTGCATGTAATGTTTTACTATACTTACATTGTAGGTAATGTTCTACTATACTATACTTACATTGTAGGTAATGTTCTACTGTACTATACTTACATTGTGTGTAATGTTCTACTATACTATACTTACATTGTATGTAATGTTCTACTATACAATACTTACATTGTATGTAATGTTCTACTATACAATACTTACATTGTATGTACTGTTCTACTATACGTACATTGTATGTACCGTTCTACTATACCTATATTGTATGTACTGTTCTACTATACTTACGTTGTATGTAATGTTATACTATACTTACATTGTAGGTAATGTTCTACTATACTTACATTGTAGGTAATGTTCTACTATACTTACATTGTATGTAATGTTCTACTATACTTACACTGTAGGTAATGTTCTACTATACGTACATTATAGGTAATGTTCTACTATACTTACATTGTAGGTAATGTTCTACTATACTATACTCACATTGTAGGTAATGTTCTACTATACTCTACTTACATATACTTACATCGTAGGTAATGTTCTACTATACTCTACTTACATTGTAGGTAATGTTCTACTATACTATACTTACATTGTATGTAATGTTCTACTATACAATACTTACATTGTATGTACTGTTCTACTATACGTACATTGTATGTACCGTTCTACTATATTTACATTGTATGTAATGTTCTACTATTCTTACATTGTAGGTAATGTTCTACTCTATTTACATGGCATGTAATGTTCTACTATACTTACATTACATGTAATGTTCTACTATACTTACATTGTAGGTAATGTTCTACTATGCATACATTGTAGGTAATGTTCTACTATACTATAATTACATTGTATGTAATGTTCTACTATACAATACTTACATTGTATGTAATGTTCTACTATACGTACATTGTTTGTACTGTTCTACTATACGTACATTGTAGGTAATGTTCTACTATGCTTACATTGTAGGTAATGCTCTACTCTACTACACTTACATTATATGTAATGTTCTACTATACTATACTTACATTGTGTGTAATGTTCTACTATACTATACTTACATTGTGTGTAATGTTCTACTATACTTACATTGTGTGTAATGTTCTACAAATTATTCTTACATTGTAGGCAATGTTCTACTATACTATACTTACATTGTGTGTAATGTTCTACTATACTATACTTACATTGTGTGTAATGTTCTACTATACAATACTTACATTGTGTGTAATGTTCTACTATATTCTTACATTGTAGGTAATGATGTACTATACTTACATTGTAGTAATGTTCTACTATTCTATGCTAAAGGTGTAATCTTCTACTATACTTCATTGTAGGTAATGTTCTAATATGTTTACATTGTAGTAATGTTCTACATACTTACATTGTATGTAATGTTCTACTATACTTACATGTGTGTAATGTTCTACTATACTTTAATTGTATGTAATGTTATACTATACTTACATTGTAGGTGATGTTCTACTATACTTTACATGTATTGTATATGTTCTACTATTCTTACATTGTATGTACTGTTCTACTATACTTACATTGTATGTAATGTTCTAGTACTTACATTGTAGGTAATGTTCTACTATATTTACATTGCATGTAATGTTCTACTATACTTACATTGTATGTAATGTTCTACTATGCTTACATTGTATGTAATGTTCTACTATACTATACTTACATTGTATGTAATGTTCTACTATACTTTTTACATTGTATGTAATGTTCTACTATGCTTACATTGTATGTTATGTTCTACTATGCTTACATTGTAGGTAATGTTCTACTATGCTTACATTGCATGTAATGTTCTACTATACTTACATTGTATGTAATGTTCTACTATACTTACATTGTATGTAATGTTCTACTATACTTACATTGTATGTAATGTTCTACTATACTTACATTGTAGGTAATGTTCTACTATGCTTACATTGTATGTAATGTTCTACTATACTTACATTGTATGTAATGTTCTACTATACTTACATTGTATGTAATGTTCTACTATGCTTACATTGCATGTAATGTTCTATTATACTTACATTGTAGGTAATGTTCTACTATGCATACATTGTAGGTAATGTTCTACTATACTATACTTACATTGTAGGTAATGTTCTACTGTACTATACTTACATTGTGTGTAATGTTCTACTATACTATACTTACATTGTATGTAATGTTCTACTATACAATTCTTACATTTTATGTAATGTTCTACTATACAATACTTACATTGTATGTACTGTTCTACTATACGTACATTGTATGTACCGTTCTACTATACCTACATTGTATGTACTGTTCTACTATACTTACGTTGTATGTAATGTTATACTATACTTACATTGTAGGTAATGTTCTACTATACTTACATTGTAGGTAATGTTCTACTATACTTACATTGTATGTAATGTTCTACTATACTTACATTGTAGGTAATGTTCTACTATAAGTACATTATAGGTAATGTTCTACTATACTTACATTGTAGGTAATGTTCTACTATACTATACTTACATTGTAGGTAATGTTCTACTATACTATACTTACATTGTATGTAATGTTCTACTATACTATACTTACATTGTATGTAATGTTCTACTATACTATACTTACATTGTGTGTAATGTTCTACTATACTATACTTACATTGTGTGTAATGTTCTACTATACTATACTTACATTGTGTGTAATGTTCTACTATATTATTCTTACATTGTAGGTAATGTTCTACTATACTATACTTACATTGTGTGTAATGTTCTACTATACTATACTTACATTGTGTGTAATGTTCTACTATACTATACTTACATTGTGTGTAATGTTCTACTATATTATTCTTACATTGTAGGTAATGATGTACTATACTTACATTGTATGTAATGTTCTACTATTCTATACTTAAATTGTGTGTAATCTTCTACTATACTTACATTGTAGGTAATGTTCTACTATGTTTACATTGTAGGTAATGTTCTACAATACTTACATTGTATGTAATGTTCTACTATACATACATTGTGTGTAATGTTCTACTATACTTACATTGTATGTAATGTTCTACTATACTTACATTGTAGGTAATGTTCTACTATACTTACATTGTATGTAATGTTCTACTATACTTACATTGTATGTAATGTTCTACTATACTTACATTGTATGTAATGTTCTACCGTACTTACATTGTAGGTAATGTTCTACTATATTTACATTGCATGTAATGTTCTACTATACTTACATTGTGTGTAATGTTCTACTATACTTACATTGTAGGTAATGTTCTACTATACTTACATTGTATGTAATGTTCTACTATACTTACATTGTATGTAATGTTCTACTATGCTTACATTGTATGTAATGTTCTACTATACTTACATTGTATGTAATGTTCTACTATACTTACATTGTATGTAATGTTCTACTATACTTACATTGTATGTAATGTTCTACTATGCTTACATTGTAGGTAATGTTCTACTATACTATACTTACATTGTAGGTAATGTTCTACTATACTATACTTACATTGTGTGTAATGTTCTACTATACTATACTTACATTGTATGTAATGTTCTACTATACTATACTTACATTGTATGTAATGTTCTACTATACATACTTACAGTGTATGTACTGTTCTACTATACGTACATTGTATGTACCGTTCTACTATACCTAAATTGTATGTAATGTTCTACTATACTTACGTTGTATGTAATGTTCTACTATACTTACATTGTAGGTAATGTTCTACTATACTTACATTGTAGGTAATGTTCTACTATACTTTACATTGTATGTAATGTTCTACTATACTTACATTGTGTGTAATGTTCTACTATACTTACATTGTGTGTAATGTTCTACTATATTATTCTTACATTGTATGTAATGTTCTACTATACTATACTTACATTGTGTGTAATGTTCTACTATACTATACTTACATTGTGTGTAATGTTCTACTATACTATACTTACATTGTGTAATGTTCTACTATCTATACTTACATTGTGGTAATGTTCTACTATATATTCTTACATTGTAGGTAAGATGTACTACTACATTGTATGTAATGTTTACTATCTATGCTTAATTGTGTAATGTTCTACTATACTTACATTGTATGTAATGTTCTACTATACTATACTTACATTGTATGTAATGTTCTACTATACTTACATTGTATGTAATGTTCTACTATACTTACATTGTATGTAATGTTCTACTATACTTACATTGTATGTAATGTTCTACTATACTTACATTGTATGTAATGTTCTACTATACTTACATTGTATGTAATGTTCTACTATACTTACATTGCATGTAATGTTCTACTATACTTACATTGTATGTAATGTTCTACTATACTTACATTGTATGTAATGTTCTACTATACTTACATTGCATGTAATGTTCTACTATACTTACATTGTATGTAATGTTCTACTATACTTACATTGTATGTAATGTTCTACTATGCTTACATTGTATGTAATGTTCTACTATAGTTACATTGTATGTAATGTTCTACTATACTTACATTGTATGTAATGTTCTACTATGCTTACATTGTAGGTAATGTTCTACTATACTTACATTGTAGGTAATGTTATACTATGCTTACATTGTAGGTAATGTTCTACTATACTTACATTGTATGTAATGTTTTACTATACTTACATTGTATGTAATGTTCTACTATACTTACATTGCAAGTAATGTTCTACTATACTTACATTGCATGTAATGTTCTACTATACTTACATTGTATGTAATGTTCTACTATACTTACATTATATGTAATGTTCTATTATACTTACATTGTATGTAATGTTCTATATACTTACATTGTATGTAATGTTCTACTATACTTACATTGTAGGTAATGTTCTACTATACTTACATTGCATGTAATGTTCTACTATACTTACATTGTAGGTAATGTTCTACTGTACTATACTTACATTGTATGTAATGTCCTACTATACTATACTTACATTGTATGTAATGTTCTACTATACGTACATTGTATGTAATTTTCTACTATGCTTACATTGTAGGTAATGTTCTACTATACTTACATTGTATGTAATGTTCTACTATACTTACATTGTATGTAATGTTCTACTCTACTTACATTGTATGTAATGTTCTACTATACTTACATTGTACATAATGTTCTACTATACTATACTTACATTGCATGTAATGTTCTACTATACTATGCTTACATTGCGGGTAATGTTCTACTATATTATACTTACATTGCATGTAATGTTCTACTATACTTACATTGTAGGTAATGTTCTACTATACATACATTGTAGGTAATGTTCTACTATACTTACATTGTATGTAATGCTCTACTATACTTACATGGTAGGTAATGTTCTACCATACTTACATTGTATGTAATGTCCTACTATACTATACTTACATTGTTGGTAATGCTCTACTATACTATACTTACAATGTATGTAATGTTCTACTATACTTGCATTGTAGGTAATGTTCTACTATACTATGCTTACATTGTGTGTAATGTTCTACTATACTTACATTGTATGTACTGTTCTACTATACTAACATTGTAGGTAATGTTCTACTATACTTACATTGTATGTAATGCTCTGCTATACTATACTAACATTGTAGGTAATGTTCTACTATTCTTACATTGTATGTAATGTTCTACTATGCTTACATTGCATGTAATGTTCTACTATACTTACATTGTATGTAATGTTCTACTATGCTTACAATGTATGTAATGTTCTACTATACTTACATTGCATGTAATGTTCTACTATACTTACGTTGTATGTAATGTTCTACTATGCTATACTTACATTACATGTAATGTTCTACTATACTTACATTTTATGTAATGTTCTACTATGCTTACATTGCATGTAATGTTCTACTATACTTACATTGTATGTAATGTTCTACTATGCTTACATTCTATGTATTGTTCTACTATGCTTTCATTGCATGTAATGTTCTACTATACTTACATTGTATGTAATGTTCTACTATGCTTACATTGCATGTAATGTTCTACTATACTTACATTGTTTGTAATGTTCTACTATACTTACATTGTATGTAATGTTCTACTATACTTACATTGTATGTAATGTTCTACTATACTATGCTTACATTGTATGTAATGTTCTACTATACTATTCTTACATTGCATGTAATGTCCTACTATACTATACTTACATTGCATGTAATGTCCTACTATACTATTCTTACATTGTATGTAATGTTCTACTATACTATACTAACATTGTATGTAATGTTCTACTATACGTACATTGTATGTAATGTTCTACTATACTATACTTACATTGTATGTACTGTTCTACTATACTTACATTGCATGTAATGTTCTACTCTACTATACTTACATTGCATGTAATGTCCTACTATACTATACTTACATTGTATGTAATGTTCTACTATACTTACATTGTAGGTAATGTTCTACTATACTATACTTACATTGCATGTAATGTCCTACTATACTTACATTGCATGTAATGTTCTACTATACGTACATTGTATGTAATTTTCTACTATGCTTACATTGTAGGTAATGTTCTACTATACTCACATTGTATGTAATGTTCTACTATACTTACATTGTATGTAATGTTCTACTATACTTACATTGTATGTAATGTTCTACTATACTTACATTGTACATAATGTTCTACTATACTATACTTACATTGCGGGTAATGTTCTACTATACTATACTTACATTGCATGTAATGTTCTACTATACTTACATTGTAGGTAATGTTCTACTATACTTACATTGTAGGTAATGTTCTACTATACTTACATTGTATGTAATGCTCTACTATACTTACATGGTAGGTAATGTTCTACCATACTTACATTGTATGTAATGTCCTACTATACTATACTTACATTGTTGGTAATGCTCTACTATACTATACTTACAATGTATGTAATGTTCTACTATACTTACATTGTTGGTAATGTTTTACTATACCATACTTACATTGCATGTAATGTTCTACTATACTTACATTGTAGGTAATGTTCTACTATGCTATGCTTACATTGCATGTAATGTTCTACTATACTTACATTGTATGTAATGTTCTACTATACTTACATTGTATGTAATGTTCTACTATTCTTACATTGTATGTAATGTTCCACTATACTTACATTGCATGTAATGTTCTACTATACTATGCTTACATTGCATGTAATGTTATACTATACTTACATTGTAGGTAATTTTCTACTATACTTACACTGTATGTAATGTTCTACTATACTTACATTGCATGTAATGTTCTATTATACTTACATTGTATGTAATGTTCTACTATACTTACATTGTATGTAATGTTCTACTATGCTTACATTGTATGCAATGTTCTGCTATGGTTACATTGTATGTAATGTTCTACTATACTTACATTGTATGTAATGTTCTACTATGCTTACATTGTATGTAATGTTCTACTATGGTTACATTGCATGTAATGTTCTACTATACTTACATTGTATGTAATGTTCTACTATGCTTACATTGTAGGTAATGTTCTACTATACTTACATTGTAGGTAATGTTCTACTATGCTTACATTGTAGGTAATGTTCTACTATACTATACTTACATTGTATGTAATGTTCTACTATACCATACTTACATTATATGTAATGTTCTACTATACTTACATTGCAAGTAATGTTCTACTATACTTACATTGCATGTAATGTTCTACTATACTTACATTGTATGTAATGTTCTACTATACTTACATTGTAGGTAATGTTCTACTATACTTACATTGCATGTAATGTTCTACTATACTTACATTGTAGGTAATGTTCTACTCTACTATACTTACATTGCATGTAATGTCCTACTATACTATACTTACATTGTATGTAATGTTCTACTATACGTACATTGTATGTAATTTTCTACTATGCTTACATTGTAGGTAATGTTCTACTATACTTACATTGTATGTAATGTTCTACTATACTTACATTGTATGTAATGTTCTACTCTACTTACATTGTATGCTATGTTCTACTATACTTACATTGTACATAATGTTCTACTATACTATACTTACATTGCGGGTAATGTTCTACTATACTATACTTACATTGCATGTAATGTTCTACTATACTTACATTGTAGGTAATGTTCTACTATACTTACATTGTAGGTAATGTTCTACTATACTTACATTGTATGTAATGCTCTACTATACTTACATGGTAGGTAATGTTCTACCATACTTACATTGTATGTAATGTCCTACTATACTATACTTACATTGTTGGTAATGCTCTACTATACTATACTTACAATGTATGTAATGTTCTACTATACTTGCATTGTAGGTAATGTTCTACTATACTATGCTTACATTGTGTGTAATGTTCTACTATACTTACATTGTATGTACTGTTCTACTATACTAACATTGTAGGTAATGTTCTACTATACTTACATTGTATGTAATGCTCTGCTATACTATACTAACATTGTAGGTAATGTTCTACTATACTATACTTACATTGTATGTAATGTTCTACTATGCTTACATTGCATGTAATGTTCTACTATACTTACATTGTATGTAATGTTCTACTATGCTTACAATGTATGTAATGTTCTACTATACTTACATTGCATGTAATGTTCTACTATACTTACAATGTATGTAATGTTCTACTATGCTATACTTACATTGCATGTAATGTTCTACTATACTTACATTTTATGTAATGTTCTACTATGCTTACATTGCATGTAATGTTCTACTATACTTACATTGTATGTAATGTTCTACTATATTTACATTGTAGGTAATGTTCTACTATGCTTACATTCTATGTATTGTTCTACTATGTTTCATTGCATGTAATGTTCTACTATACTTGCATTGTATGTAATGTTCTACTATACTTACATTGTATGTAATGTTCTACTATACTTACATTGTATGTAATGTTCTACTATACTATGCTTACATTGTATGTAATGTTCTACTATACTATTCTTACATTGCATGCACTGTCCTACTATACTATACTTACATTGCATGTAATGTCCTACTATACGTACATTGTATGTAATGTTCTACTATTCTATATTTACATTGTATGTACTGTTCTACTATACTTACATTGCATGTAATGTTCTACTATACTATACTTACATTGCATGTAATGTCCTACTATACTATACTTACATTGTATGTAATGTTCTACTATACGTACATTGTATGTAATGTTCTACTATTCTATATTTACATTGTATGTACTGTTCTACTATACTTACATTGCATGTAATGTTCTACTATACTATACTTACATTGCATGTAATGTCCTACTATACTATACTTACATTGTATGTAATGTTCTACTATACGTACATTGTATGTAATGTTCTACTATACTATATTACATTGTATGTAATGTTCTACTATACTTACATTGCATGTAATGTTCTACTATACTTACATGTAGTAATGTTCTACTATACTTACATTGCATGTAATGTTCTACTATACTATACTTACATTGTATGTAATGTTCTACTATACTTACATTGTATGTAATGTTCTACTATACTTACATTGCATGTAATGTTCTACTATACTTACATTGTGGTAATGTTCTACTATACTTACTTTTGTATGTAATGTTCTACTATACTTACATTGTATGTAATGTCTACTAACTATGCTTACATTGTATGTAATGTTCTACTATACTATTCTTACATTGCATGTAATGTTCTATCTATACTTACATTGCATGTAATGTTCTACTATTTACTTACATTGCATGTAATGTCCTACTATGCTCTACTTACATTGCATGTAATGTCCTACTATATATACTATACTTACATTGTATGTAATGTTCTACTATACTATACTTACATTGCATGTAATGTTCTCCTATACGTACATTGTATGTAATGTTCTACTATACTATACTTACATTGTATGTAATGTTCTACTATACTATACTTACATTGTATGTAATGTTCTACTATACTTACATTGTAGGTAATGTTCTACTATACTTACATTGTATGTAATGTTCTACTATACTTACATTGTAGGTAATGTTCTACTGTACTATACTTACATTGCATGTAATGTCCTACTATACTATACTTACATTGTATGTAATGTTCTACTATACGTATATTGTATGTAATGTTCTACTATGCTTACATTGTAGGTAATGTTCTACTATACTTACATTGTATGTAATGTTCTACTATACTTACATTGTATGTAATGTTCTACTCTACTTACATTGTATGCTATGTTCTACTATACTTACATTGTACATAATGTTCTACTATACTATACTTACATTGCATGTAATGTTCTACTATACTATACTTACATTGCGGGTAATGTTCTACTATACTATACTTACATTGCATGTAATGTTCTACTATACTTACATTGTATGTAATGCTCTACTATACTTACATGGTAGGTAATGTTCTACCATACTTACATTGTATGTAATGTCCTACTATACTATACTTACATTGTTGGTAATGCTCTACTATACTATACTTACAATGTATGTAATGTTCTACTATACTTGCATTGTAGGTAATGTTCTACTATACTATGCTTACATTGTGTGTAATGTTCTACTATACTAACATTGTAGGTAATGTTCTACTATACTTACATTGTATGTACTGTTCTACTATACTAACATTGTAGGTAATGTTCTACTATACTTACATTGTATGTAATGCTCTGCTATACTATACTAACATTGTAGGTAATGTTCTACTATACTATACTTACATTGTATGTAATGTTCTACTATGCTTACATTGCATGTAATGTTCTACTATACTTACATTGTATGTAATGTTCTACTACGCTTACAATGTATGTAATGTTCTACTATACTTACATTGCATGTAATGTTCTACTATACTTACAATGTATGTAATGTTCTACTATGCTATACTTACATTGCATGTAATGTTCTACTATATTTACATTTTATGTAATGTTCTACTATGCTTACATTGCATGTAATGTTCTACTAAACTTACATTGTATGTAATGTTCTACTATACTTACATTGTAGGTAATGTTCTACTATACTTACATTGTTTGTAATGTTCTACTATACTTACATTGTATGTAATGTTCTACTATACTTACATTGTATGTAATGTTCTACTATACTATGCTTACATTGTATGTAATGTTCTACGATACTATTCTTACATTGCATGTAATGTCCTACTATACTATACTTACATTGCAGGTAATGTCCTACTATGCTATACTTACATTGCATGTAATGTCCTACTATACTATACTTACATTGTATGTAATGTTCTACTATACTATACTTACATTGTATGTAATGTTCTACTATACGTACATTGTATGTAATGTTCTACTATACTATATTTACATTGTATGTAATGTTCTACTATACGTACATTGTATGTAATGTTCTACTATACTATATTTACATTGTATGTAATGTTCTACTATACTTACATTGCATGTAATGTCCTACTATACTATACTTACATTGTACGTAATGTTCTACTATACTTACATTGTAGGTAATGTTCTACTATGCTATACTTACATTGCATGTAATGTCCTACTATACTATACTTACATTGTATGTAATGTTCTACTATACGTACATTGTATGTAATTTTCTACTATGCTTACATTGTAGGTAATGTTCTACTATACTTACATTGTATGTAATGTTCTACTATACTTACATTGTATGTAATGTTCTACTATACTTACATTGTATGTAATGTTCTACTATACTTACATTGTACATAATGTTCTACTATACTAGTAATGTTCTACTATACTATACTTACATTGCGGGTAATGTTCTACTATACTTACATTGTAGGTAATGTTCTACTATACTTACATTGTATGTAATGCTCTACTATACTTACATGGTAGGTAATGTTCTACGATACTTACATTGTATGTAATGTCCTACTATACTGTACTTACATTGTTGGTAATGCTCTACTTTACTATAATTACAATGTATGTAATGTTCTACTATACTTACATTGTTGGTAATGTTCTACTATACCATACTTACATTGCATGTAATGTTCTACTATACTTACATTGTATGTAATGTTCTACTATACTTACATTGTAGGTAATGTTCTACTGTACTTACAATGTATGTAATGTTCTACTATACTTACATTGTTGGTAATGTTTTACTATACATACTTACATTGCATGTAATGTTCTACTATACTTACATTGTAGGTAATGTTCTACTATGCTATGCTTACATTGTATGTAATGTTCTACTATACTTACATTGTATGTAATGTTCTACTATACTTACATTGTATGTAATGTTCTACTATTCTTACATTGTATGTAATGTTCTACTATACTTACATTGCATGTAATGTTCTACTATACTATGCTTACATTGCATGTAATGTTATACTATACTTACATTGTAGGTAATTTTCTACTATACTTACACTGTATGTAATGTTCTACTATACTTACATTGCATGTAATGTTCTATTATACTTACATTGTATGTAATGTTCTACTATACTTACATTGTATGTAATGTTCTACTATGCTTACATTGTATGCAATGTTCTGCTATGGTACATTGATGTAATGTTCTACTATATGTACATTGTATGTAATGTTCTACTATGCTGACATTGTATGTAATGTTCTACTATACATACATTGTATGTAATGTTCTACTATGCTTACATTGTATGTAATGTTCTACTATGGTTACATTGCATGTAATGTTCTACTATACTTACATTGTATGTAATGTTCTACTATGCTTACATTGTAGGTAATGTTCTACTATACTTACATTGTATGTAATGTTCTACTATACTTACATTGTAGGTGATGTTCTACTATACTTACATTGTATGTAATGTTCTACTATTCTTACATTGTATGTACTGTTCTACTATACTTACATTGTATGTAATGTTCTACTGTACTTACATTGTAGGTAATGTTCTACTATATTTACATTGCATGTAATGTTCTACTATACTTATATTGTAGGTAATGTTCTACTATATTTACATTGCATGTAATGTTCTACTATACTTTCATTGTAGGTAATGTTCTACTATGCTTACATTGTAGGTAATGCTCTACTATACTACACTTACATTGTATATAATGTTCTACTATACTATACTTACATTGCATGTAATGTTCTACTATACTATTCTTACATTGTATGTAATGTTCTACTATACTATTCCAACATTGTATGTAATGTTCTACTATGCTTACATTGTATGTTATGTTCTACTATGCTTACATTGTAGGTAATGTTCTACTATACTTACATTGTATGTAATGTTCTACTATGCTTACATTGCATGTAATGTTCTACTATACTTACATTGTATGTAATGTTCTACTACGCTTACATTGCATGTAATGTT
Source organism: Archivesica marissinica (assembly GCA_014843695.1). Lineage (NCBI taxonomy): Eukaryota > Metazoa > Mollusca > Bivalvia > Venerida > Vesicomyidae > Archivesica > Archivesica marissinica. The sequence continues at coordinate 2,685,212 of CM026386.1, read as the reverse complement.
CTACTATACTTACAATGTAGGTAATGTTCTACTATGCATACATTGTAGGTAATGTTCTACTATACTATACTTACATTGTAGGTAATGTTCTACTGTACTATATTTACATTGTGTGTAATGTTCTACTATACTATACTTACATTGTATGTAATGTTCTACTATACAATACTTACATTGTATGTAATGTTCTACTATACAATTCTTACATTTTATGTAATGTTCTACTATACAATACTTACATTGTATGTACTGTTCTACTATACGTACATTGTATGTACCGTTCTACTATACCTACATTGTATGTACTGTTCTACTATACATACGTTGTATGTAATGTTATACTATACTTACATTGTAGGTAATGTTCTACTATACTTACATTGTAGGTAATGTTCTACTATACTTACATTGTATGTAACGTTCTACTATACTTACATTGTAGGTAAGGTTCTACTATAAGTACATTATTGGTAATGTTCTACTATACTTACATTGTAGGTAATGTTCTACTATACTATACTTACATTGTAGGTAATGTTCTACTATACTATACTTACATTGTAGGTAATGTTCTACTATACTATACTTACATTGTATGTAAGGTTCTACTATACAATACTTACATTGTGTGTAATGTTCTACTATACTATACTTACATTGTGTGTAATGTTCTACTATACTATACTTACATTGTGTGTAATGTTCTACTATATTATTCTTACATTGTAGGTAATGTTCTACTATACTATACTTACATTGTGTGTAATGTTCTACTATACTATACTTACATTGTGTGTAATGTTCTACTATACTATACTTACATTGTGTGTAATGTTCTACTATATTATTCTTACATTGTAGGTAATGATGTACTATACTTACATTGTATGTAATGTTCTACTATTCTATACTTAAATTGTGTGTAATCTTCTACTATACTTACATTGTAGGTAATGTTCTACTATGTTTACATTGTAGGTAATGTTCTACAATACTTACATTGTATGTAATGTTCTACTATACATACATTGTGTGTAATGTTCTACTATACTTACATTGTATGTAATGTTCTACTATACTTACATTGTAGGTAATGTTCTACTATACTTACATTGTATGTAATGTTCTACTATACTTACATTGTATGTAATGTTCTACTATACTTACATTGTATGTAATGTTCTACTGTACTTACATTGTAGGTAATGTTCTACTATATTTACATTGCATGTAATGTTCTACTATACTTACATTGTGTGTAATGTTCTACTATACTTACATTGTAGGTAATGTTCTACTATACTTACATTGTAGGTAATGTTCTACTATACTTACATTGTATGTAATGTTCTACTATGCTTACATTGTATGTAATGTTCTACTATGCTTACATTGCATGTAATGTTCTACTATACTTACATTGTATGTAATGTTCTACTATGCTTACATTGCATGTAATGTTCTACTATACTTACATTGTATGTAATGTTCTACTATGCTTACATTGTAGGTAATGTTCTACTATACTATACTTACATTGTAGGTAATGTTCTACTGTACTATACTTACATTGTGTGTAATGTTCTACTATACTATACTTACATTGTATGTAATGTTCTACTATACAATACTTACATTGTATGTAATGTTCTACTATACAATACTTACATTGTATGTACTGTTCTACTATACGTACATTGTATGTACCGTTCTACTATACCTATATTGTATGTACTGTTCTACTATACTTACGTTGTATGTAATGTTATACTATACTTACATTGTAGGTAATGTTCTACTATACTTACATTGTAGGTAATGTTCTACTATACTTACATTGTATGTAATGTTCTACTATACTTACACTGTAGGTAATGTTCTACTATACGTACATTATAGGTAATGTTCTACTATACTTACATTGTAGGTAATGTTCTACTATACTATACTCACATTGTAGGTAATGTTCTACTATACTCTACTTACATATACTTACATCGTAGGTAATGTTCTACTATACTCTACTTACATTGTAGGTAATGTTCTACTATACTATACTTACATTGTATGTAATGTTCTACTATACAATACTTACATTGTATGTACTGTTCTACTATACGTACATTGTATGTACCGTTCTACTATATTTACATTGTATGTAATGTTCTACTATTCTTACATTGTAGGTAATGTTCTACTATATTTACATGGCATGTAATGTTCTACTATACTTACATTACATGTAATGTTCTACTATACTTACATTGTAGGTAATGTTCTACTATGCATACATTGTAGGTAATGTTCTACTATACTATAATTACATTGTATGTAATGTTCTACTATACAATACTTACATTGTATGTAATGTTCTACTATACGTACATTGTTTGTACTGTTCTACTATACGTACATTGTAGGTAATGTTCTACTATGCTTACATTGTAGGTAATGCTCTACTATACTACACTTACATTATATGTAATGTTCTACTATACTATACTTACATTGTGTGTAATGTTCTACTATACTATACTTACATTGTGTGTAATGTTCTACTATACTATACTTACATTGTGTGTAATGTTCTACTATATTATTCTTACATTGTAGGTAATGTTCTACTATACTATACTTACATTGTGTGTAATGTTCTACTATACTATACTTACATTGTGTGTAATGTTCTACTATACTATACTTACATTGTGTGTAATGTTCTACTATATTATTCTTACATTGTAGGTAATGATGTACTATACTTACATTGTATGTAATGTTCTACTATTCTATGCTTAAATTGTGTGTAATCTTCTACTATACTTACATTGTAGGTAATGTTCTAATATTTTACATTGTAGGTAATGTTCTACTATACTTACATTGTATGTAATGTTCTACTATACTTACATTGTATGTAATGTTCTACTATACTTACATTGTAGTAATGTTCTACTATACTTACATTGTATGTAATGTTCTACTATACTTACATTGTATGTAATGTTCTACTATACTTACATTGTATGTAATGTTCTACTATACTTACATTGTAGGTAATGTTCTACTATACTTACATTGTATGTAATGTTCTACTATACTTACATTGTAGGTAATGTTCTACTATACTTACATTGTATGTAATGTTCTACTATATTTACATTGCATGTAATGTTCTACTATACTTTCATTGTAGGTAATGTTCTACTATGCTTACATTGTAGGTAATGCTCTACTATACTATACTTACATTGTATGTAATGTTCTACTATACTTACATTGTATGTAATGTTCTACTATGCTTACATTGTATGTAATGTTCTACTATGCTTACATTGTAGGTAATGTTCTACTATACTTACATTGTATGTAATGTTCTACTATACTTACATTGCATGTAATGTTCTACTATACTTACATTGTATGTAATGTTCTACTATACTATTCCAACATTGTATGTAATGTTCTACTATGCTTACATTGTATGGTATGTTCTACTATACTTACATTGTAGGTAATGTTCTACTATACTTACATTGTATGTAATGTTCTACTATGCTTACATTGTATGTAATGTTCTACTATGCTTACATTGCATGTAATGTTCTACTATACTTACATTGTAGGTAATGTTCTACTATGCATACATTGTAGGTAATGTTCTACTATACTATACTTACATTGTAGGTAATGTTCTACTGTACTATACTTACATTGTGTGTAATGTTCTACTATACTATACTTACATTGTATGTAATGTTCTACTATACAATTCTTAAATTTTATGTAATGTTCTACTATACAATACTTACATTGTATGTACTGTTCTACTATACGTACATTGTATGTACCGTTCTACTATACCTACATTGTATGTACTGTTCTACTATACTTACGTTGTATGTAATGTTATACTATACTTACATTGTAGGTAATGTTCTACTATACTTACATTGTAGGTAATGGTCTACTATACTTACATTGTATGTAATGTTCTACTATACTTACATTGTAGGTAATGTTCTACTATAAGTACATTATAGGTAATGTTCTACTATACTTACATTGTAGGTAATGTTCTACTATACTATACTTACATTGTAGGTAATGTTCTACTATACTATACTTACATTGTATGTAATGTTCTACTATACAATACTTACATTGTGTGTAATGTTCTACTATACTATACTTACATTGTGTGTAATGTTCTACTATACTATACTTACATTGTGTGTAATGTTCTACTATATTATTCTTACATTGTAGGTAATGTTCTACTATACTATACTTACATTGTGTGTAATGTTCTACTATACTATACTTACATTGTGTGTAATGTTCTACTATACTATACTTACATTGTGTGTAATGTTCTACTATATTATTCTTACATTGTAGGTAATGATGTACTATACTTACATTGTATGTAATGTTCTACTATTCTATACTTAAATTGTGTGTAATCTTCTACTATACTTACATTGTAGGTAATGTTCTACTATGTTTACATTGTAGGTAATGTTCTACAATACTTACATTGTATGTAATGTTCTACTATACATACATTGTGTGTAATGTTCTACTATACTTACATTGTATATAATGTTCTACTATACTTACATTGTAGGTAATGTTCTACTATACTTACATTGTATGTAATGTTCTACTATACTTACATTGTATGTACTGTTCTACTATACTTACATTGTATGTAATGTTCTACTGTACTTACATTGTAGGTAATGTTCTACTATATTTACATTGCATGTAATGTTCTACTATACTTACATTGTGTGTAATGTTCTACTATACTTACATTGTAGGTAATGTTCTACTATACTTACATTGTAGGTAATGTTCTACTATACTTACATTGTATGTAATGTTCTACTATGCTTACATTGTATGTAATGTTCTACTATGCTTACATTGCATGTAATGTTCTACTATACTTACATTGTATGTAATGTTCTACTATGCTTACATTGCATGTAATGTTCTACTATACTTACATTGTAGGTAATGTTCTACTATGCATACATTGTAGGTAATGTTCTACTATACTATACTTACATTGTAGGTAATGTTCTACTGTACTATACTTACATTGTGTGTAATGTTCTACTATACTATACTTACATTGTATGTAATGTTCTACTATACAATACTTACATTGTATGTAATGTTCTACTATACAATACTTACAGTGTATGTACTGTTCTACTATACGTACATTGTATGTACCGTTCTACTATACCTAAATTGTATGTACTGTTCTACTATACTTACGTTGTATGTAATGTTATACTATACTTACATTGTAGGTAATGTTCTACTATACTTACATTGTAGGTAATGTTCTACTATACTTACATTGTATGTAATGTTCTACTATACTATACTTACATTGTGTGTAATGTTCTACTATACTATACTTACATTGTGTGTAATGTTCTACTATATTATTCTTACATTGTAGGTAATGTTCTACTATACTATACTTACATTGTGTGTAATGTTCTACTATACTATACTTACATTGTGTGTAATGTTCTACTATATTATACTTACATTGTGTGTAATGTTCTACTATATTATTCTTACATTGTAGGTAATGATGTACTATACTTACATTGTATGTAATGTTCTACTATTCTATGCTTAAATTGTGTGTAATCTTCTACTATACTTACATTGTAGGTAATGTTCTACTATGTTTACATTGTAGGTAATGTTCTACAATACTTACATTGTATGTAATGTTCTACTATACATACATTGTTTGTAATGTTCTACTATACTTACATTGTATGTAATGTTCTACTATACTTACATTGTAGGTAATGTTCTACTATACTTACATTGTATATAATGTTCTACTATACTTACATTGCATGTAATGTTCTACTATACTTACATTGTATGTAATGTTCTACTATGCTTACATTGCATGTAATGTTTTACTATACTTACATTGTAGGTAATGTTCTACTATACTATACTTACATTGTAGGTAATGTTCTACTATACTTACATTGTGTGTAATGTTCTACTATACTATACTTACATTGTATGTAATGTTCTACTATACAATACTTACATTGTATGTAATGTTCTACTATACAATACTTACATTGTATGTACTGTTCTACTATACGTACATTGTATGTACCGTTCTACTATACCTATATTGTATGTACTGTTCTACTATACTTACGTTGTATGTAATGTTATACTATACTTACATTGTAGGTAATGTTCTACTATACTTACATTGTAGGTAATGTTCTACTATACTTACATTGTATGTAATGTTCTACTATACTTACACTGTAGGTAATGTTCTACTATACGTACATTATAGGTAATGTTCTACTATACTTACATTGTAGGTAATGTTCTACTATGCATACATTGTAGGTAATGTTCTACTATACTTACATTGTAGGTAATGTTCTACTATACTATACTTACATTGTAGGTAATGTTCTACTATACTTACATTGCAGGTAATGTTCTACCATACTTACATTGTATGTAATGTTCTACTATATTTACATTGCATGTAATGTTCTACTATACTTACATTGTATGTAATGTTCTACTATACTGACATTGTAGGTAATGTTCTACTATACTTACATTGCATGTAATGTTCTACTATACCTACATTGTATGTAATGTTCTACTATGCTATACTTACATTGTAGGTAATGTTCTACTATACTCTACTTACTATACTTACATTGTAGGTAATGTTCTACTATACTATACTTACATTGTAGGTAATGTTCTACTATACTATACTTACATTGTATGTAATGTTCTACTATACAATACTTACATTGTATGTACTGTTCTACTATACGTACATTGTATGTACCGTTCTACTATACTTACATTGTATGTAATGTTCTACTATACTTACATTGTAGGTAATGTTCTACTATACTTACATTGTATGTAATGTTCTACTATACTTACTTACATTGTAGGTAATGTTCTACTATACTTACATTGTAGGTAATGTTCTACTATACTTACATTGTAGGTAATGTTCTACTATACTTACATTGTATGTAATGTTCTACTATACTTACATTGTATGTAATGTTCTACTATACTTACATTGTATGTAATGTTCTACTATACTTACATTGTAGGTAATGTTCTACTATGCTTACATTGTAGGTAATGTTCTACTATACTATACTTACATTGTATGTAATGTTCTACTATACTATACTTACATTGTGTGTAATGTTCTACTATACTATACTTACATTGTGTGTAATGTTCTACTATACTATACTTACATTGTGTGTAATGTTCTACTATATTATTCTTACATTGTAGGTAATGTTCTACTATACTATACTTACATTGTGTGTAATGTTCTACTATACTATACTTACATTGTGTGTAATGTTCTACTATACTATACTTACATTGTGTGTAATGTTCTACTATACTATACTTACATTGTGTGTAATGTTCTACTATATTATTCTTACATTTTAGGTAATGATGTACTATACTTACATTGTATGTAATGTTCTACTATTCTATGCTTAAATTGTGTGTAATCTTCTACTATACTTACATTGTAGGTGATGATCTACTATACTTACATTGTATGTAATGTTCTACTATTCTTACATTGTATGTACTGTTCTACTATGCTTACATTGTATGTAATGTTCTACTATACTTACATTGTAGGTAATGTTCTACTATATTTACATTGAATGTAATGTTCTACTATACTTATATTGTAGGTAATGTTCTACTATATTTACATTGCATGTAATGTTCTACTATACTTTCATTGTAGGTAATGTTCTACTATGCTTACATTGTAGGTAATGCTCTACTATACTTACATTGTAGGTAATGTTCTACTATACTTACATTGTATGTAATGTTCTACTATACTTACATTGCATGTAATGTTCTACTATACTTACATTGTATGTAATGTTCTACTATACTATTCCAACATTGTATGTAATGTTCTACTATGCTTACATTGTATGTTATGTTCTACTATACTTACATTGTAGGTAATGTTCTACTATACTTACATTGTATGTAATGTTCTACTATGCTTACATTGTATGTAATGTTCTACTATGCTTACATTGCATGTAATGTTCTATTATACTTACATTGTAGGTAATGTTCTACTATGCATACATTGTAGGTAATGTTCTACTATACTATACTTACATTGTAGGTAATGTTCTACTGTACTATGCTTACATTGTGTGTAATGTTCTACTATACTATACTTACATTGTATGTAATGTTCTACTATACAATTCTTAAATTTTATGTAATGTTCTACTATACAATACTTACATTGTATGTACTGTTCTACTATACGTACATTGTATGTACCGTTCTACTATACCTACATTGTATGTACTGTTCTACTATACTTACGTTGTATGTAATGTTATACTATACTTACATTGTAGGTAATGTTCTACTATACTTACATTGTAGGTAATGGTCTACTATACTTACATTGTATGTAATGTTCTACTATACTTACATTGTAGGTAATGTTCTACTATAAGTACATTATAGGTAATGTTCTACTATACTTACATTGTAGGTAATGTTCTACTATACTATACTTACATTGTAGGTAATGTTCTACTATACTATACTTACATTGTATGTAATGTTCTACTATACAATACTTACATTGTGTGTAATGTTCTACTATACTATACTTACATTGTGTGTAATGTTCTACTATACTATACTTACATTGTGTGTAATGTTCTACTATATTATTCTTACATTGTAGGTAATGTTCTACTATACTATACTTACATTGTGTGTAATGTTCTACTATACTATACTTACATTGTGTGTAATGTTCTACTATACTATACTTACATTGTGTGTAATGTTCTACTATATTATTCTTACATTGTAGGTAATGATGTACTATACTTACATTGTATGTAATGTTCTACTATTATATACTTAAATTGTGTGTAATCTTCTACTATACTTACATTGTAGGTAATGTTCTACTATGTTTACATTGTAGGTAATGTTCTACAATACTTACATTGTATGTAATGTTCTACTATACATACATTGTGTGTAATGTTCTACTATACTTACATTGTATATAATGTTCTACTATACTTACATTGTAGGTAATGTTCTACTATACTTACATTGTATGTAATGTTCTACTATACTTACATTGTATGTACTGTTCTACTATACTACATTGTATGTAATGTTCTACTGTACTTACATTGTAGGTAATGTTCTACTATATTTACATTGCATGTAATGTTCTACTATACTTACATTGTGTGTAATGTTCTACTATACTTACATTGTAGGTAATGTTCTACTATACTTACATTGTAGGTAATGTTCTACTATACTTACATTGTATGTAATGATCTACTATGCTTACATTGTATGTAATGTTCTACTATGCTTATATTGTATGTAATGTTCTACTATACTTACATTCTATTTAATGTTCTACTATGCTTACATTGTAGGTAATGTTCTACTATACTTTCATTGTAGGAAATGTTCTACTATACATACATTGTATGTAATGTTCTACTATGCTTACATTGTATGTAATGTTCTACTATACTTACATTGTATGTAATGTTCTACTATGCTTACTTTGTAGGTAATGTTCTACTCTACTTACATTGTAGGTAATGTTCTACTATACTTACATTGTATGTAATGTTCTACTATGCTTACATTGTAGGTAATGTTCTACTATATTCTACTATGCTTACATTGTATGTAATGTTCTACTATACTTACATTGTATGTAATGTTCTACTATACTTACATTGTAGGTAATGTTCTACTATACTTACATTGTATGTAATGTTCTACTATGCTTACATTGTAGGCAATGTTCTACTATGCTTACATTGTTGGTAATGTTCTACTATACTTACAATGTAGGTAATGTTCTACTATTCTATACTTACATTGTATGTAATGTTCTGCTATACTTACATTGTAGGTAATGTTCTACTATACTTACATTGTAGGTAATGTTCTATTATACTATACTTACATTGTAGGTAATGTTCTACTATACTTACATTGCAGGTAATGTTCTACCATACATACATTGTATGTAATGTTTTACTATATTTACATTGCATGTAATGTTCTACTATACATACATTGTATGTAATGTTCTACTATACTTACATTGTAGGTAATGTTCTACTATACTTACATTGCATGTAATGTTCTACTATACTTACATTGTAGGTAAAGTTCTACTATACTTACATTGCATGTAATGTTCTACTATACTTACATTGTATGTAATGTTCTACTATGCTATACTTATATTGTAGGTAATGTTCTACTATACTTACATTGTAGGTAATGTTCTACTATACTTACATTGTAGGTAATGTTCTACTATACTTACATTGTAGGTAATGTTCTACTATACTTACATTGTATGTAATGTTCTACTATGCTTACATTGCATGTAATGTTCTACTATACTTACAATGTATATAATGTTCTACTATGCTATGCTTACATTGCATGTAATGTTCTACTATGCTTACATTGTATGTAATGTTCTACTATGCTTACATTGCATGTAATGTTCTACTATACTTACATTGTATTTAATGTTCTACTATGCTTACATTGCATGTAATGTTTTACTATACTTACATTGTAGGTAATGTTCTACTATACTATACTTACATTGTAGGTAATGTTCCACTGTACTATACTTACATTGTGTGTAATGTTCTACTATACTATACTTACATTGTATGTAATGTTCTACTATACAATACTTACATTGTATGTAATGTTCTACTATACAATACTTACATTGTATGTACTGTTCTACTATACGTACATTGTATGTACCGTTCTACTATACCTATATTGTATGTACTGTTCTACTATGCTTACGTTGTATGTAATGTTATACTATACTTACATTGTAGGTAATGTTCTACTATACTTACATTGTAGGTAATGTTCTACTATACTTACATTGTATGTAATGTTCTACTATACTTACACTGTAGGTAATGTTCTACTATACGTACATTATAGGTAATGTTCTACTATACTTACATTGTAGGTAATGTTCTACTATACTATACTTACATTGTAGGTAATGTTCTACTATACTATACTTACATTGTATGCAATGTTCTACTATACAATACTTACATTGTATGTACTGTTCTACTATACGTACATTGTATGTACCGTTCTACTATACTTACATTGTATGTAATGTTCTACTATTCTTACATTGTAGGTAATGTTCTACTATATTTACATGGCATGTAATGTTCTACTATACTTACATTACATGTAATGTTCTACTATACTTACATTGTAGGTAATGTTCTACTATGCATACATTGTAGGTAATGTTCTACTATACTATAATTACATTGTATGTAATGTTCTACTATACAATACTTACATTGTATGTAATGTTCTACTATACGTACATTGTATGTACTGTTCTACTATACGTACATTGTAGGTAATGTTCTACTATGCTTACATTGTAGTAATGCTCTACTATACTACCTTACATTATATGTAATGTTCTACTATACTATACTTACATTGTATGTAATGTTCTACTATACTTACATTGTATGTAATGTTCTACTATACTTACATTGTATGTAATGTTCTACTATATTTACATTGTATGTAATGTTCTACTATACTTACATTGTAGGTAATGTTCTACTATACTTACATTGTATGTAATGTTCTACTATACTATACTTACATTGTGTGTAATGTTCTACTATACTATACTTACATTGTATGTAATGTTCTACTATATTATTCTTACATTGTAGGTAATGTTCTACTATACTTACATTGTATGTAATGTTCTACTATCTATGCTTACATTGTATGTAATGTTCTACTATACTTACATTGTAGGTAATGTTCTACTATACTTACATTGTATGTAATGTTCTACTATTCTTACATTGTATGTAATGTTCTACTATGCTTACATTGTATGTAATGTTCTACTATACTTACATTGTAGGTAATGTTCTACTATATTTACATTGTATGTAATGTTCTACTATACTTACATTGTAGGTAATGTTCTACTATACTATACTTACATTGTAGGTAATGTTCTACTATACTTACATTGCAGGTAATGTTCTACCATACATACATTGTATGTAATGTTTTACTATATTTACATTGCATGTAATGTTCTACTATACATACATTGTATGTAATGTTCTACTATACTTACATTGTAGGTAATGTTCTACTATACTTACATTGCATGTAATGTTCTACTATACTTACATTGTAGGTAAAGTTCTACTATACTTACATTGCATGTAATGTTCTACTATACTTACATTGTATGTAATGTTCTACTATGCTATACTTATATTGTAGGTAATGTTCTACTATACTTACATTGTAGGTAATGTTCTACTATACTTACATTGTAGGTAATGTTCTACTATACTTACATTGTAGGTAATGTTCTACTATACTTACATTGTATGTAATGATCTACTATGCTTACATTGCATGTAATGTTCTACTATACTTACAATGTATATAATGTTCTACTATGCTATGCTTACATTGCATGTAATGTTCTACTATGCTTACATTGTATGTAATGTTCTACTATGCTTACATTGCATGTAATGTTCTACTATACTTACATTGTATTTAATGTTCTACTATGCTTACATTGCATGTAATGTTTTACTATACTTACATTGTAGGTAATGTTCTACTATACTATACTTACATTGTAGGTAATGTTCCACTGTACTATACTTACATTGTGTGTAATGTTCTACTATACTATACTTACATTGTATGTAATGTTCTACTATACAATACTTACATTGTATGTAATGTTCTACTATACTACTTACATTGTATGTAATGTTCTACTATACTTACATTGTATGTAATGTTCTACTATACTTATATTGTATGTAATGTTCTACTATACTTACATTGTAGGTAATGTTCTACTATACTTACATTGTATGTAATGTTCTACTATACTTACATTGTAGGTAATGTTCTACTATACTTACATTGTAGGTAATGTTCTACTATACTTACATTGTAGGTAATGTTCTACTATACTATACTTACATTGTAGGTAATGTTCTACTATACTATACTTACATTGTATGTAATGTTCTACTATACAATACTTACATTGTATGTACTGTTCTACTATACGTACATTGTATGTACCGTTCTACTATACTTACATTGTATGTAATGTTCTACTATTCTTACATTGTAGGTAATGTTCTACTATATTTACATGGCATGTAATGTTCTACTATACTTACATTACATGTAATGTTCTACTATACTTACATTGTAGGTAATGTTCTACTATGCATACATTGTAGGTAATGTTCTACTATACTATAATTACATTGTATGTAATGTTCTACTATACAATACTTACATTGTATGTAATGTTCTACTATACGTACATTGTTTGTACTGTTCTACTATACGTACATTGTAGGTAATGTTCTACTATGCTTACATTGTAGGTAATGCTCTACTATACTACACTTACATTATATGTAATGTTCTACTATACTATACTTACATTGTGTGTAATGTTCTACTATACTATACTTACATTGTGTGTAATGTTCTACTATACTATACTTACATTGTGTGTAATGTTCTACTATATTATTCTTACATTGTAGGTAATGTTCTACTATACTATACTTACATTGTGTGTAATGTTCTACTATACTATACTTACATTGTGTGTAATGTTCTACTATACTATACTTACATTGTGTGTAATGTTCTACTATATTATTCTTACATTTTAGGTAATGATGTACTATACTTACATTGTATGTAATGTTCTACTATTCTATGCTTAAATTGTGTGTAATCTTCTACTATACTTACATTGTAGGTGATGATCTACTATACTTACATTGTATGTAATGTTGTACTATTCTTACATTGTATGTACTGTTCTACTATGCTTACATTGTATGTAATGTTCTACTATACTTACATTGTAGGTAATGTTCTACTATATTTACATTGAATGTAATGTTCTACTATACTTATATTGTAGGTAATGTTCTACTATATTTACATTGCATGTAATGTTCTACTATACTTTCATTGTAGGTAATGTTCTACTATGCTTACATTGTAGGTAATGCTCTACTATACTTACATTGTAGGTAATGTTCTACTATACTTACATTGTATGTAATGTTCTACTATACTTACATTGCATGTAATGTTCTACTATACTTACATTGTATGTAATGTTCTACTATACTATTCCAACATTGTATGTAATGTTCTACTATGCTTACATTGTATGTTATGTTCTACTATACTTACATTGTAGGTAATGTTCTACTATACTTACATTGTATGTAATGTTCTACTATGCTTACATTGTATGTAATGTTCTACTATGCTTACATTGCATGTAATGTTCTATTATACTTACATTGTAGGTAATGTTCTACTATGCATACATTGTAGGTAATGTTCTACTATACTATACTTACATTGTAGGTAATGTTCTACTGTACTATGCTTACATTGTGTGTAATGTTCTACTATACTATACTTACATTGTATGTAATGTTCTACTATACAATTCTTAAATTTATGTAATGTTCTACTTACAATACTTACATTGTATGTACTGTTCTACTATACGTACATTGTATGTACGTTCTACTATACCTACATTGTATGTACTGTTCTACTATACTTACGTTGTATGAATATTATACTATACTTACATTGTAGGTAATGTTCTACTATACTTACATTGTAGGTAATGGTCTACTATACTTACATTGTATGTAATGTTCTACTATACTTACATTGTAGGTAATGTTCTACTAAGTACATATAGGTAATGTTCTACTATACTTACATTGTAGGTAATGTCTACTATACTATACTTACATTGTAGGTAATGTTCTACTATACTATACTTACATTGTATGTAATGTTCTACTATACTATACTTACATTGTGGGTAATGTTCTACTATACTATACTTACATTGTGTGTAATGTTCTACTATACTATACTTACATTGTGTGTAATGTTCTACTATATTATTCTTACATTGTAGGTAATGTTCTACTATACTATACTTACATTGTGTGTAATGTTCTACTATACTATACTTACATTGTGTGTAATGTTCTACTATACTATACTTACATTGTGTGTAATGTTCTACTATATTATTCTTACATTGTAGGTAATGATGTACTATACTTACATTGTATGTAATGTTCTACTATTCTATACTTAAATTGTGTGTAATCTTCTACTATACTTACATTGTAGGTAATGTTCTACTATGTTTACATTGTAGGTAATGTTCTACAATACTTACATTGTATGTAATGTTCTACTATACATACATTGTGTGTAATGTTCTACTATACTTACATTGTATATAATGTTCTACTATACTTACATTGTAGGTAATGTTCTACTATACTTACATTGTATGTAATGTTCTACTATACTTACATTGTATGTACTGTTCTACTATACTTACATTGTATGTAATGTTCTACTGTACTTACATTGTAGGTAATGTTCTACTATATTTACATTGCATGTAATGTTCTACTATACTTACATTGTGTGTAATGTTCTACTATACTTACATTGTAGGTAATGTTCTACTATACTTACATTGTAGGTAATGTTCTACTATACTTACATTGTATGTAATGTTCTACTATGCTTACATTGTATGTAATGTTCTACTATGCTTACATTGCATGTAATGTTCTACTATACTTACATTGTATGTAATGTTCTACTATGCTTACATTGCATGTAATGTTCTACTATACTTACATTGTAGGTAATGTTCTACTATGCATACATTGTAGGTAATGTTCTACTATACTATACTTACATTGTAGGTAATGTTCTACTGTACTATACTTACATTGTGTGTAATGTTCTACTATACTATACTTACATTGTATGTAATGTTCTACTATACAATACTTACATTGTATGTAATGTTCTACTATACAATACTTACAGTGTATGTACTGTTCTACTATACGTACATTGTATGTACCGTTCTACTATACCTAAATTGTATGTACTGTTCTACTATACTTACGTTGTATGTAATGTTATACTATACTTACATTGTAGGTAATGTTCTACTATACTTACATTGTAGGTAATGTTCTACTATACTTACATTGTATGTAATGTTCTACTATACTATACTTACATTGTGTGTAATGTTCTACTATATTATTCTTACATTGTAGGTAATGTTCTACTATACTATACTTACATTGTGTGTAATGTTCTACTATACTATACTTACATTGTGTGTAATGTTCTACTATATTATACTTACATTGTGTGTAATGTTCTACTATATTATTCTTACATTGTATGTAATGTTCTACTATTCTATGCTTAAATTGTGTGTAATCTTCTACTATACTTACATTGTAGGTAATGTTCTACTATGTTTACATTGTAGGTAATGTTCTACAATACTTACATTGTATGTAATGTTCTACTATACATACATTGTTTGTAATGTTCTACTATACTTACATTGTATGTAATGTTCTACTATACTTACATTGTAGGTAATGTTCTACTATACTTACATTGTATATAATGTTCTACTATACTTACATTGCATGTAATGTTCTACTATACTTACATTGTATGTAATGTTCTACTATGCTTACATTGCATGTAATGTTTTACTATACTTACATTGTAGGTAATGTTCTACTATACTATACTTACATTGTAGGTAATGTTCTACTGTACTATACTTACATTGTGTGTAATGTTCTACTATACTATACTTACATTGTATGTAATGTTCTACTATACAATACTTACATTGTATGTAATGTTCTACTATACAATACTTACATTGTATGTACTGTTCTACTATACGTACATTGTATGTACCGTTCTACTATACCTATATTGTATGTACTGTTCTACTATACTTACGTTGTATGTAATGTTATACTATACTTACATTGTAGGTAATGTTCTACTATACTTACATTGTAGGTAATGTTCTACTATACTTACATTGTATGTAATGTTCTACTATACTTACACTGTAGGTAATGTTCTACTATACGTACATTATAGGTAATGTTCTACTATACTTACATTGTAGGTAATGTTCTACTATGCATACATTGTAGGTAATGTTCTACTATACTTACATTGTAGGTAATGTTCTACTATACTATACTTACATTGTAGGTAATGTTCTACTATACTTACATTGCAGGTAATGTTCTACCATACTTACATTGTATGTAATGTTCTACTATATTTACATTGCATGTAATGTTCTACTATACTTACATTGTATGTAATGTTCTACTATACTGACATTGTAGGTAATGTTCTACTATACTTACATTGCATGTAATGTTCTACTATACCTACATTGTATGTAATGTTCTACTATGCTATACTCACATTGTAGGTAATGTTCTACTATACTCTACTTACATATACTTACATCGTAGGTAATGTTCTACTATACTCTACTTACATTGTAGGTAATGTTCTACTATACTATACTTACATTGTATGCAATGTTCTACTATACAATACTTACATTGTATGTACTGTTCTACTATACGTACATTGTATGTACCGTTCTACTATACTTACATTGTATGTAATGTTCTACTATTCTTACATTGTAGGTAATGTTCTACTATATTTACATGGCATGTAATGTTCTACTATACTTACATTACATGTAATGTTCTACTATACTTACATTGTAGGTAATGTTCTACTATGCATACATTGTAGGTAATGTTCTACTATACTATAATTACATTGTATGTAATGTTCTACTATACAATACTTACATTGTATGTAATGTTCTACTATACGTACATTGTTTGTACTGTTCTACTATACGTACATTGTAGGTAATGTTCTACTATGCTTACATTGTAGGTAATGCTCTACTATACTACACTTACATTATATGTAATGTTCTACTATACTATACTTACATTGTGTGTAATGTTCTACTATACTATACTTACATTGTGTGTAATGTTCTACTATACTATACTTACATTGTGTGTAATGTTCTACTATATTATTCTTACATTGTAGGTAATGTTCTACTATACTATACTTACATTGTGTGTAATGTTCTACTATACTATACTTACATTGTGTGTAATGTTCTACTATACTTATTGTGTTGTTTTATACTATACTTACATTGTGTGTAATGTTCTACTATACTATACTTACATTGTGTGTAATGTTCTACTATACTATACTTACATTGTGTGTAATGTTCTACTATATTATTCTTACATTTTAGGTAATGATGTACTATACTTACATTGTATGTAATGTTCTACTATTCTATGCTTAAATTGTGTGTAATCTTCTACTATACTTACATTGTAGGTGATGATCTACTATACTTACATTGTATGTAATGTTGTACTATTCTTACATTGTATGTACTGTTCTACTATGCTTACATTGTATGTAATGTTCTACTATACTTACATTGTAGGTAATGTTCTACTATATTTACATTGAATGTAATGTTCTACTATACTTATATTGTAGGTAATGTTCTACTATATTTACATTGCATGTAATGTTCTACTATACTTTCATTGTAGGTAATGTTCTACTATGCTTACATTGTAGGTAATGCTCTACTATACTTACATTGTAGGTAATGTTCTACTATACTTACATTGTATGTAATGTTCTACTATACTTACATTGCATGTAATGTTCTACTATACTTACATTGTATGTAATGTTCTACTATACTATTCCAACATTGTATGTAATGTTCTACTATGCTTACATTGTATGTTATGTTCTACTATACTTACATTGTAGGTAATGTTCTACTATACTTACATTGTATGTAATGTTCTACTATGCTTACATTGTATGTAATGTTCTACTATGCTTACATTGCATGTAATGTTCTATTATACTTACATTGTAGGTAATG
The DNA here is from genome assembly GCA_014843695.1 of Archivesica marissinica. Classification (NCBI taxonomy): domain Eukaryota; kingdom Metazoa; phylum Mollusca; class Bivalvia; order Venerida; family Vesicomyidae; genus Archivesica; species Archivesica marissinica. The sequence goes on along the minus strand of CM026386.1, from coordinate 2,666,101 downwards.
TTCTACTATGCATACATTGTAGGTAATGTTCTACTATACTATACTTACATTGTAGGTAATGTTCTACTGTACTATGCTTACATTGTGTGTAATGTTCTACTATACTATACTTACATTGTATGTAATGTTCTACTATACAATTCTTACATTTTATGTAATGTTCTACTATACAATACTTACATTGTATGTACTGTTCTACTATACGTACATTGTATGTACCGTTCTACTATACCTACATTGTATGTACTGTTCTACTATACTTACGTTGTATGTAATGTTATACTATACTTACATTGTAGGTAATGTTCTACTATACTTACATTGTAGGTAATGGTCTACTATACTTACATTGTATGTAATGTTCTACTATACTTACATTGTAGGTAATGTTCTACTATAAGTACATTATAGGTAATGTTCTACTATACTTACATTGTAGGTAATGTTCTACTATACTATACTTACATTGTAGGTAATGTTCTACTATACTATACTTACATTGTATGTAATGTTCTACTATACAATACTTACATTGTGTGTAATGTTCTACTATACTATACTTACATTGTGTGTAATGTTCTACTATACTATACTTACATTGTGTGTAATGTTCTACTATATTATTCTTACATTGTAGGTAATGTTCTACTATACTATACTTACATTGTGTGTAATGTTCTACTATACTATACTTACATTGTGTGTAATGTTCTACTATACTTACATTGTGTGTAATGTTCTACTATATTATTCTTACATTGTAGGTAATGTTGTACTATACTTACATTGTATGTAATGTTCTACTATAACTTAAATTGTGTGTTCTTCTACTATACTTACATTGTAGGTAATGTTCTACTATGTTTACATTGTAGGTAATGTTCTACAATACTTACATTGTATGTAATGTTCTACTATACTTACATTGTATGTAATGTTCTACTATACTACATTGTATGTAATGTTCTACTATACTTACATTGTAGGTAATGTTCTACTATACTTACATTGTATGTAATGTTCTACTATACTTTACATTGTGTGTAATGTTCTACTATACTTACATTGTATGTAATGTTCTTACTATACTTACATTGTAGGTAATGTTCTACTATACTTACATTGTATGTAATGTTCTACTATGCTTACATTGTATGTAATGTTCTACTATGCTTACATTGTATGTAATGTTCTACTATACTTACATTGTATGTAATGTTCTACTATGCTTACATTGTATGTAATGTTCTACTATACTTACATTGTATGTAATGTTCTACTATAATACATTGTATGTAATTTCTACTATACTTACATTGTATGTAATGTTCTACTATACTATACTTACATTGTATGTAATGTTCTACTATACTATAATTACATTGTATGTAATGTTCTACTATACTATACTTACATTGTATGTAATGTTCTACTATACTATACTTACATTGTATGTAATGTTCTACTATACTAAGCTTACATTGCATGTAATGTCCTACTATACTTACATTGCATGTAATGTCCTACTATACTTACATTGTATGTAATGTTCTGCTATACTTACATTGCATGAAATGTTCTACTATTCTTACATTGTATGTAATGTTCTACTATACTTACATTGTATGTAATGTTCTACTATACTTACATTGTATGTAATGTTCTACTATACTATGCTTACATTGTATGTAATGTTCTACTATACTATTCTTACATTGCATGCAATGTCCTACTATACTATACTTACATTGCATGTAATGTCCTACTATGCTATGCTTACATTGCATGTAATGTCCTACTATATTATACTTACATTGTATGTAATATTCTACTATACTATACTTACATTGTATGTAATGTTCTACTATACGTACATTGTATGTAATGTTCTACTATTCTATATTTACATTGTATGTACTGTTCTACTATACTTACATTGCATGTAATGTTCTACTATACT
>CM026386.1:2639555-2663141 GCA_014843695.1 Archivesica marissinica | reverse complement strand
TACTTACATTGTATGTAATGTTCTACTATACCTACATTGTATGTTATGTTCTACTATTCTTACATTGTAGGTAATGTTCTACTATACTTACATTGCATGTAATGTTTTACTATACTTACATTGTAGGTAATGTTCTACTATACTTACATTGTATGTAATGTTCTACTATACTTACATTGTATGTACTGTTCTACTATACTTACATTGTATGTAATGTTCTACTGTACTTACATTGTATGTAATGTTCTACTATACAATACTTACATTGTGTGTAATGTTCTACTATACTATACTTACATTGTGTGTAATGTTCTACTATACTATACTTACATTGTATGTAATGTTCTACTATATTATTCTTACATTGTAGGTAATGTTCTACTATACTTACATTGCATGTAATGTTCTACTATACTTACATTGTAGGTAAAGTTCTACTATACTTACATTGCATGTAATGTTCTACTATACTTACATTGTATGTAATGTTCTACTATGCTATACTTACATTGTAGGTAATGTTCTACTATACTTACATTGTAGGTAATGTTCTACTATACTTACAATGTAGGTAATGTTCTACTATACTATACTTACATTGTAGGTAATGTTCTACTATACTTACATTGTATGTAATGTTCTACTATACTTACATTGTATGTAATGTTCTACTATACTTACATTGTATGTAATGTTCTACTATACTTACATTGTATGTAATGTTCTACTATACTTACATTGCATGTAATGTTCTACTATACTTACATTGTAGGTAATGTTCTACTATACTTACATTGTATGTAATGTTCTACTATACTTACATTGTATGTAATGTTCTACTATACTATACTTACATTGTATGTAATGTTCTACTATACTTACATTGTAGGTAATGTTCTACTAACTATACTTACATTGTAGGTAATGTTCTACTATACTATACTTACATTGTATGTAATGTTCTACTTACATACTTACATTGTATGTAATGTTCTACTATACTATACTTACATTGTATGTAATGTTCTACTATACTATACTTACATTGTGTGTAATGTTCTACTATATTATTCTTACATTGTAGGTAATGTTCTACTATACTATACTTACATTGTGTGTAATGTTCTACTATACTTACATTGTGTGTAATGTTCTACTATACTATACTTACATTGTGTGTAATGTTCTACTATATTATTCTTACATTGTAGGTAATGATGTACTATACTTACATTGTATGTAATGTTCTACTATTCTATACTTAAATTGTGTGTAATCTTCTACTATACTTACATTGTAGGTAATGTTCTACTATGTTTACATTGTAGGTAATGTTCTACAATACTTACATTGTATGTAATGTTCTACTATACATACATTGTGTGTAATGTTCTACTATACTTACATTGTATATAATGTTCTACTATACTTACATTGTAGGTAATGTTCTACTATACTTACATTGTATGTAATGTTCTACTATACTTACATTGTATGTACTGTTCTACTATACTTACATTGTATGTAATGTTCTACTGTACTTACATTGTAGGTAATGTTCTACTATATTTACATTGCATGTAATGTTCTACTATACTTACATTGTGTAATGTTCTACTATACTTACATTGTAGGTAATGTTCTACTATACTTACATTGTAGGTAATGTTCTACTATACTTACATTGTATGTAATGTTCTACTATGCTTACATTGTATGTAATGTTCTACTATGCTTACATTGCATGTAATGTTCTACTATACTTACATTGTATGTAATGTTCTACTATGCTTACATTGCATGTAATGTTCTACTATACTTAAATTGTAGGTAATGTTCTACTATGCATACATTGTAGGTAATGTTCTACTATACTATACTTACATTGTAGGTAATGTTCTACTGTACTATACTTACATTGTGTGTAATGTTCTACTATACTATACTTACATTGTATGTAATGTTCTACTATACAATACTTACATTGTATGTAATGTTCTACTATACAATACTTACAGTGTATGTACTGTTCTACTACACGTACATTGTAGGTAATGTTCTACTATACTTACATTGTAGGTAATGTTCTACTATGCTTACATTGTGTGTAATCTTCTACTATACTTACATTGTAGGTATTGTTCTACTATACTTACATTGTAAGTAATGTTCTACTATACTTACATTGTATGTAATGTTCTACTATGCTTACATTGTAGGTAATGTTCTACTATATTTACATTGCATGTAATGTTCTTCTATACTTACATTGTATGTAATGTTCTACTATTCTTACATTGTAGGTAATGTTCTACTATACTTACATTGCATGTAATGTTCTACTATACTTACATTGTAGGTAAAGTTCTACTATACTTACATTGCATGTAATGTTCTACTATACTTACATTGTATGTAATGTTCTACTATCTATACTTACATTGTAGGTAATGTTCTACTATACTTACATTGTAGGTAATGTTCTACTATACTTACATTGTATGTAATGTTCTACTATACTTACATTGTATATAATGTTCTACTATACTTACATTGTAGGTAATGTTCTACTATACTTACATTGTATGTAATGTTCTACTATACTTACATTGTATGTAATGTTCTACTATACTTACATTGTAGGTAATGTTCTACTATATTTACATTGCATGTAATGTTCTACTATACTTACATTGTGTAATGTTCTACTATACTTACATTGTAGGTAATGTTCTACTATACTTACATTGTAGGTAATGTTCTACTATACTTACATTGTATGTAATGTTCTACTATACTTACATTGTATGTAATGTTCTACTATGCTTACATTGTAGGTAATGTTCTACTATACTTACATTGTATGTAATGTTCTACTATATTTACATGTATATAATGTTCTACTATGCTTACATTGTAGGTAATGTTCTACTATATTTACATTGCATGTAATGTTCTACTATACTTATATTACATGTAATGTTCTACTATACTTACATTGTAGGTAATGTTCTACTATGCATACATTGTAGGTAATGTTCTACTATACTATACTTACATTGTAGGTAATGTTCTACTATACTATGCTTACATTGTATGTAATGTTCTACTATACAATACTTACATTGTATGTAATGTTCTACTATACCTACATTGTATGTTATGTTCTACTATTCTTACATTGTAGGTAATGTTCTACTATACTTACATTGCATGTAATGTTTTACTATACTTACATTGTATGTAATGTTATACTATACTATTCTTACATTGTATGTAATGTTCTACTATGCTTACATTGTATGTTATGTTCTACTATGCTTACATTGTAGGTAATGTTCTACTATACTTACATTGTGTGTAATGTTCTACTATACTTACATTGTAGGTAATGTTCTACTATACTTACATTGTAGGTAATGTTCTACTACACTTATATGGCATGTAATGTTCTACTATACGTATATTATAGGTAATGTTCTACTATTCTTACATTGTAGGTAATGTTCTACTATACTTACATTGTAGGTAATGTTCTACTATACTTACCTTGTAGGTAATGTTCTACTATACTTAACTTGTAGGTAATGTTCTACTCTACTTACCTTGTATGTAATGTTCTACTATACTTACATTGCATGTAATGTTCTACTATACTTACATTGTAGGTAATGTTCTACTATGCTTACATTGTAGGTAATGTTCTACTATACTTATCTTGTAGGTAATATTCTACTATACTTACATTGTAGGTAATGTTCTACTGTACCTATATTATATGTAATGTTCTACTATACTTACATTGTAGGTAATGTTCTACTATACTTACATTGTAGGTAATGTTCTACTATACTTACATTGTGTGTAATTTTCTACTATACTTACATTGTAGGTAATGTTCTACTATACTTACATTGTAGGTAATGTTCTACTATACTTATATGGCATGTAATGTTCTACTATACGTATATTGTAGGTATTGTTCTACTCTACTTACATTGTAGGTAATGTTCTACTATACTTACATTGTAGGTAATGTTCTACTATACTTACCTTGTAGGTAATGTTCTACTATACTTAACTTGTAGGTAATGTTCTACTATATTTACCTTGTAGGTAATGTTCTACTATACTTACCTTGTAGGTAATGTTCTACTATACTTACATTGTAGGTAATGTTCTACTATACTTACATTGTAGGTAATGTTCTACTATACCTACATTATATGTAATGTTCTACTATGCTTACATTGTTGGTAATGTTCTACTATACTTACATTGTATGTAATGTTCTACTATGCTTACATTGTAGGCAATGTTCTACTATACTTACATTGTAGGAAATGTTCTACTATTCTATACTTACATTGTATGTAATGTTCTACTATACTTACATTGTAGGTAATGTTCTACTATATTTACATTGCATGTAATGTTCTACTATACTTACATTGTATGTAATGTTCTACTATTCTTACATTGTAGGTAATGTTCTACTATACTTACATTGCATGTAATGTTCTACTATACTTACATTGTAGGTAAAGTTCTACTATACTTACATTGCATGTAATGTTCTACTATACTTACATTGTATGTAATGTTCTACTATGCTATACTTACATTGTAGGTAATGTTCTACTATACTTACATTGTAGGTAATGTTCTACTATACTTACAATGTAGGTAATGTTCTACTATACTATACTTACATTGTAGGTAATGTTCTACTATACTTACATTGTAGGTAATGTTCTACTATACTTACATTGTATGTAATGTTCTACTATGCTTACATTGCATGTAATGTTCTACTATACTTACAATGTATATAATGTTCTACTATGCTATGCTTACATTGCATGTAATGTTCTACTATGCTTACATTGTATGTAATGTTCTACTATGCTTACATTGCATGTAATGTTCTACTATGCTTACATTGTATGTAATGTTCTACTATGCTTACATTGCATGTAATGTTCTACTATACTTACATTGTAGGTAATGTTCTACTATGCATACATTGTAGGTAATGTTCTACTATACTTACATTGTATGTAATGTTCTACTATGCTTACATTGTATGTAATGTTCTACTATACTTACATTCTATTTAATGTTCTACTATACTTACATTGTATGTAATGATCTACTATGCTTACATTGTATGTAATGTTCTACTATGCTTATATTGTATGTAATGTTCTACTATACTTACATTCTATTTAATGTTCTACTATGCTTACATTGTAGGTAATGTTCTACTATACTTACATTGTATGTAATGTTCTACTATACTTACATTGTAGGTAATGTTCTACTATACTTTCATTGTAGGAAATGTTCTACTATACTTACATTGTATGTAATGTTCTACTACGCTTACATTGTATGTAATGTTCTACTATACTTACATTGTATGTAATGTTCTACTATGCTTACTTTGTAGGTAATGTTCTACTCTACTTACATTGTAGGTAATGTTCTACTATACTTACATTGTATGTAATGTTCTACTATGCTTACATTGTAGGTAATGTTCTACTATATCCTACTATACTTACATTGTATGTAATGTTCTACTATGCTTACATTGTATGTAATGTTCTACTATACTTACATTGTAGGTAATGTTCTACTATACTTACATTGTATGTAATGTTCTACTATGCTTACATTGTAGGCAATGTTCTACTATACTTACATTGTATGTAATGTTCTACTATACTTACATTGTAGGTAATGTTCTACTATACTTACATTGTAGGTAATGTTCTATTATACTATACTTACATTGTAGGTAATGTTCTACTATACTTACATTGCAGGTAATGTTCTACCATACATACATTGTATGTAATGTTTTACTATATTTACATTGCATGTAATGTTCTACTATACATACATAGTATGTAATGTTCTACTATACTTACATTGTAGGTAATGTTCTACTATACTTACATTGCTTGTAATGTTCTACTATACTTACATTGTAGGTAAAGTTCTACTATACTTACATTGCATGTAATGTTCTACTATACTTACATTGTATGTAATGTTCTACTATGCTATACTTATATTGTAGGTAATGTTCTACTATACTTACATTGTAGGTAATGTTCTACTATACTTACATTGTAGGTAATGTTCTACTATACTATACTTACATTGTAGGTAATGTTCTACTATACTTACATTGTATGTAATATGTTCTACTATGCTTACATTGTAGGTAATGTTCTACTATATTCTACTATACTTACATTGTATGTAATGTTCTACTATGCTTACATTGTATGTAATGTTCTACTATACTTACATTCTATTTAATGTTCTACTATACTTACATTGTATGTAATGACTACTATGCTTACATTGTAGGCATGTTCTACTATACTTACATTGTATGTAATGTTCTACTATACTTACATTGTAGGTAATGTTCTACTATACTTACATTGTAGGTAATGTTCTATTAACTATACTTACATTGTAGGTAATGTTCTACTATACTTACATTGCAGGTAATGTTCTACCATACATACATTGTATGTAATGTTTTACTATATTTACATTGCATGTAATGTTCTACTATACATACATAGTATGTAATGTTCTACTATACTTACATTGTAGGTAATGTTCTACTATACTTACATTGCTTGTAATGTTCTACTATACTTACATTGTAGGTAAAGTTCTACTATACTTACATTGCATGTAATGTTCTACTATACTTACATTGTATGTAATGTTCTACTATGCTATACTTATATTGTAGGTAATGTTCTACTATACTTACATTGTAGGTAATGTTCTACTATTCTTACATTGTATGTAATGTTCTACTATACTTACACTGTAGGTAATGTTCTACTATACGTACATTATAGGTAATGTTCTACTATACTTACATTGTAGGTAATGTTCTACTATACTATACTCACATTGTAGGTAATGTTCTACTATACTCTACTTACATATACTTACATCGTAGGTAATGTTCTACTATACTCTACTTACATTGTAGGTAATGTTCTACTATACTATACTTACATTGTATGTAATGTTCTACTATACAATACTTACATTGTATGTACTGTTCTACTATACGTACATTGTATGTACCGTTCTACTATATTTACATTGTATGTAATGTTCTACTATTCTTACATTGTAGGTAATGTTCTACTATATTTACATGGCATGTAATGTTCTACTATACTTACATTACATGTAATGTTCTACTATACTTACATTGTAGGTAATGTTCTACTATGCATACATTGTAGGTAATGTTCTACTATACTATAATTACATTGTATGTAATGTTCTACTATACAATACTTACATTGTATGTAATGTTCTACTATACGTACATTGTTTGTACTGTTCTACTATACGTACATTGTAGGTAATGTTCTACTATGCTTACATTGTAGGTAATGCTCTACTATACTACACTTACATTATATGTAATGTTCTACTATACTATACTTACATTGTGTGTAATGTTCTACTATACTATACTTACATTGTGTGTAATGTTCTACTATACTATACTTACATTGTGTGTAATGTTCTACTATATTATTCTTACATTGTAGGTAATGTTCACATACACAGTAATGTTCTACTATACTATACTTACATTGTGTGTAATGTTCTACTATACTATACTTACATTGTGTGTAATGTTCTACTATACAATACTTACATTGTGTGTAATGTTCTACTATATTATTCTTACATTGTAGGTAATGATGTACTATACTTACATTGTATGTAATGTTCTACTATTCTATGCTTAAATTGTGTGTAATCTTCTACTATACTTACATTGTAGGTAATGTTCTAATATGTTTACATTGTAGGTAATGTTCTACAATACTTACATTGTATGTAATGTTCTACTATACTTACATTGTGTGTAATGTTCTACTATACTTACATTGTAGGTAATGTTCTACTATACTTACATTGTAGGTAATGTTCTATTATACTATACTTACATTGTAGGTAATGTTCTACTATACTTACATTGCAGGTAATGTTCTACCATACATACATTATATGTAATGTTTTACTATATTTACATTGCATGTAATGTTCTACTATACATACATAGTATGTAATGTTCTACTATACTTACATTGTAGGTAATGTTCTACTATACTTACATTGCTTGTAATGTTCTACTATACTTACATTGTAGGTAAAGTTCTACTATACTTACATTGCATGTAATGTTCTACTATACTTACATTGTAGGTAATGTTCTACTATACTTACATTGTAGGTAATGTTCTATTATACTATACTTACATTGTAGGTAATGTTCTACTATACTTACATTGCAGGTAATGTTCTACCATACTTACATTGTATGTAATGTTCTACTATATTTACATTGCATGTAATGTTCTACTATACTTACATTGTATGTAATGTTCTACTATGCTTACATTGTAGTAATGTTCTACTATACTTACATTGCATGTAATGTTCTACTATACTTACATTGTAGGTAAGTTCTACTATACTTACATTGCATGTAATGTTCTACTATACTTACATTGTATGTAATGTTCTACTATGCTTACATTGTAGTAATGTTCTACTATACTTACATTGTAGGTAATGTTCTACTATACTTACATTGTAGGTAATGTTCTACTATACTTACATTGTATGTAATGTTCTACTATACTTACATTGTATGTAATGTTCTACTATACTACATTGTATGTAATGTTCTACTATACTTACATTGTAGGTAATGTTCTACTATACTTACATTGCTTGTAATGTTCTACTATACTTACATTGTAGGTAAAGTTCTACTATACTTACATTGCATGTAATGTTCTACTATACTTACATTGTATGTAATGTTCTACTATGCTATACTTATATTGTAGGTAATGTTCTACTATACTTACATTGTAGGTAATGTTCTACTATACTTACATTGTAGGTAATGTTCTACTATACTATACTTACATTGTAGGTAATGTTCTACTATACTTACATTGTAGGTAATGTTCTACTATACTTACGTTGTATGTAATGTTCTACTATGCTTACATTGCATGTAATGTTCTACTATACTTACAATGTATATAATGTTCTACTATGCTATGCTTACATTGCATGTAATGTTCTACTATGCTTACATTGCATGTAATGTTCTACTATACTTACATTGTATTTAATGTTCTACTATGCTTACATTGCATGTAATGTTTTACTATACTTACATTGTAGGTAATGTTCTACTATACTATACTTACATTGTAGGTAATGTTCTACTGTACTATACTTACATTGTGTGTAATGTTCTACTATACTATACTTACATTGTATGTAATGTTCTACTATACAATACTTACATTGTATGTAATGTTCTACTATACAATACTTACATTGTATGTACTGTTCTACTATACGTACATTGTATGTACCGTTCTACTATACCTATATTGTATGTACTGTTCTACTATACTTACGTTGTATGTAATGTTAAACTATACTTACATTGTAGGTAATGTTCTACTATACTTACATTGTAGGTAATGTTCTACTATACTTACATTGTATGTAATGTTCTACTATACTTACACTGTAGGTAATGTTCTACTATACGTACATTATAGGTAATGTTCTACTATACTTACATTGTAGGTAATGTTCTACTATACTATACTCACATTGTAGGTAATGTTCTACTATACTCTACTTACATATACTTACATCGTAGGTAATGTTCTACTATACTCTACTTACATTGTAGGTAATGTTCTACTATACTATACTTACATTGTATGTAATGTTCTACTATACAATACTTACATTGTATGTACTGTTCTACTATACGTACATTGTATGTACCGTTCTACTATATTTACATTGTATGTAATGTTCTACTATTCTTACATTGTAGGTAATGTTCTACTCTATTTACATGGCATGTAATGTTCTACTATACTTACATTACATGTAATGTTCTACTATACTTACATTGTAGGTAATGTTCTACTATGCATACATTGTAGGTAATGTTCTACTATACTATAATTACATTGTATGTAATGTTCTACTATACAATACTTACATTGTATGTAATGTTCTACTATACGTACATTGTTTGTACTGTTCTACTATACGTACATTGTAGGTAATGTTCTACTATGCTTACATTGTAGGTAATGCTCTACTATACTACACTTACATTATATGTAATGTTCTACTATACTATACTTACATTGTGTGTAATGTTCTACTATACTATACTTACATTGTGTGTAATGTTCTACTATGCTTACATTGTGTGTAATGTTCTACTATATTATTCTTACATTGTAGGTAATGTTCTACTATACTTACATTGTAGGTAATGTTCTACTATACTTTCATTGTAGGAAATGTTCTACTATACTTACATTGTATGTAATGTTCTACTACGCTTACATTGTATGTAATGTTCTACTATACTTACATTGTATGTAATGTTGTACTATGCTTACTTTGTAGGTAATGTTCTACTCTACTTACATTGTAGGTAATGTTCTACTATACTTACATTGTATGTAATGTTCTACTACGCTTACATTGTATGTAATGTTCTACTATACTTACATTGTATGTAATGTTCTACTATGCTTACTTTGTAGGTAATGTTCTACTCTACTTACATTGTAGGTAATGTTCTACTATACTTACATTGTATGTAATGTTCTACTACGCTTACATTGTATGTAATGTTCTACTATACTTACATTGTATGTAATGTTCTACTATACTTACATTGTAGGTAATGTTCTACTCTACTTACATTGTAGGTAATGTTCTACTATACTTACATTGTATGTAATGTTCTACTACGCTTACATTGTATGTAATGTTCTACTATACTTACATTGTATGTAATGTTGTACTATGCTTACTTTGTAGGTAATGTTCTACTCTACTTACATTGTAGGTAATGTTCTACTATACTTACATTGTATGTAATGTTCTACTATGCTTACATTGTAGGTAATGTTCTACTATATCCTACTATACTTACATTGTATGTAATGTTCTACTATGCTTACATTGTATGTAATGTTCTACTATACTTACATTCTATTTAATGTTCTACTATACTTACATTGTATGTAATGATCTACTATGCTTACATTGTAGGCAATGTTCTACTATACTTACATTGTATGTAATGTTCTACTATACTTACATTGTAGGTAATGTTCTACTATACTTACATTGTAGGTAATGTTCTATTATACTATACTTACATTGTAGGTAATGTTCTACTATACTTACATTGCAGGTAATGTTCTACCATACATACATTGTATGTAATGTTTTACTATACTTACATTGCATGTAATGTTCTACTATACTTACATTGTATGTAATGTTCTACTATACTTACATTGTAGGTAATGTTCTACTATACTTACATTGCTTGTAATGTTCTACTATACTTACATTGTAGGTAAAGTTCTACTATACTTACATTGCATGTAATGTTCTACTATACTTACATTGTATGTAATGTTCTACTATGCTATACTTATATTGTAGGTAATGTTCTACTATACTTACATTGTAGGTAATGTTCTACTATACTTACATTGTAGGTAATGTTCTACTATACTATACTTACATTGTAGGTAATGTTCTACTATACTTACATTGTATGTAATGTTCTACTATGCTTACATTGTAGGTAATGTTCTACTATATTCTACTATACTTACATTGTATGTAATGTTCTACTATACTTACATTGTATGTAATGTTCTACTATACTTACATTGTAGGTAATGTTCTACTATACTTACATTGTAGGTAATGTTCTACTATACTTACATTGTATGTAATGTTCTACTATACTTACATTGTAGGTAATGTTCTACTATACTTACATTGTAGTAATGTTCTACTATACTTACATTGTAGGTAATGTTCTACTATACTTACATTGCAGGTAATGTTCTACATACATACATTGTATGTATGTTTTACTATATTACATTGCATGTAATGTTCTACTATACATACATAGTATGTAATGTTCTACTATACTTACATTGTAGGTAATGTTCTACTATACTTACATTGCTTGTAATGTTCTACTATACTTACATTGTAGGTAATGTTCTACTATATTCTACTATACTTACATTGTATGTAATGTTCTACTATGCTTACATTGTATGTAATGTTCTACTATACTTACATTCTATTTAATGTTCTACTATACTTACATTGTATGTAATGATCTACTATGCTTACATTGTAGGCAATGTTCTACTATACTTACATTGTATGTAATGTTCTACTATACTTACATTGTAGGTAATGTTCTACTATACTTACATTGTAGGTAATGTTCTATTATACTATACTTACATTGTAGGTAATGTTCTACTATACTTACATTGCAGGTAATGTTCTACCATACATACATTGTATGTAATGTTTTACTATATTTACATTGCATGTAATGTTCTACTATACATACATAGTATGTAATGTTCTACTATGCTTACATTGTAGGTAATGTTCTACTATACTTACATTGCTTGTAATGTTCTACTATACTTACATTGTAGGTAAAGTTCTACTATACTTACATTGCATGTAATGTTCTACTATACTTACATTGTATGTAATGTTCTACTATGCTATACTTATATTGTAGGTAATGTTCTACTATACTTACATTGTAGGTAATGTTCTACTATACTTACATTGCAGGTAATGTTCTACCATACATACATTGTATGTAATGTTTTACTATATTTACATTGCATGTAATGTTCTACTATACATACATAGTATGTAATGTTCTACTATGCTTACATTGTAGGTAATGTTCTACTATACTTACATTGCTTGTAATGTTCTACTATACTTACATTGTAGGTAAAGTTCTACTATACTTACATTGCATGTAATGTTCTACTATACTTACATTGTATGTAATGTTCTACTATGCTATACTTATATTGTAGGTAATGTTCTACTATACTTACATTGTAGGTAATGTTCTACTATACTTACATTGTAGGTAATGTTCTACTATACTATACTTACATTGTAGGTAATGTTCTACTATACTTCATTGTAGGTAATGTTCTACTATACTTACGTTGTATGTAATGTTCTACTATGCTTACATTGCATGTAATGTTCTACTATACTTACAATGTATATAATGTTCTACTATGCTATGCTTACATTGCATGTAATGTTCTACTATGCTTACATTGTATGTAATGTTCTACTATGCTTACATTGCATGTAATGTTCTACTATACTTACATTGTATTTAATGTTCTACTATGCTTACATTGCATGTAATGTTTTACTATACTTACATTGTAGGTAATGTTCTACTATACTATACTTACATTGTAGGTAATGTTCTACTGTACTATGCTTACATTGTGTGTAATGTTCTACTCTACTATACTTACATTGTATGTAATGTTCTACTATACAATACTTACATTGTATGTAATGTTCTACTATACAATACTTACATTGTATGTACTGTTCTACTATACGTACATTGTATGTACCGTTCTACTATACCTATATTGTATGTACTGTTCTACTATACTTACGTTGTATGTAATGTTAAACTATACTTACATTGTAGGTAATGTTCTACTATACTTACATTGTAGGTAATGTTCTACTATACTTACATTGTATGTAATGTTCTACTATACTTACACTGTAGGTAATGTTCTACTATACGTACATTATAGGTAATGTTCTACTATACTTACATTGTAGGTAATGTTCTACTATACTATACTCACATTGTAGGTAATGTTCTACTATACTCTACTTACATATACTTACATCGTAGGTAATGTTCTACTATACTCTACTTACATTGTAGGTAATGTTCTACTATACTATACTTACATTGTATGTAATGTTCTACTATACAATACTTACATTGTATGTACTGTTCTACTATACGTACATTGTATGTACCGTTCTACTATATTTACATTGTATGTAATGTTCTACTATTCTTACATTGTAGGTAATGTTCTACTCTATTTACATGGCATGTAATGTTCTACTATACTTACATTACATGTAATGTTCTACTATACTTACATTGTAGGTAATGTTCTACTATGCATACATTGTAGGTAATGTTCTACTATACTATAATTACATTGTATGTAATGTTCTACTATACAATACTTACATTGTATGTAATGTTCTACTATACGTACATTGTTTGTACTGTTCTACTATACGTACATTGTAGGTAATGTTCTACTATGCTTACATTGTAGGTAATGCTCTACTATACTACACTTACATTATATGTAATGTTCTACTATACTATACTTACATTGTGTGTAATGTTCTACTATACTATACTTACATTGTGTGTAATGTTCTACTATGCTTACATTGTGTGTAATGTTCTACTATATTATTCTTACATTGTAGGTAATGTTCTACTATACTTACATTGTAGGTAATGTTCTACTATACTTTCATTGTAGGAAATGTTCTACTATACTTACATTGTATGTAATGTTCTACTACGCTTACATTGTATGTAATGTTCTACTATACTTACATTGTATGTAATGTTGTACTATGCTTACTTTGTAGGTAATGTTCTACTCTACTTACATTGTAGGTAATGTTCTACTATACTTACATTGTATGTAATGTTCTACTACGCTTACATTGTATGTAATGTTCTACTATACTTACATTGTATGTAATGTTGTACTATGCTTACTTTGTAGGTAATGTTCTACTCTACTTACATTGTAGGTAATGTTCTACTATACTTACATTGTATGTAATGTTCTACTATGCTTACATTGTAGGTAATGTTCTACTATATCCTACTATACTTACATTGTATGTAATGTTCTACTATACTTACATTGTATGTAATGTTCTACTATACTTACATTGTATGTAATGTTCTACTACGCTTACATTGTATGTAATGTTCTACTATACTTACATTGTATGTAATGTTGTACTATGCTTACTTTGTAGGTAATGTTCTACTCTACTTACATTGTAGGTAATGTTCTACTATACTTACATTGTATGTAATATGTTCTACTATGCTTACATTGTAGGTAATGTTCTACTATATCCTACTATACTTACATTGTATGTAATGTTCTACTATGCTTACATTGTATGTAATGTTCTACTATACTTACATTCTATTTAATGTTCTACTATACTTACATTGTATGTAATGATCTACTATGCTTACATTGTAGGCAATGTTCTACTATACTTACATTGTATGTAATGTTCTACTATACTTACATTGTAGGTAATGTTCTACTATACTTACATTGTAGGTAATGTTCTATTATACTATACTTACATTGTAGGTAATGTTCTACTATACTTACATTGCAGGTAATGTTCTACCATACATACATTGTATGTAATGTTTTACTATATTTACATTGCATGTAATGTTCTACTATACATACATTGTATGTAATGTTCTACTATACTTACATTGTAGGTAATGTTCTACTATACTTACATTGCTTGTAATGTTCTACTATACTTACATTGTAGGTAAAGTTCTACTATACTTACATTGCATGTAATGTTCTACTATACTTACATTGTATGTAATGTTCTACTATGCTATACTTATATTGTAGGTAATGTTCTACTATACTTACATTGTAGGTAATGTTCTACTATACTTACATTGTAGGTAATGTTCTACTATACTATACTTACATTGTAGGTAATGTTCTACTATACTTACATTGTATGTAAATGTTCTACTATCTTACATTGTAGGTAATGTTCTACTATATTCTACTATACTTACATTGTATGTAATGTTCTACTATGCTTACATTGTATGTAATGTTCTACTATACTTACATTCTATTTAATGTTCTACTATACTTACATTGTATGTAATGTTCTACTATGCTTACATTGTAGGCAATGTTCTACTATACTTACATTGTATGTAATGTTCTACTATACTTACATTGTAGGTAATGTTCTACTATACTTACATTGTAGGTAATGTTCTATTATACTATACTTACATTGTAGGTAAT
The DNA here is from genome assembly GCA_014843695.1 of Archivesica marissinica. Taxonomy (NCBI): domain Eukaryota; kingdom Metazoa; phylum Mollusca; class Bivalvia; order Venerida; family Vesicomyidae; genus Archivesica; species Archivesica marissinica. The sequence goes on along the minus strand of CM026386.1, from coordinate 2,647,017 downwards.
GTTCTACTATACTTACATTGCAGGTAATGTTCTACCATACATACATTGTATGTAATGTTTTACTATATTTACATTGCATGTAATGTTCTACTATACATACATAGTATGTAATGTTCTACTATACTTACATTGTAGGTAATGTTCTACTATACTTACATTGCTTGTAATGTTCTACTATACTTACATTGTAGGTAATGTTCTACTATATTCTACTATACTTACATTGTATGTAATGTTCTACTATGCTTACATTGTATGTAATGTTCTACTATACTTACATTCTATTTAATGTTCTACTATACTTACATTGTATGTAATGATCTACTATGCTTACATTGTAGGCAATGTTCTACTATACTTACATTGTATGTAATGTTCTACTATACTTACATTGTAGGTAATGTTCTACTATACTTACATTGTAGGTAATGTTCTATTATACTATACTTACATTGTAGGTAATGTTCTACTATACTTACATTGCAGGTAATGTTCTACCATACATACATTGTATGTAATGTTTTACTATATTTACATTGCATGTAATGTTCTACTATACATACATAGTATGTAATGTTCTACTATGCTTACATTGTAGGTAATGTTCTACTATACTTACATTGCTTGTAATGTTCTACTATACTTACATTGTAGGTAAAGTTCTACTATACTTACATTGCATGTAATGTTCTACTATACTTACATTGTATGTAATGTTCTACTATGCTATACTTATATTGTAGGTAATGTTCTACTATACTTACATTGTAGGTAATGTTCTACTATACTTACATTGCAGGTAATGTTCTACCATACATACATTGTATGTAATGTTTTACTATATTTACATTGCATGTAATGTTCTACTATACATACATAGTATGTAATGTTCTACTATGCTTACATTGTAGGTAATGTTCTACTATACTTACATTGCTTGTAATGTTCTACTATACTTACATTGTAGGTAAAGTTCTACTATACTTACATTGCATGTAATGTTCTACTATACTTACATTGTATGTAATGTTCTACTATGCTATACTTATATTGTAGGTAATGTTCTACTATACTTACATTGTAGGTAATGTTCTACTATACTTACATTGTAGGTAATGTTCTACTATACTATACTTACATTGTAGGTAATGTTCTACTATACTTCATTGTAGGTAATGTTCTACTATACTTACGTTGTATGTAATGTTCTACTATGCTTACATTGCATGTAATGTTCTACTATACTTACAATGTATATAATGTTCTACTATGCTATGCTTACATTGCATGTAATGTTCTACTATGCTTACATTGTATGTAATGTTCTACTATGCTTACATTGCATGTAATGTTCTACTATACTTACATTGTATTTAATGTTCTACTATGCTTACATTGCATGTAATGTTTTACTATACTTACATTGTAGGTAATGTTCTACTATACTATACTTACATTGTAGGTAATGTTCTACTGTACTATACTTACATTGTGTGTAATGTTCTACTATACTATACTTACATTGTATGTAATGTTCTACTATACAATACTTACATTGTATGTAATGTTCTACTATACAATACTTACATTGTATGTACTGTTCTACTATACGTACATTGTATGTACCGTTCTACTATACCTATATTGTATGTACTGTTCTACTATACTTACGTTGTATGTAATGTTATACTATACTTACATTGTAGGTAATGTTCTACTATACTTACATTGTAGGTAATGTTCTACTATACTTACATTGTATGTAATGTTCTACTATACTTACACTGTAGGTAATGTTCTACTATACGTACATTATAGGTAATGTTCTACTATACTTACATTGTAGGTAATGTTCTACTATACTATACTCACATTGTAGGTAATGTTCTACTATACTCTACTTACATATACTTACATCGTAGGTAATGTTCTACTATACTCTACTTACATTGTAGGTAATGTTCTACTATACTATACTTACATTGTATGTAATGTTCTACTATACAATACTTACATTGTATGTACTGTTCTACTATACGTACATTGTATGTACCGTTCTACTATATTTACATTGTATGTAATGTTCTACTATTCTTACATTGTAGGTAATGTTCTACTCTATTTACATGGCATGTAATGTTCTACTATACTTACATTACATGTAATGTTCTACTATACTTACATTGTAGGTAATGTTCTACTATGCATACATTGTAGGTAATGTTCTACTATACTATAATTACATTGTATGTAATGTTCTACTATACAATACTTACATTGTATGTAATGTTCTACTATACGTACATTGTTTGTACTGTTCTACTATACGTACATTGTAGGTAATGTTCTACTATGCTTACATTGTAGGTAATGCTCTACTATACTACACTTACATTATATGTAATGTTCTACTATACTATACTTACATTGTGTGTAATGTTCTACTATACTATACTTACATTGTGTGTAATGTTCTACTATACTTACATTGTGTGTAATGTTCTACTATATTATTCTTACATTGTAGGTAATGTTCTACTATACTTACATTGTAGGTAATGTTCTACTATACTTTCATTGTAGGAAATGTTCTACTATACTTACATTGTATGTAATGTTCTACTACGCTTACATTGTATGTAATGTTCTACTATACTTACATTGTATGTAATGTTGTACTATGCTTACTTTGTAGGTAATGTTCTACTCTACTTACATTGTAGGTAATGTTCTACTATACTTACATTGTATGTAATGTTCTACTACGCTTACATTGTATGTAATGTTCTACTATACTTACATTGTATGTAATGTTGTACTATGCTTACTTTGTAGGTAATGTTCTACTCTACTTACATTGTAGGTAATGTTCTACTATACTTACATTGTATGTAATATGTTCTACTATGCTTACATTGTAGGTAATGTTCTACTATATCCTACTATACTTACATTGTATGTAATGTTCTACTATGCTTACATTGTATGTAATGTTCTACTATACTTACATTGTATGTAATGTTCTACTACGCTTACATTGTATGTAATGTTCTACTATACTTACATTGTATGTAATGTTGTACTATGCTTACTTTGTAGGTAATGTTCTACTCTACTTACATTGTAGGTAATGTTCTACTATACTTACATTGTATGTAATATGTTCTACTATCTTACATTGTAGGTAATGTTCTACTATATCCTACTATACTTACATTGTATGTAATGTTCTACTATGCTTACATTGTATGTAATGTTCTACTATACTTACATTCTATTTAATGTTCTACTATACTTACATTGTATGTAATGTTCTACTATGCTTACATTGTAGGCAATGTTCTACTATACTTACATTGTATGTAATGTTCTACTATACTTACATTGTAGGTAATGTTCTACTATACTTACATTGTAGGTAATGTTCTATTATACTATACTTACATTGTAGGTAATGTTCTACTATACTTACATTGCAGGTAATGTTCTACTATACATACATTGTATGTAATGTTCTACTATATTTACATTGCATGTAATGTTCTACTATACTTACATTGTATGTAATGTTCTACTATACTTACATTGTAGGTAATGTTCTACTATACTTACATTGCATGTAATGTTCTACTATACTTACATTGTAGGTAAAGTTCTACTATACTTACATTGCATGTAATGTTCTACTATACTTACATTGTATGTAATGTTCTACTATGCTATACTTATATTGTAGGTAATGTTCTACTATACTTACATTGTAGGTAATGTTCTACTATACTTACATTGTAGGTAATGTTCTACTATACTATACTTACATTGTAGGTAATGTTCTACTATACTTACATTGTATGTAATATGTTCTACTATGCTTACATTGTAGGTAATGTCTACTATATTCTACTATACTTACATTGTATGTAATGTTCTACTATGCTTACATTGTAGGTAATGTTCTACTATACTTACATTCTATTTAATGTTCTACTATACTTACATTGTATGTAATGATCTACTATGCTTACATTGTAGGCAATGTTCTACTATACTTACATTGTATGTAATGTTCTACTATACTTACATTGTAGGTAATGTTCTACTATACTTACATTGTAGGTAATGTTCTATTATACTATACTTACATTGTAGGTAATGTTCTACTATACTTACATTGCAGGTAATGTTCTACCATACATACATTGTATGTAATGTTCTACTATATTTACATTGCATGTAATGTTCTACTATACATACATAGTATGTAATGTTCTACTATACTTACATTGTAGGTAATGTTCTACTATACTTACATTGCTTGTAATGTTCTACTATACTTACATTGTAGGTAATGTTCTACTATATTCTACTATACTTACATTGTATGTAATGTTCTACTATGCTTACATTGTATGTAATGTTCTACTATACTTACATTGTATTTAATGTTCTACTATACTTACATTGTATGTAATGTTCTACTATACTTACATTGTAGGTAATGTTCTACTATACTTACATTGTATGTAATGTTCTACTATACTTACATTGTAGGTAATGTTCTACTATACTTACATTGTAGGTAATGTTCTATATACTATACTTACATTGTAGGTAATGTTCTACTATACTTACATTGCAGGTAATGTTCTACCATACATACATTGTATGTAATGTTCTACTATATTTACATTGTATGTAATGTTCTACTATACTTACATTGTATGTAATGTTCTACTATGCTTACATTGTAGGTAATGTTCTACTATACTTACATTGCTTGTAATGTTCTACTATACTTACATTGTAGGTAATGTTCTACTATACTTACATTGTATGTAATGTTCTACTATACTTACATTGTATGTAATGTTCTACTATGCTATACTTATATTGTAGGTAATGTTCTACTATACTTACATTGTAGGTAATGTTCTACTATACTTACATTGTAGGTAATGTTCTACTATACTTACATTGTATGTAATGTTTTACTATATTTACATTGCATGTAATGTTCTACTATACATACATAGTATGTAATGTTCTACTATGCTTACATTGTAGGTAATGTTCTACTATACTTACATTGCATGTAATGTTCTACTATACTTACATTGTAGGTAAAGTTCTACTATACTTACATTGCATGTAATGTTCTACTATACTTACATTGTATGTAATGTTCTACTATGCTATACTTATATTGTAGGTAATGTTCTACTATACTTACATTGTAGGTAATGTTCTACTATACTTACATTGTAGGTAATGTTCTACTATACTATACTTACATTGTAGGTAATGTTCTACTATACTTCATTGTAGGTAATGTTCTACTATACTTACATTGTATGTAATGTTCTACTATACTTACATTGCATGTAATGTTCTACTATACTTACATTGTATATAATGTTCTACTATCTATGCTTACATTGCATGTAATGTTCTACTATGCTTACATTGTATGTAATGTTCTACTATACTTACATTGCATGTAATGTTCTACTATACTTACATTGTATTTAATGTTCTACTATGCTTACATTGCATGTAATGTTTTACTATACTTACATTGTAGGTAATGTTCTACTATACTATACTTACATTGTAGGTAATGTTCTACTGTACTATACTTACATTGTGTGTAATGTTCTACTCTACTATACTTACATTGTATGTAATGTTCTACTATACAATACTTACATTGTATGTAATGTTCTACTATACAATACTTACATTGTATGTACTGTTCTACTATACGTACATTGTATGTACCGTTCTACTATACCTACATTGTATGTACTGTTCTACTATACTTACGTTGTATGTAATGTTAAACTATACTTACATTGTAGGTAATGTTCTACTATACTTACATTGTAGGTAATGTTCTACTATACTTACATTGTATGTAATGTTCTACTATACTTACACTGTAGGTAATGTTCTACTATACGTACATTATAGGTAATGTTCTACTATACTTACATTGTAGGTAATGTTCTACTATGCATACATTGTAGAACTACTATACTTACATTGTAGGTAATGTTCTACTAACTATACTTACATTGTATGTAATGTTCTACTATACAATACTTACATTGTAGTAATGTTCTACTATACTACATTGTATGTAACGTTCTACTATACTTAAATTGTATGTAATGTTCTACTATACTTACATTGTAGGTAATGTTCTACTATATTTACATTGCATGTAATGTTCTACTATACTTACATTACATGTAATGTTCTACTATACTTACATTGTAGGTAATGTTCTACTATGCATACATTGTAGGTAATGTTCTACTATACTATACTTACATTGTAGGTAATGTTCTACTATACAATACTTACATTGTATGTAATGTTCTACTATACTTACATTGTATGTAATGTTCTACTATACTTACATTGTAGGTAATGTTCTACTATACTTACATTGTATGTAATGTTCTACTATACTACACTTACATTGTATGTAATGTTCTACTATACTATACTTACATTGTGTGTAATGTTCTACTATACTACTTACATTGTAGGTAATGTTCTACTATACTTACATCGTATGCAATGTTCTACAATATTCTTACATGTAGGTAATGTTCTACTATACTTACATTGTAGGTAATGTTCTACTATACTTCATTGTAGGAATGTTCCACTATACTTACATAGTATGTAATGTTCTACTATACTTACATTGTATGTAAATGTTCTACTATACTTACATTGTAGGTAATGTTCTACTATATCCTACTATACTTACATTGTATGTAATGTTCTACTATACTTACATTGTATGTAATGTTCTACTATGCTTACATTGTATGTAATGTTCTACTACACTTACATTGTATGTAATGTTCTACTATACTTACATTGTATGTAATGTTCTACTATACTTACATTGTATGTAATGTTCTACTATACTTACATTGTAGGTAATGTTCTACTATACTTACATTGTATGTAAATGTTCTACTATGCTTACATTTTATGTAATGTTCTACTATATCCTACTATACTTACATTGTATGTAATGTTCTACTATGCTTACATTGTATGTAATGTTCTACTATACTTACATTCTATTTAATGTTCTACTATACTTACATTGTATGTAATGATCTACTATGCTTACATTGTAGGCAATGTTCTACTATACTTACATTGTATGTAATGTTCTACTATACTTACATTGTAGGTAATGTTCTACTATACTTACATTGTAGGTAATGTTCTATTATACTATACTTACATTGTAGGTAATGTTCTACTATACTTACATTACAGGTAATGTTCTACCATACATACATTGTATGTAATGTTTTACTATATTTACATTGCATGTAATGTTCTACTATACATACATAGTATGTAATGTTCTACTATACTTACATTGTAGGTAATGTTCTACTATACTTACATTGCTTGTAATGTTCTACTA
>CM026386.1:2621588-2638555 GCA_014843695.1 Archivesica marissinica | reverse complement strand
GTAAGCATAGTAGAACATTACCTACAATGTACGTATAGTAGAACAGTACAAACAATGTACGTATAGTAGAACATTACATACAATGTAAGTATTGTATAGTAGAACATTACATACAATGTAATTATAGTATAGTAGAACATTACCTACAATGTATGCATAGTAGAACATTACCTACAATGTAAGTATAGTAGAACATTACATGTAATGTAAGTATAGTAGAACATTACATGCCATGTAAATATAGTAGAACATTACCTACAATGTAAGAATAGTAGAACATTACATACAATGTAAGTATAGTAGAACGGTACATACAATGTACGTATAGTAGAACAGTACATACAATGTAAGTATTGTATAGTAGAACATTACATACAATGTAAGTATAGTATAGTAGAACATTACCTACAATGTAAGTAGAGTATAGTAGAACATTACCTACGATGTAAGTATATGTAAGTAGAGTATAGTAGAACATTACCTACAATGTGAGTATAGTATAGTAGAACATTACCTACAATGTAAGTATAGTAGAACATTACCTATAATGTACGTATAGTAGAACATTACCTACAGTGTAAGTATAGTAGAACATTACATACAATGTAAGTATAGTAGAACATTACCTACAATGTAAGTATAGTAGAACATTACCTACAATGTAAGTATAGTATAACATTACATACAACGTAAGTATAGTAGAACAGTACATACAATATAGGTATAGTAGAACGGTACATACAATGTACGTATAGTAGAACAGTACATACAATGTAAGTATTGTATAGTAGAACATTACATACAATGTAAGTATTGTATAGTAGAACATTACATACAATGTAAGTATAGTATAGTAGAACATTACACACAATGTAAGTATAGTACAGTAGAACATTACCTACAATGTAAGTATAGTATAGTAGAACATTACCTACAATGTAAGTATAGTAAAACATTACATGCAATGTAAGCATAGTAGAACATTACATACAATGTAAGTATAGTAGAACATTACATGCAATGTAAGTATAGTAGAACATTATATACAATGTAAGTATAGTAGAACATTACCTACAATGTAAGTATAGTAGAACATTACATACAATGTAAGTATAGTAGAACATTACAAACAATGTATGTATAGTAGAACATTACATACAATGTAAGTATTGTAGAACATTACCTACAATGTAAACATAGTAGAACATTACCTACAATGTAAGTATAGTAGAAGATTACACACAATTTAAGCATAGAATAGTAGAACATTACATACAATGTAAGTATAGTACATCATTACCTACAATGTAAGAATAATATAGTAGAACATTACACACAATGTAAGTATAGTATAGTAGAACATTACACACAATGTAAGTATAGTATAGTAGAACATTACACACAATGTAAGTATAGTATAGTAGAACATTACCTACAATGTAAGAATAATATAGTAGAACATTACACACAATGTAAGTATAGTATAGTAGAACATTACAAACAATGTAAGTATAGTATAGTAGAACATTACACACAATGTAAGTATAGTAGAACATTACATACAATGTAAATATAGTAGAACATTACCTACAATGTAAGCATAGTAGAACATTACCTACAATGTAAGTATAGTATAACATTACATACAACGTAAGTATAGTAGAACAGTACATACAATTTAGGTATAGTAGAACGGTACATACAATGTACGTATAGTAGAACAGTACATACACTGTAAGTATTGTATAGTAGAACATTACATACAATGTAAGTATTGTATAGTAGAACATTACATACAATGTAAGTATAGTATAGTAGAACATTACACACAATGTAAGTATAGTACAGTAGAACATTACCTACAATGTAAGTATAGTATAGTAGAACATTACCTACAATGTATGCATAGTAGAACATTACCTACAATGTAAGTATAGTAGAACATTACATGCAATGTAAGCATAGTAGAACATTACATACAATGTAAGTATAGTAGAACATTACATGCAATGTAAGCATAGTAGAACATTACATACAATGTAAGCATAGTAGAACATTACATACAATGTAAGTATAGTAGAACATTACCTACAATGTAAGTATAGTAGAACATTACCTACAATGTAAGTATAGTAGAACATTACACACAATGTAAGTATAGTAGAACATTACATGCAATGTAAATATAGTAGAACATTACCTACAATGTAAGTACAGTAGAACATTACATACAATGTAAGTATAGTAGAACAGTACATACAATGTAAGTATAGTAGAACATTACATACAATGTAAGTATAGTAGAACATTACCTACAATGTAAGTATAGTAGAACATTATATACAATGTAAGTATAGTAGAACATTACACACAATGTATGTATAGTAGAACATTACATACAATGTAAGTATTGTAGAACATTACCTACAATGTAAACATAGTAGAACATTACCTACAATGTAAGTATAGTAGAAGATTACACACAATTTAAGTATAGAATAGTAGAACATTACATACAATGTAAGTATAGTACATCATTACCTACAATGTAAGAATAATATAGTAGAACATTACACACAATGTAAGTATAGTATAGTAGAACATTACACACAATGTAAGAAGATAGTAGAACATTACCTACAATGTAAATATAGTAGAACATTACACACAATGTAAGTATAGTATAGTAGAACATTACACACAATGTAAGTATAGTATAGTAGAACATTACATACAATGTAAGTATAGTATAGTAGAACATTACATACAATGTAAGTATAGTATAGTAGAACATTACCTACAATGTAAGTATAGTAGAACATTACCTACAATGTAAGTATAGTAGAACATTACCTATAATGTACTTATAGTAGAACATTACCTACAATGTAAGTATAGTAGAACATTACATACAATGTAAGTATAGTAGAACATTACCTACAATGTAAGTATAGTAGAACATTACCTACAATGTAAGTATAGTATAACATTACATACAACGTAAGTATAGTAGAACAGTACATACAATCTAGGTATAGTAGAACGGTACATACAATGTACGTATAGTAGAACAGTACATACAATGTAAGTATTGTATAGTAGAACATTACATAAAATGTAAGAATTGTATAGTAGAACATTACATACAATGTAAGTATAGTATAGTAGAACATTACAAACAATGTAAGTATAGTACAGTAGAACATTACCTACAATGTAAGTATAGCATAGTAGAACATTACCTACAATGTATGCATAGTAGAACATTACCTACAATGTAAGTATAGTAGAACATTAACATACAATGTAAGTATAGTAGAACATTACATGCAATGTAAGCATAGTAGAACATTACATACAATGTAAGCATAGTAGAACATTACATACAATGTAAGTATAGTAGAACATATACCCTACAATGTAAGCATAGTAGAACATAACATACAATGTCATAGTAGAACATTACATACAATGTTGGAATAGTATAGTAGAACATTACATACAATGTAAGTATAGTAGAACATTACATGCAATGTAAGTATAGTAGAACATTACATACAATGTAAGTATAGTAGAACATTACCTACAATGTAAGTATAGTAGAACATAACATACAATGTAAGCATAGTAGAACATTACATACAATGTAAGAATAGTATAGTAGAACATTACATGCAATGTAAGTATAGTATAGTAGAACATTACATACAATGTAAGTGTAGTATAGTAGAACATTACCTACAATGTAAGCATAGTAGAACATTACCTACAATGAAAGTATAGTAGAACATTACATGCAATGTAAATATAGTAGAACATTACCTACAATATAAGTATAGTAGAACATTACATGCAATGTAAATATAGTAGAACATTACATACAATGTAAGTATAGTAGAACATTACATACAATGTAAGTATAGTAGAACATTACATACAATGTAAGAATAGTAGAACATTACATACAATGTAAGTATAGTAGAACATTACCTACAATGTAAGTATAGTAGAACATTACATACAATGTAAGTATAGTAGAACATTACCTACAATGTAAACATAGTAGAACATTACCTACAATGTAAGTATAGTAGAAGATTACACACAATTTAAGCATAGAATAGTAGAACATTACATACAATGTAAGTATAGTACATCATTACCTACAATGTAAGAATATAGTAGAACATACAACAATAATATAGTAGAACATTACACACAATGTAAGTATTGTATAGTAGAACATTACACACAATGTAAGTATAGTATAGTAGAACATTACACACAATGTAAGTATAGTATAGTAGAACATTACCTACAATGTAAGAATAATTTGTAGAACATTACACACAATGTAAGTATAGTAGAACATTACACACAATGTAAGTATAGTATAGTAGAACATTACACACAATGTAAGTATAGTATAGTAGAACATTACATATAATGTAAGTGTAGTAGAGTAGAGCATTACCTACAATGTAAGCATAGTAGAACATTACCTACAATGTACGTATAGTAGAACAGTACAAACAATGTACGTATAGTAGAACATTACATACAATGTAAGTATTGTATAGTAGAACATTACATACAATGTAATTATAGTATAGTAGAACATTACCTACAATGTATGCATAGTAGAACATTACCTACAATGTAAGTATAGTAGAACATTACATGTAATGTAAGTATAGTAGAACATTACATGCCATGTAAATATAGTAGAACATTACCTACAATGTAAGAATAGTAGAACATTACATACAATGTAAGTATAGTAGAACGGTACATACAATGTACGTATAGTAGAACAGTACATACAATGTAAGTATTGTATAGTAGAACATTACATACAATGTAAGTATAGTATAGTAGAACATTACCTACAATGTAAGTAGAGTATAGTAGAACATTACCTACGATGTAAGTATATGTAAGTAGAGTATAGTAGAACATTACCTACAATGTGAGTATAGTATAGTAGAACATTACCTACAATGTAAGTATAGTAGAACATTACCTATAATGTACGTATAGTAGAACATTACCTACAGTGTAAGTATAGTAGAACATTACATACAATGTAAGTATAGTAGAACATTACCTACAATGTAAGTATAGTAGAACATTACCTACAATGTAAGTATAGTATAACATTACATACAACGTAAGTATAGTAGAACAGTACATACAATATAGGTATAGTAGAACGGTACATACAATGTACGTATAGTAGAACAGTACATACAATGTAAGTATTGTATAGTAGAACATTACATACAATGTAAGTATTGTATAGTAGAACATTACATACAATGTAAGTATAGTATAGTAGAACATTACACACAATGTAAGTATAGTACAGTAGAACATTACCTACAATGTAAGTATAGTATAGTAGAACATTACCTACAATGTAAGTATAGTAAAACATTACATGCAATGTAAGCATAGTAGAACATTAAATACAATGTAAGTATAGTAGAACATTACATGCAATGTAAGCATAGTAGAACATTACATACAATGTAAGCATAGTAGAACATTACATGCAATGTAAGCATAGCATAGTAGAACATTATATACATTGTAAGTATAGTAGAACATTACATGCAATGTAAGCATAGTAGAACATTACATACAACGTAAATATAGTAGAACATTACCTACAATGAAGTATAGTAGAACATTACCTACAATGTAAGTATAGTATAGTAGAACATTACCTACAATGTAAGTATAGTAGAACATTACCTACAATGTAAGTATAGTAGAACATTACCTACAATATAAGTATAGCATAGTAGAACATTACATACAATGTAAGTATAGTAGAACATTACATGCAATGTAAGTATAGTAGAACTTTACCTACAATGTAAGTATAGTAGAACATTACAAGCAATGTAAGTATAGTAGAACATTACCTACAATGTAAGTATAGTAGAACATTACATACAATGTATGTATAGTAGAACATTACATGCAATGTAAATATAGTAAAACATTACATACAATGTATGTATGGTAGAACATTACCTGCAATGTAAGTATAGTAGAACATTACCTACAATGTAAGTATAGTATAATAGAACATTACCTACAATGTAAGTATAGTAGAACATTACCTACAATGTAAGTATAGTAGAACATTACATACAATGTAAGTATAGAATAGTAGAACATTACCTACATTGTAAGTATAGTAGAACATTACCAACAATGTAAGCATAGTAGAACATTGCCTACAATGTAAGCATAGTAGAACATTACATACAATGTAAGTATAGTAGAACATTACCACAATGTAAGATAGTAGAACATTACCTACAATGTAAGTATAGTAGAACATTACCTACAATGTAAGTATAGTAGAACATTACATACAATGTAAGTATAGTAGAACATTACATACAATGTAAGTATAGTAGAATATAGTAGAACATTACCTACAATGTAAGCATAGTAGAACATTACATACAATGTAAGTATAGTAGAACATTACCTACAATGTAAGTAGAGTAGAACATTACCTACAAAGTAAGCATAGTACAACATTACATACAATGTAAGTATAGTAGAACATTACATACAATGTAAGCATAGTAGAACATTACATACAATGTAAGTATAGTAGAACATTTCCTACAATGAAAGTATAGTAGAACATTACCTACAATGTAAGTATAGTAGAACATTACCTACAATGTAAGCATAGTAGAACATTACCTACAATGTAAGCATAGTAGAACATTAAATACAATGTAAGTATAGTAGAACATTACATACAATATAAGCATAGTAGAACATTACATACAATGTAAGCATAGTAGATCATTACATACAATGTAAGTATAGTAGAACATTAAATAGAATGTAAGTATAGTAGAACATTACATACAATGTAAGCATAGTAGAACATTACATACAATGTAAGTATAGTAGAACATTACTAACAATGTATGCATAGTAGAACATTACCTACAATGTAAGTATAGTAGAACATTACATGCAATGTAAGCATAGTAGAACATTACATACAATGTAAGCATAGTTGAACATTACATGCAATGTAAGCATAGTAGAACATTACATACAATGTAAGCATAGTAGAACATTACATGCAATGTAAGCATAGCATAGTAGAACATTATATACATTGTAAGTATAGTAGAACATTACATGCAATGTAAGCATAGTAGAACATTACATACAATGTAAGTATAGTAGAACATTACCTACAATGTAAGTATAGTAGAACATTACCTACAATGTAAGTATAGTATAGTAGAACATTACCTACAATGTAAGTATAGTAGAACATTACCTACAATGTAAGTATAGTAGAACATTACATACAATGTAAGTATAGCATAGTAGAACATTACATACAATGTAAGTATAGTAGAACATTACATGCAATGTAAGTATAGTAGAACATTACCTACAATGTAAGTATAGTAGAACATTACATACAATGTAAGTATAGTAGAACATTACCTACAATGTAAGAAGTATAGTAGAACATTACATACAATGTAAGTATAGTAGAACATTACATGCAATGTAAGTATAGTAGAACATTACATACAATGTAAGTATAGTAGAACATTACCTACAATGTAAGTATAGTAGAACATTACATACAATGTAAGTATAGTAGAACATTACAAACAATGTATGTATAGTAGAACATTACATACATGTAAGTATTGTAGAACATTACCTACAATGTAAACATAGTAGAACATTACCTACAATGTAAGCATAGTAGAAGATTACACACAATTTAAGCATAGAATAGTAGAACATTACATACAATGTAAGTATAGTACATCATTACCTACAATGTAAGAATAATATAGTAGAACATTACACACAATGAAAGTATAATATAGTAGAACATTACACACAATGTAGGTATAGTATAGTAGAACATTACACACAATGTAAGTATAGTATAGTAGAACATTACCTACAATGTAAGAATAATATAGTAGAACATTACACACAATGTAAGTATAGTATAGTAGAACATTACACACAATGTAAGTATAGTATAGTAGAACATTACACACAATGTAAGTATAGTATAGTAGAACATTACCTACAATGTAAGTATAGTAGAACATTATCTACAATGTAAGTATAGTATAACATTACATACAACGTAAGAATAGTAGAACATTGCATACAATTTAGGTATAGTAGAACGGTACATACAATGTAAGTATAGTAGAACAGTACATACAATGTAAGTATTGTATAGTAGAACATTACCTACAATGTAAGTATAGTAGAACATTACATGCAATGTAAGTATAGTAGAACATTACATACAAGGTAAGTAGAGTAGAACATTACCTACAAGTTAAGTATAGTAGAACATTACCTACAAGGTAAGTATAGTAGAACATTACCTACAATGTAAGTATAGTAGAACATTACCTACAATGTAAGAATAGTAGAACATTACCTATAATATACGTATAGTAGAACATTACATGCCATATAAGTGTAGTAGAACATTACCTACAATGTAAGTATAGTAGAACATTACCTACAATGTAAGTATAGTAGAACATTACACACAATGTAAGTATAGTAGAACATTACCTACAATGTAAGCATAGTAGAACATAACATACAATGTAAGCATAGTAGAACATTACATACAATGTAAGAATAGTATAGTATAACATTACATACAATGTAAGTATAGTAAAACATTACATGCAATGTAAGTATAGTAGAACATTACCTACAATGTAAGAATAGTAGAACATAACATACAATGTAGGTATAGTAGAACATTACATACAATGTAAGTATTGTATAGTAGAACATTACATACAATGTAAGCATAGTATAGTAGAACATTACCTACAATGTAAGTATAGTATAGTAGAACATTACCTACAATGTATGCATAGTAGAACATTACCTACAATGTAAGTATAGTAGAACATTACATGTAATATAAGTATAGTAGAACATTACATGCAATGTAAATATAGTAGAACATTACCTACAATGTAAGTATAGTAGAACATTATATACATGTAAATATAGTAGAACATTACATACAATGTAAGTATAGTAGAACATTACCTACAATGTAAGCATAGTAGAACATTACATACAATGTAAGCATAGTAGAACATTACATACAATGTAAGTATAGTAGAACATTACTACAATGTAAGCATAGTAGAACATTACCTACAATGTAAGTATAGTAGAACATTACAACAATGTAAGTATAGTAGAACATTACATACAATGTAAGTATAGTAGAACATTACCTACAATGTAAGTATAGTAGAACATTACATACAATGTAAGTATAGTAGAACATTACATACAATGTAAGTATAGTAGAACATTACATACAATGTAAGTATAGTAGAACATTACATACAATGTAAGTATAGTAGAACATTACCTACAATGTAAGTATAGTAGAACATTACATACAATGTAAGTATAGTAGAACATTACCTACAATGTAAGATAGTAGAACATTACATACAATGTAAGTATAGTAGAACATTACATACAATGTAATATAGTAGAACATTACCTACAATGTAAGTATAGTAGAACATTACATACAATGTAAGTATAGTAGAACATTACATACAATGTAAGTATAGTAGAACATTACCTACAATGTAAGTATAGTAGAACATTACATACAATGTAAGTATAGTAGAACATTACATACAATGTAAGTATAGTAGAACATTACATACAATGTACGTATAGTAGAACAGTACATACACTGTAAGTATTGTATAGTAGAACATTACATACAATGTAAGTATTGTATAGTAGAACATTACATACAATGTAAGTATAGTATAGTAGAACATTACACACAATGTAAGTATAGTACAGTAGAACATTACCTACAATGTAAGTATAGTATAGTAGAACATTACCTACAATGTATGCATAGTAGAACATTACCTACAATGTAAGTATAGTAGAACATTACATGCAATGTAAGCATAGTAGAACATTACATACAATGTAAGTATAGTAGAACATTACATGCAATGTAAGCATAGTAGAACATTACATACAATGTAAGCATAGTAGAACATTACATACAATGTAAGTATAGTAGAACATTACCTACAATGTAAGTATAGTAGAACATTACCTACAATGTAAGTATAGTAGAACATTACACAATGTAAGTATAGTAGAACATTACATGCAATGTAAATATAGTAGAACATTACCTACAATGTAAGTACAGTAGAACATTACATACAATGTAAGTATAGTAGAACAGTACATACAATGTAAGTATAGTAGAACATTACATACAATGTAAGTATAGTAGAACATTACCTACAATGTAAGTATAGTAGAACATTATATACAATGTAAGTATAGTAGAACATTACACACAATGTATGTATAGTAGAACATTACATACAATGTAAGTATTGTAGAACATTACCTACAATGTAAACATAGTAGAACATTACCTACAATGTAAGTATAGTAGAAGATTACACACAATTTAAGTATAGAATAGTAGAACATTACATACAATGTAAGTATAGTACATCATTACCTACAATGTAAGAATAATATAGTAGAACATTACACACAATGTAAGTATAGTATAGTAGAACATTACACACAATGTAAGTATAGTATAGTAGAACATTACACACAATGTAAGTATAGTATAGTAGAACATTACCTACAATGTAAGAATAATATAGTAGAACATTACACACAATGTAAGTATAGTATAGTAGAACATTACACACAATGTAAGTATAGTATAGTAGAACATTACACACAATGTAAGTATTGTATAGTAGAACATTACATACAATGTAAGTATAGTATAGTAGAACATTACCTACAATGTAAGTATAGTATAGTAGAACATTACCTACAATGTAAGTATAGTAGAACATTACCTAAATGTATATAGTAGAACATTACCTACAATGTAAGTATAGTAGAACATTACTACAATGTAAATAGTAAACATTACATACAAGTAAGTATAAAACAACACAAAAAAACACCAAAAAAAACAACCAAAAAATAGTAGAACATTACTACAAGTAAAAGATAGTAGAACATTACAACAATGTAAAGTATAGTAGAACATTACATACAATGTAAAAGTATAGTAGAACATTACCTACAATGTAAGAATATAGTAGAACATTACATACAATGTAGATAGTATAGTAGAACATTACATACAATGTAATAGTATAGTAGAACATTACATACAATGTAAGTATAGTAGAACATTACATACAATGTAAGTATAGTAGAACATTACCTACAATGTAAGTATAGTAGAACATTACCTACAATGTAAGTATAGTAGAACATTACATACAATGTAAGAATAGTATAGTAGAACATTACATACAATGTAAGTATAGTAAAACATTACATACAATGTAAGTATAGTAGAACATTACCTACAATGTAAGTATAGTAGAACATTACATGCAATGTAAGTATAGTAGAACATTACATACAATGTAAGTATAGTAGAACATTACATGCAATGTAAGTATAGTAGAACATTACATACAATGTAAGTATAGTAGAACATTACCTACAATGTAAGTATAGTAGAACATTACATACAATGTAAGAAGTATAGTAGAACATTACCTACAATGTAAGTATAGTAGAACATTACATACAATGTAAGCATAGTAGAACATTACATACAATGTAAGAATAGTATAGTAGAACATTACATACAATGTAAGTATAGTAAAACATTACATGCAATGTAAGTATAGTAGAACATTACCTACAATGTAAGAATAGTAGAACATAACATACAATGTAGGTATAGTAGAACATTACATACAATGTAAGTATTGTATAGTAGAACATTACATACAATGTAAGTATAGTATAGTAGAACATTACCTACAATGTAAGTATAGTATAGTAGAACATTACCTACAATGTATGCATAGTAGAACATTACCTACAATGTAAGTATAGTAGAACATTACATGTAATATAAGTATAGTAGAACATTACATGCAATGTAAATATAGTAGAACATTACCTACAATGTAAGTATAGTAGAACATTATATACAAGTAAGTATAGTAGAACAGTACATACAATGTAAATATAGTAGAACATTACATACAATGTAAGTATAGTAGAACATTACCTACAATGTAAGTATAGTAGAACATTACATACAATGTAAGTATAGTAGAACATTACTTACAATGTAAGTATAGTAGAACATTACCTACAATGTAAGTATAGTAGAAGATTACACACAATGTAAGCATAGTAGAACATTACCTACAATGTAAGTATAGTAGAACATTACCTACAATGTAAGTATAGTAGAACATTACCTACAATATGAGAATAATATAGTAGAACATTACACACAATGTAAGTATAGTATAGTAGAACATTATACACAATGTAAGTATAGTATAGTAAAACATTATCTACAATGTAAGATAATATAGTAGAACATTACCTACAATGTAAGTATAATATAGTAGAACATTACATACAATGTAAGTATAGTAGAACATTACATACAATGTAAGCATAGTAGAACATTACATACAATGTAAGCATAGTAGAACATTACATACAATGTAAGTATAGTAGAACATTACCTACAATGTAAGTATAGTAGAACATTACATACAATGTAAGTATAGTAGAACATTACCTACAATGTAAGTATAGTAGAACATTACCTACAATGTAAGTATAGTAGAACATTACACACTATGTAAGCATAGTAGAACATTACCTACAATGTAAGTATAGTAGAACATTACCTACAATGTAAGTATAGTAGAACATTACCTACAATATAAGTATAGTAGAACATTACCTACGATGTAAGTATAGTAGAACATTACCTACAATGTAAGAATAGTATAGTAGAACATTACACACAATGTAAGTATAGTATAGTAGAACATTATACACAATGTAAGCTTAGTATAGTAAAACATTATCTACAATGTAAATATAGTATAGTAGAACATTACAAACCATGTAAGTATAGTAGAACATTACCTACAATGTAAGTATAGCATAGTAGAACATTACATACAATGTAGGTATAGTAGAACATTACATGCAATGTAAGTATAGTAGAACTTTACCTACAATGTAAGTATAGTAGAACATTACATGCAATGTAAGTATAGTAGAACATTACCTACAATGTCAGTATAGTAGAACATTACATACAATGTAAGTATAGTAGAACATTACATGCAATGTAAATATAGTAGAACATTACATACAATGTAAGTATGGTAGAACATTACCTGCAATGTAAGTATAGTAGAACATTACCTACAATGTAAGTATAGTATAGTAGAACATTACCTACAATGTAAGTATAGTAGAACATTACCTACAATGTATGCATAGTAGAACATTACCTACAATGTAAGTATAGTAGAACATTACCTATAATGTACGTATAGTAGAACATTACCTACAGTGTAAGTATAGTAGAACATTACATACAATGTAAGTATAGTAGAACATTACCTACAATGTAAGTATAGTAGAACATTACCTACAATGTAAGTATAGTATAACATTACATACAACGTAAGTATAGTAGAACAGTACATACAATATAGGTATAGTAGAACGGTACATACAATGTACGTATAGTAGAACAGTACATACAATGTAAGTATTGTATAGTAGAACATTACATACAATGTAAGTATTGTATAGTAGAACATTACATACAATGTAAGTATAGTATAGTAGAACATTACACACAATGTAAGTATAGTACAGTAGAACATTACCTACAATGTAAGTATAGTATAGTAGAACATTACCTACAATGTAAGTATAGTAAAACATTACATGCAATGTAAGCATAGTAGAACATTACATACAATGTAAGTATAGTAGAACATTACATGCAATGTAAGTATAGTAGAACATTATATACAATGTAAGTATAGTAGAACATTACCTACAATGTAAGTATAGTAGAACATTACATACAATGTAAGTATAGTAGAACATTACAAACAATGTATGTATAGTAGAACATTACATACAATGTAAGTATTGTAGAACATTACCTACAATGTAAACATAGTAGAACATTACCTACAATGTAAGTATAGTAGAAGATTACACACAATTTAAGCATAGAATAGTAGAACATTACATACAATGTAAGTATAGTACATCATTACCTACAATGTAAGAATAATATAGTAGAACATTACACACAATGTAAGTATAATATAGTAGAACATTACACACAATGTAAGTATAGTATAGTAGAACATTACACACAATGTAAGTATAGTAGAACATTACCTACAATGTAAGAATAATATAGTAGAACATTACACACAATGTAAGTATAGCATAGTAGAACATTACACACAATGTAAGTATAGTATAGTAGAACATTACACACAATGTAAGTATAGTATAGTAGAACATTACCTACAATGTAAGTATAGTATAGTAGAACATTACCTACAATGTAAGTATAGTAGAACATTACCTACAATGTAAGTATAGTAGAACATTACCTACAATGTAAGTAAATAGTAGAACATTACATACAATGTAAGTATAGTAGAACATTACATACAATGTAAGTATAGTAGAACATTACCTACAATGTAAGTATAGTAGAACATTACATGCAATGTAAGTATAGTAGAACATTACCTACAATGTAAGAATAGTAGAACATTACATACAATGTAAGTATAGTAGAACATTACATGCAATGTAAATATAGTAGAACATTACCTACAATGTAAGTATAGTAGAACATTACATACAATGTAAGTATAGAATAGTAGAACATTTCCTACAATGTAAGTATAGTAGAACATTACCAACAATGTAAGCATAGTAGAACATTGCCTACAATGTAAGCATAGTAGAACATTACATACAATGTAAGTATAGTAGAACATTACCAACAATGTAAGCATAGTAGAACATTACATATAATGTAGGTATAGTAGAACATTACCTACAATGTAAGTATAGTAGAACATTACCTACAATGTAAGTATAGTAGAACATTACCTACAAGGTAAGTATAGTAGAACATTACCTACAAGGTAAATATAGTAGAACATTACCTACAAGTTAAGTATAGTAGAACATTACCTACAAGGTAAGTATAGTAGAACATTACCTACAATGTAAGTATAGTAGAACATTACCTACAATGTAAGTAGAGTAGAACAATACCTACAATATACGTATAGTAGAACATTACATGCCATATAAGTATAGTAGAACATTACCTACAATGTAAGTATAGTAGAACATTACCTACAATGTAAGTATAGTAGAAAATTACACACAATGTAAGTATAGTAGAACATTACCTACAATGTAAGTATAGTAGAACATTACCTACAATGTAAGTATAGTAGAACATTACATATAATATAGGTACAGTAGAACATTACCTACAATGTAAGTATAGTAGAATATTACCTACAAGATAAGTATAGTAGAACATTACCTACAATGTAAGCATAGTAGAACATTACCTACAATGTAAGTATAGTAGAACATTACATGCAATGTAAGTATAGTAGAACATTACATACAATGTAAGTAGAGTAGAACATTACCTACAAGTTAAGTATAGTAGAACATTACCTACAAGGTAAGTATAGTAGAACATTACCTACAATGTAAGTATAGTAGAACATTACCTACAATGTAAGAATAGTAGAACATTACCTATAATATACGTATAGTAGAACATTACATGCCATATAAGTGTAGTAGAACATTACCTACAATGTAAGTATAGTAGAACATTACCTACAATGTAAGTATAGTAGAACAAAACATACAATGTAAGCATAGTAGAACATTACATACAATGTAAGAATAGTATAGTATAACATTACATACAATGTAAGTATAGTAAAACATTACATGCAATGTAAGTATAGTAGAACATTACCTACAATGTAAGAATAGTAGAACATAACATACAATGTAGGTATAGTAGAACATTACATACAATGTAAGTATTGTATAGTAGAACATTACATACAATGTAAGTATAGTATAGTAGAACATTACCTACAATGTAAGTATAGTATAGTAGAACATTACCAACAATGTATGCATAGTAGAACATTACCTACAATGTAAGTATAGTAGAACATTACATGTAATATAAGTATAGTAGAACATTACATGCAATGTAAATATAGTAGAACATTACCTACAATGTAAGTATAGTAGAACATTATATACAAGTAAGTATAGTAGAACAGTACATACAATGTAAATATAGTAGAACATTACATACAATGTAAGTATAGTAGAACATTACCTACAATGTAAGTATAGTAGAACATTACATACAATGTAAGTATAGTAGAACATTACTTACAATGTAAGTATAGTAGAACATTACCTACAATGTAAGTATAGTAGAAGATTACACACAATGTAAGCATAGTAGAACATTACCTACAATGTAAGTATAGTAGAACATTACCTACAATGTAAGTATAGTAGAACATTACCTACAATATGAGAATAATATAGTAGAACATTACACACAATGTAAGTATAGTATAGTAGAACATTATACACAATGTAAGTATGGTATAGTAAAACATTATCTACAATGTAAGTATAATATAGTAGAACATTACATACAATGTAAGTATAGTAGAACATTACATACAATGTAAGTATAGTAGAACATTACATACAATGTAAGCATAGTAGAACAGTACATACAATGTAAGCATAGTAGAACATTACATACAATGTAAGTATAGTAGAACATTACCTACAATGTAATTATAGTAGAACATTACATACAATGTATGTATAGTAGAACATTACCTACAATGTAAGTATAGTAGAACATTACACACAATGTAAGCATAGTAGAACATTACCTACAATGT
>CM026386.1:2595291-2620588 GCA_014843695.1 Archivesica marissinica | reverse complement strand
GCTTACATTGTATGTAATGTTCTACTATACGTACATTGTTTGTACTGTTCTACTATACGTACATTGTAGGTAATGTTCTACTATGCTTACATTGTAGGTAATGCTCTACTATACTACACTTACATTATATTTAATGTTCTACTATACTATACTTACATTGTGTGTAATGTTCTACTATACTATACTTACATTGTGTGTAATGTTCTACTATACTATACTTACATTGTGTGTAATGTTCTACTATACAATACTCACATTGTATGTAATGTTCTACTATAACTTACATTGTAGGTAATGTTCTACTATACTTACATTGTAAGTAATGTTCTACTATTCTATGCTTACATTGTGTGTAATCTTCTACTATACTTACATTGTAGGTAATGTTCTACTATACTTACATTGTAAGTAATGTTCTACTATACTTACATTGTATGTAATGTTCTACTATACTTACATTGTAGGTAATGTTCTACTATACTTACATTGTATGTAATGTTCTACTATACTTACATTGTATGTAATGTTCTACTATACTTACATTGCATATAATGTTCTACTATACTTACATTGTAGGTAATGTTCTACTATATTTACATTGCATGTAATGTTCTACTATACTTACATTGTAGGTAATGTTCTACTATACTTACATTGTAGGTAATGTTCTACTATACTACACTTACATTGTAGGTAATGTTCTACTATACTATACTTACATTGCATGTAATGTTCTACTATACTATACTTACATTGTATGTAATGTTCTACTATACTTACATTGTATGTTATGTTCTACTATACTTACATTGTAGGTAATGTTCTACTATACTTACATTGTATGTAATGTTCTACTATACTTACATTGCATGTAATGTTCTACTATACTTACATTGTATGTAATGTTCTACTATACTATTCTTACATTGTATGTAATGTTCTACTATGCTTACATTGTATGTTATGTTCTACTATACTTACATTGTAGGTAATGTTCTACTATACTTACATTGTATGTAATGTTCTACTATACTTACATTGTATGTAATGTTCTACTATACTTACATTGCATGTAATGTTCTACTATACGTATATTATAGGTAATGTTCTACTATTCTTACATTGTAGGTAATGTTCTACTATACTTACATTGTATGTAATGTTCTACTATACTTACCTGTAGGTAATGTTCTACTATACTTAATTGTAGTAATGTTCTACTATACTTACTTGTATGTAATGTTCTACTATACTTACATTGCATGTAATGTTCTACTATACTTACATTGTAGGTAATGTTCTACTATGCTTACATTGTAGGTAATGTTCTACTATACTTATCTGTAGGTAATATTCTACTATACTTACATTGTAGGTAATGTTCTACTGTCTATATTATAGTAATGTTCTACTATACTTACATTGTAGGTAATGTTCTACTATACATTGTAGGTAATGTTCTACTATACTTACATTGTGTGTAATTTTCTACTATACTTACATTGTAGGTAATGTTCTACTATACTTACATTGTAGGTAATGTTCTACTATACTTACATTGGATAATGTTCTACTATACGTATATTGTAGGTATTGTTCTACTCTACTTACATTGTAGGTAATGTTCTACTATACTTACATTGTAGGTAATGTTCTACTATACTTACATTGTAGGTAATGTTCTACTATACTTAAATTGTAGGTAATGTTCTACTATATTTACATTGTAGGTAATGTTCTACTATACTTACATTGTAGGTAATGTTCTACTATACTTACATTGTAGGTAATGTTCTACTATACTTACATTGTAGGTAATGTTCTACTATACCTACATTATATGTAATGTTCTACTATGCATACATTGTTGGTAATGTTCTACTATACTTACATTGTTGGTAATGTTCTACTATACTTACATTGTAGGTAATGTTCTACTATTCTATACTTACATTGTATGTAATGTTCTACTATACATACATTGTAGGTAATGTTCTACTATATTTACATTGCATGTAATGTTCTACTATACTTACATTGTATGTAATGTTCTACTATTCTTACATTGTAGGTAATGTTCTACTATACTTACATTGCATGTAATGTTCTACTATACTTACATTGTAGGTAAAGTTCTACTATACTTACATTGCATGTAATGTTCTACTATACTTACATTGTATGTAATGTTCTACTATGCTATACTTACATTGTAGGTAATGTTCTACTATACTTACATTGTAGGTAATGTTCTACTATACTTACATTGTAGGTAATGTTCTACTATACTATACTTACATTGTAGGTAATGTTCTACTATACTTACATTGTAGGTAATGTTCTACTATACTTACATTGTATGTAATGTTCTACTATATTCTACTATACTTACATTGTATGTAATGTTCTACTATGCTTACATTGTATGTAATGTTCTACTATGCTTACATTGCATGTAATGTTCTACTATGCTTACATTGTATGTAATGTTCTACTATACTTACATTGTATGTAATGTTCTACTATATTATACTTACATTGTAGATAATGTTTTACTATACTATACTTACATTGTGTATAATGTTCTACTATACTATACTTACATTGTGTGTAATGTTCTACTATATTATTCTCATATTGTAGGTAATGTTCTACTATACTTACATTGTAGGTAATGTTCTACTATACTTACATTGTAGGTAATGTTCTACTATGCTTACATTGTGTGTAATCTTCTACTATACTTACATTGTAGGTAATGTTCTACTATACTTACATTGTAAGTAATGTTCTACTATACTTACATTGTATGTAATGTTCTACTATACTTACATTGTAGGTAATGTTCTACTATACTTACATTGTATGTAATGTTCTACTATATTTACATTGTATGTACTGTTCTACTATACTTACTTGTATATAATGTTCTACTATACTTACATTGTAGGTAATGTTCTACTATATTTACATTGCATGTAATGTTCTACTATACTTATATTACATGTAATGTTCTACTATACTTACATTGTAGGTAATGTTCTACTATGCATACATTGTAGGTAATGTTCTACTATACTATACTTACATTGTAGGTAATGTTCTACTATACTATACTTACATTGTATGTAATGTTCTACTATACAATACTTACATTGTATGTAATGTTCTACTATACCTACATTGTATGTTATGTTCTACTATTCTTACATTGTAGGTAATGTTCTACTATACTTACATTGCATGTAATGTTTTACTATACTTACATTGTATGTAATGTTATACTATACTATTCTTACATTGTATGTAATGTTCTACTATGCTTACATTGTATGTTATGTTCTACTATGCTTACATTGTAGGTAATGTTCTACTATACTTACATTGTGTGTAATGTTCTACTATACTTACATTGTAGGTAATGTTCTACTATACTTACATTGTAGGTAATGTTCTACTACACTTATATGGCATGTAATGTTCTACTATACGTATATTATAGGTAATGTTCTACTATTCTTACATTGTAGGTAATGTTCTACTATACTTACATTGTAGGTAATGTTCTACTATACTTACCTTGTAGGTAATGTTCTACTATACTTAACTAGTAGGTAATGTTCTACTCTACTTACCTTGTATGTAATGTTCTACTATACTTACATTGCATGTAATGTTCTACTATACTTACATTGTAGGTAATGTTCTACTATGCTTACATTGTAGGTAATGTTCTACTATACTTATCTTGTAGGTAATATTCTACTATACTTACATTGTAGGTAATGTTCTACTGTACCTATATTATATGTAATGTTCTACTATACTTACATTGTAGGTAATGTTCTACTATACTTACATTGTAGGTAATGTTCTACTATACTTACATTGTGTGTAATTTTCTACTATACTTACATTGTAGGTAATGTTCTACTATACTTACATTGTAGGTAATGTTCTACTATACTTATATGGCATGTAATGTTCTACTATACGTATATTGTAGGTATTGTTCTACTCTACTTACATTGTAGGTAATGTTCTACTATACTTACATTGTAGGTAATGTTCTACTATACTTACCTTGTAGGTAATGTTCTACTATACTTACATTGTAGGTAATGTTCTACTATACTTACATTGTAGGTAATGTTCTACTATACCTACATTATATGTAATGTTCTACTATGCTTACATTGTTGGTAATGTTCTACTATACTTACATTGTATGTAATGTTCTACTATGCTTACATTGTAGGCAATGTTCTACTATGCTTACATTGTTGGTAATGTTCTACTATACTTACATTGTAGGAAATGTTCTACTATTCTATACTTACATTGTATGTAATGTTCTACTATACTTACATTGTAGGTAATGTTCTACTATATTTACATTGCATGTAATGTTCTACTATACTTACATTGTATGTAATGTTCTACTATTCTTACATTGTAGGTAATGTTCTACTATACTTACATTGCATGTAATGTTCTACTATACTTACATTGTAGGTAAAGTTCTACTATACTTACATTGCATGTAATGTTCTACTATACTTACATTGTATGTAATGTTCTACTATGCTATACTTACATTGTAGGTAATGTTCTACTATACTTACATTGTAGGTAATGTTCTACTATACTTACAATGTAGGTAATGTTCTACTATACTATACTTACAATGTAGGTAATGTTCTACTATACTTACATTGTAGGTAATGTTCTACTATACTTACATTGTATGTAATGTTCTACTATGCTTACATTGCATGTAATGTTCTACTATACTTACAATGTATATAATGTTCTACTATGCTATGCTTACATTGCATGTAATGTTCTACTATGCTTACATTGTATGTAATGTTCTACTATGCTTACATTGCATGTAATGTTCTACTATGCTTACATTGTATGTAATGTTCTACTATGCTTACATTGCATGTAATGTTCTACTATACTTACATTGTAGGTAATGTTCTACTATGCATACATTGTTAGTAATGTTCTACTATACTTACATTGTATGTAATGTTCTACTATGCTTACATTGTATGTAATGTTCTACTATACTTACATTCTATTTAATGTTCTACTATACTTACATTGTATGTAATGATCTACTATGCTTACATTGTATGTAATGTTCTACTATGCTTATATTGTATGTAATGTTCTACTATACTTACATTCTATTTAATGTTCTACTATGCTTACATTGTAGGTAATGTTCTACTATACTTACATTGTAGGTAATGTTCTACTATACTTACATTGTATGTAATGTTCTACTATACTTACATTGTATGTAATGTTCTACTATACTTACATTGTATGTAATGTTCTACTATACTTACATTGTAGGTAATGTTCTACTATACTTACATTGTATGTAATGTTCTACTATACTTACATTGTATGTAATGTTCTACTATACTTACATTGTAGGTAATGTTCTACTATACTTACATTGTAGGTAATGTTCTACTATACTTACATTGTATGTAATGTTCTACTATACTTACATTGTATGTAATGTTCTACTATGCTTACATTGCATGTAATGTTCTACTATACTTACATTGTATGTAATGTTCTACTATGCTTACATTGCATGTAATGTTCTACTATACTTACATTGTAGGTAATGTTCTACTATGCATACATTGTAGGTAATGTTCTACTATACTATACTTACATTGTAGGTAATGTTCTACTGTACTATACTTACATTGTATGTAATGTTCTACTATACTATACTTACATTGTATGTAATGTTCTACTATACAATACTTACATTGTATGTAATGTTCTACTATACAATACTTACAGTGTATGTACTGTTCTACTATACGTACATTGTATGTACCGTTCTACTATACCTAAATTGTATGCACTGTTCTACTATACTTACGTTGTATGTAATGTTATACTATACTTACATTGTAGGTAATGTTCTACTATACTTACACTGTAGGTAATGTTCTACTATACTATACTTACATTGTGTGTAATGTTCTACTATACTATTCTTACATTGTAGGTAATGTTCTACTATACTTACATTGTAGGTAATGTTCTACTATACTTACATTGTAGGTAATGTTCTACTATACTTACATTGTAGGTAATGTTCTACTATACTTACATTGTAGGTAATGTTCTACTATACTTACATTGTATGTAATGTTCTACTATGCTTACATTGTGTGTAATGTTCTACTATACTTACATTGTAGGTAATGTTCTACTATATTTACATTGTAGGTAATGTTCTACAATACTTACATTGTATGTAATGTTCTACTATACATACATTGTATGTAATGTTCTACTATACTTACATTGTATGTAATGTTCTACTATACTTACATTGTAGGTAATGTTCTACTATACTTACATTGTATGTAATGTTCTACTATACTTACATTGCATGTAATGTTCTACTATACTTACATTGTATGTAATGTTCTACTATGCTTACATTGCATGTAATGTTTTACTATACTTACATTGTAGGTAATGTTCTACTATACTATACTTACATTGTAGGTAATGTTCTACTATACTTACATTGTGTGTAATGTTCTACTATACTATACTTACATTGTATGTAATGTTCTACTTACAATACTTACATTGTATGTAATGTTCTACTATACAATATTACATTGTATGTACTGTTCTACTATACGTACATTGTATGTACCGTTCTACTATACCTATATTGTATGTAATGTTCTACTATACTTACATTGTATGTAATGTTATACTATACTTACATTGTAGGTAATGTTCTACTATACTTACATTGTAGGTAATGTTCTACTATACTTACATTGTATGTAATGTTCTACTATACTTACATTGTAGGTAATGTTCTACTATACTTACATTGTAGGTAATGTTCTACTATACTTACATTGTAGGTAATGTTCTACTATACTTACATTGTAGGTAATGTTCTACTATACTTACATTGCAGGTAATGTTCTACCATACTTACATTGTATGTAATGTTCTACTATATTTACATTGCATGTAATGTTCTACTATACTTACATTGTATGTAATGTTCTACTATACTTACATTGTAGGTAATGTTCTACTATACTTACATTGCATGTAATGTTCTACTATACTTACATTGTAGGTAAAGTTCTACTATACTTACATTGCATGTAATGTTCTACTATACCTACATTGTATGTAATGTTCTACTATGCTATACTTACATTGTAGGTAATGTTCTACTATACTTACATGGTTTGTAATGTTCTACTATACTATATTTACATTGTAGATAATGTTTTACTATACTAAGCTTACATTGTGTATAATGTTCTACTATACTATACTTACATTGTGTGTAATGTTCTACTATACTATTCTTACATTGTAGGTAATGTTCTACTATACTTACATCGTAGGTAATGTTCTACTATACTTATATTGTAGGTAATGTTCTACTATACTTACATTGTAGGTAATGTTCTACTATACTTACATTGTAGGTAATGTTCTACTATGCTTACATAGTGTGTAATGTTCTACTATACTTACATTGTAGGTAATGTTCTACTATACTTACATTGTAGGTAATGTTCTACTATACTTACATTGTATGTAATGTTCTACTATACTTACATTGTAGGTAATGTTCTACTATACTTACATTGTATGTAATGTTCTACTATGCTTACATTGTATGTAATGTTCTACTATACTTACATTGTATGTAATGTTCTACTATACTTACATTGTATGTAATGTTCTACTATACTTACATTGTATGTAATGTTCTACTATATTATACTTACATTGTAGATAATGTTTACATACTATACTTACATTGTGTATAATGTTCTACTATACTATACTTACATTGTGTGTAATGTTCTACTATATTATCTCACATTGTAGGTAATGTTCTACTATACTTACATTGTAGGTAATGTTCTACTATACTTACATTGTAGGTAATGTTCTACTATGCTTACATTGTATGTAATGTTCTACTATACTTACATTGTATGTAATGTTCTACTATGCTTACATTGTATGTACTGTTCTACTATACTTACATTGTATGTAATGTTCTACTATACTTACATTGTATGTAATGTTCTACTATACTTACATTGTATGTAATGTTCTACTATATATACTTACATTGTAGATAATGTTTTACTATACTATACTTACATTGTGTGTAATGTTCTACTATACTATACTTACATTGTGTGTAATGTTCTACTATATTATTCTCATATTGTAGGTAATGTTCTACTATACTTACATTGTAGGTAATGTTCTACTATACTTACATTGTAGGTAATGTTCTACTATGCTTACATTGTGTGTAATCTTCTACTATACTTACATTGTAGGTAATGTTCTACTATACTTACATTGTAAGTAATGTTCTACTATACTTACATTGTATGTAATGTTCTACTATACTTACATTGTGTGTAATGTTCTACTATACTTACATTGTAGGTAATGTTCTACTATACTTACATTGTAGGTAATGTTCTACTATACTTACATTGTATGTAATGTTCTACTATGCTTACATTGTATGTAATGTTCTACTATGCTTACATTGCATGTAATGTTCTACTATACTTACATTGTATGTAATGTTCTACTATGCTTACATTGCATGTAATGTTCTACTATACTTACATTGTAGGTAATGTTCTACTATGCATACATTGTAGGTAATGTTCTACTATACTATACTTACATTGTAGGTAATGTTCTACTGTACTATACTTACATTGTGTGTAATGTTCTACTATACTATACTTACATTGTATGTAATGTTCTACTATACAATACTTACATTGTATGTAATGTTCTACTATACAATACTTACAGTGTATGTACTGTTCTACTATACGTACATTGTATGTACCGTTCTACTATACCTAAATTGTATGCACTGTTCTACTATACTTACGTTGTATGTAATGTTATACTATACTTACATTGTAGGTAATGTTCTACTATACTTACATTGTAGGTAATGTTCTACTATACTTACATTGTATGTAATGTTCTACTATACTATACTTACATTGTATGTAATGTTCTACTATACTATACTTACATTGTGTGTAATGTTCTACTATACTATACTTACATTGTAGGTAATGTTCTACTATACTATACTTACATTGTGTGTAATGTTCTACTATACTATACTTACATTGTGTGTAATGTTCTACTATATTATACTTACATTGTGTGTAATGTTCTACTATATTATTCTTACATTGTAGGTAATGATGTACTATACTTACATTGTATGTAATGTTCTACTATTCTATGCTTAAATTGTGTGTAATCTTCTACTATACTTACATTGTAGGTAATGTTCTACTATGTTTACATTGTAGGTAATGTTCTACAATACTTACATTGTATGTAATGTTCTACTATACATACATTGTTTGTAATGTTCTACTATACTTACATTGTATGTAATGTTCTACTATACTTACATTGTAGGTAATGTTCTACTATACTTACATTGTATATAATGTTCTACTATACTTACATTGCATGTAATGTTCTACTATACTTACATTGTATGTAATGTTCTACTATGCTTACATTGCATGTAATGTTTTACTATACTTACATTGTAGGTAATGTTCTACTATACTATACTTACATTGTAGGTAATGTTCTACTGTACTATACTTACATTGTGTGTAATGTTCTACTATACTATACTTACATTGTATGTAATGTTCTACTATACAATACTTACATTGTATGTAATGTTCTACTATACAATAATTACATTGTATGTACTGTTCTACTATATGTACATTGTATGTACCGTTCTACTATACCTATATTGTATGTACTGTTCTACTATACTTACGTTGTATGTAATGTTATACTATACTTACATTGTAGGTAATGTTCTACTATACTTACATTGTAGGTAATGTTCTACTATACTTACATTGTATGTAATGTTCTACTATACTTACACTGTAGGTAATGTTCTACTATACGTACATTATAGGTAATGTTCTACTATACTTACATTGTAGGTAATGTTCTACTATGCATACATTGTAGGTAATGTTCTACTATACTTACATTGTAGGTAATGTTCTACTATACTATACTTACATTGTAGGTAATGTTCTACTATACTTACATTGCAGGTAATGTTCTACCATACTTACATTGTATGTAATGTTCTACTATATTTACATTGCATGTAATGTTCTACTATACTTACATTGTATGTAATGTTCTACTATACTGACATTGTAGGTAATGTTCTACTATACTTACATTGCATGTAATGTTCTACTATACTTACATTGTAGGTAAAGTTCTACTATACTTACATTGCATGTAATGTTCTACTATACCTACATTGTATGTAATGTTCTACTATGCTATACTTACATTGTAGGTAATGTTCTACTATACTTACATGGTTTGTAATGTTCTACTATACTATATTTACATTGTAGATAATGTTTTACTATACTAAGCTTACATTGTGTATAATGTTCTACTATACTATACTTACATTGTGTGTAATGTTCTACTATACTATTCTTACATTGTAGGTAATGTTCTACTATACTTACATCGTAGGTAATGTTCTACTATACTTATATTGTAGGTAATGTTCTACTATACTTACATTGTAGGTAATGTTCTACTATACTTACATTGTAGGTAATGTTCTACTATGCTTACATAGTGTGTAATGTTCTACTATACTTACATTGTAGGTAATGTTCTACTATACTTACATTGTAGGTAATGTTCTACTATACTTACATTGTATGTAATGTTCTACTATGCTTACATTGTATGTACTGTTCTACTATACTTACATTGTATGTAATGTTCTACTATACTTACATTGTATGTAATGTTCTACTATACTTACATTGTATGTAATGTTCTACTATATTATACTTACATTGTAGATAATGTTTTACTATACTATACTTACATTGTGTATAATGTTCTACTATACTATACTTACATTGTGTGTAATGTTCTACTATATTATTCTCATATTGTAGGTAATGTTCTACTATACTTACATTGTAGGTAATGTTCTACTATACTTACATTGTAGGTAATGTTCTACTATGCTTACATTGTGTGTAATCTTCTACTATACTTACATTGTAGGTAATGTTCTACTATACTTACATTGTAAGTAATGTTCTACTATACTTACATTGTATGTAATGTTCTACTATACTTACATTGTAGGTAATGTTCTACTATACTTACATTGTATGTAATGTTCTACTATATTTACATTGTATGTACTGTTCTACTATACTTACTTGTATATAATGTTCTACTATACTTACATTGTAGGTAATGTTCTACTATATTTACATTGCATGTAATGTTCTACTATACTTATATTACATGTAATGTTCTACTATACTTACATTGTAGGTAATGTTCTACTATGCATACATTGTTGGTAATGTTCTACTATACTATACTTACATTGTAGGTAATGTTCTACTATACTATACTTACATTGTATGTAATGTTCTACTATACAATACTTACATTGTATGTAATGTTCTACTATACCTACATTGTATGTTATGTTCTACTATTCTTACATTGTAGGTAATGTTCTACTATACTTACATTGCATGTAATGTTTTACTATACTTACATTGTATGTAATGTTATACTATACTATTCTTACATTGTATGTAATGTTCTACTATGCTTACATTGTATGTTATGTTCTACTATACTTACATTGTAGGTAATGTTCTACTATACTTACATTGTAGGTAATGTTCTACTACACTTATATGGCATGTAATGTTCTACTATACTTATATTATAGGTAATGTTCTACTATTCTTACATTGTAGGTAATGTTCTACTATACTTACATTGTAGGTAATGTTCTACTATACATACATTGTATGTAATGTTCTACTATAATTACATTGTAGGTAATGTTCTACTATACTTACATTGTATGTAATGTTCTACTATGCTTACATTGTATGTACTGTTCTACTATGCTTACATTGTATGTAATGTTCTACTATACTTACATTGTATGTAATGTTCTACTATACTTACATTGTATGTAATGTTCTACTATATTATACTTACATTGTAGATAATGTTTTACTATACCATACTTACATTGTGTATAATGTTCTACTATACTATACTTACATTGTGTGTAATGTTCTACTATATTATTCTCATATTGTAGGTAATGTTCTACTATACTTACATTGTAGGTAATGTTCTACTATACTTACATTGTAGGTAATGTTCTACTATGCTTACATTGTGTGTAATCTTCTACTATACTTACATTGTAGGTAATGTTCTACTATACTTACATTGTAAGTAATGTTCTACTATACTTACATTGTATGTAATGTTCTACTATACTTACATTGTAGGTAATGTTCTACTATACTTACATTGTATGTAATGTTCTACTATATTTACATTGTATGTACTGTTCTACTATACTTACTTGTATATAATGTTCTACTATACTTACATTGTAGGTAATGTTCTACTATATTTACATTGCATGTAATGTTCTACTATACTTATATTACATGTAATGTTCTACTATACTTACATTGTAGGTAATGTTCTACTATGCATACATTGTAGGTAATGTTCTACTATACTATACTTACATTGTAGGTAATGTTCTACTATACTATACTTACATTGTATGTAATGTTCTACTATACAATACTTACATTGTATGTAATGTTCTACTATACCTACATTGTATGTTATGTTCTACTATTCTTACATTGTAGGTAATGTTCTACTATACTTACATTGCATGTAATGTTTTACTATACTTACATTGTATGTAATGTTATACTATACTATTCTTACATTGTATGTAATGTTCTACTATGCTTACATTGTATGTTATGTTCTACTATGCTTACATTGTAGGTAATGTTCTACTATACTTACATTGCATGTAATGTTTTACTATACTTACATTGTATGTAATGTTATACTATACTATTCTTACATTGTATGTAATGTTCTACTATACTTACATTGTAGGTAATGTTCTACTATACTATACTTACATTGTAGGTAATGTTCTACTATACTATACTTACATTGTATGTAATGTTCTACTATACAATACTTACATTGTGTGTAATGTTCTACTATACTATACTTACATTGTGTGTAATGTTCTACTATACTATACTTACATTGTGTGTAATGTTCTACTATATTATTCTTACATTGTAGGTAATGTTCTACTATACTATACTTACATTGTGTGTAATGTTCTACTATACTATACTTACATTGTGTGTAATGTTCTACTATACTTACATTGTGTGTAATGTTCTACTATATTATTCTTACATTGTAGGTAATGATGTACTATACTTACATTGTATGTAATGTTCTACTATTCTACACTTAAATTGTGTGTAATCTTCTACTATAATTACATTGTAGGTAATGTTCTACTATGTTAACATTGTAGGTAATGTTCTACAATACATACATTGTGTGTAATGTTCTACTATACTTACATTGTATATAATGTTCTACTATACTTACATTGTAGGTAATGTTCTACTATACTTACATTGTATGTAATGTTCTACTATACTTACATTGTATGTACTGTTCTACTATACTTACATTGTATGTAATGTTCTACTATACTTACATTGTATGTAATGTTCTACTATACTTACATTGTAGGTAATGTTCTACTATACTTACATTGTAGGTAATGTTCTACTATACTTACATTGTATGTAATGTTCTACTATGCTTACATTGTATGTAATGTTCTACTATGCTTACATTGCATGTAATGTTCTACTATACTTACATTGTATGTAATGTTCTACTATGCTTACATTGCATGTAATGTTCTACTATACTTACATTGTAGGTAATGTTCTACTATGCATACATTGTAGGTAATGTTCTACTATACTATACTTACATTGTAGGTAATGTTCTACTATACATACTTACATTGTATGTAATGTTCTACTATACAATACTTACATTGTATGTAATGTTCTACTATACAATACTTACGGTATGTACTGTTCTACTATACGTACATTGTATGTACCGTTCTACTATACCTAAATTGTATGCACTGTTCTACTATACTTACGTTGTATGTAATGTTATACTATACTTACATTGTAGGTAATGTTCTACTATACTATACTTACATTGTGTGTAATGTTCTACTATACTATACTTACATTGTATGTAATGTTCTACTATACTTACATTGTGTGTAATGTTCTACTATACTTACATTGTAGGTAATGTTCTACTATACTATACTTACATTGTATGTAATGTTCTACTATACTATACTTACATTGTGTGTAATGTTCTACTATACTATACTTACATTGTGTGTAATGTTCTACTATACTATACTTACATTGTGTGTAATGTTCTACTATACTATACTTACATTGTGTGTAATGTTCTACTATATTATTCTTACATTGTAGGTAATGATGTACTATACTTACATTGTATGTAATGTTCTACTATTCTATACTTAAATTGTGTGTAATCTTCTACTATACTTACATTGTAGGTAATGTTCTACTATGTTTACATTGTAGGTAATGTTCTACAATACTTACATTGTATGTAATGTTCTACTATACATACATTGTGTGTAATGTTCTACTATACTTACATTGTATATAATGTTCTACTATACTTACATTGTAGGTAATGTTCTACTATACTTACATTGTATGTAATGTTCTACTATACTTACATTGTATGTACTGTTCTACTATACTTACATTGTATGTAATGTTCTACTGTACTTACATTGTAGGTAATGTTCTACTATATTTACATTGCATGTAATGTTCTACTATACTTACATTGTGTGTAATGTTCTACTATACTTACATTGTAGGTAATGTTCTACTATACTTACA
Organism: Archivesica marissinica; assembly: GCA_014843695.1. NCBI lineage: Eukaryota > Metazoa > Mollusca > Bivalvia > Venerida > Vesicomyidae > Archivesica > Archivesica marissinica. The sequence continues at coordinate 2,605,583 of CM026386.1, read as the reverse complement.
TTGTAGGTAATGTTCTACTATACTTACATTGTATGTAATGTTCTACTATGCTTACATTGTATGTAATGTTCTACTATGCTTACATTGCATGTAATGTTCTACTATACTTACATTGTATGTAATGTTCTACTATGCTTACATTGCATGTAATGTTCTACTATACTTACATTGTAGGTAATGTTCTACTATGCATACATTGTAGGTAATGTTCTACTATACTATACTTACATTGTAGGTAATGTTCTACTGTACTATACTTACATTGTGTGTAATGTTCTACTATACTATACTTACATTGTATGTAATGTTCTACTATACAATACTTACATTGTATGTAATGTTCTACTATACAATACTTACAGTGTATGTACTGTTCTACTATACGTACATTGTATGTACCGTTCTACTATACCTAAATTGTATGCACTGTTCTACTATACTTACGTTGTATGTAATGTTATACTATACTTACATTGTAGGTAATGTTCTACTATACTTACACTGTAGGTAATGTTCTACTATACTATACTTACATTGTGTGTAATGTTCTACTATACTATACTTACATTGTGTGTAATGTTCTACTATACTATACTTACATTGTGTGTAATGTTCTACTATATTATTCTTACATTGTAGGTAATGTTCTACTATACTATACTTACATTGTGTGTAATGTTCTACTATACTATACTTACATTGTGTGTAATGTTCTACTATATTATACTTACATTGTGTGTAATGTTCTACTATATTATTCTTACATTGTAGGTAATGATGTACTATACTTACATTGTATGTAATGTTCTACTATTCTATGCTTAAATTGTGTGTAATCTTCTACTATACTTACATTGTAGGTAATGTTCTACTATGTTTACATTGTAGGTAATGTTCTACAATACTTACATTGTATGTAATGTTCTACTATACATACATTGTTTGTAATGTTCTACTATACTTACATTGTATGTAATGTTCTACTATACTTACATTGTAGGTAATGTTCTACTATACTTACATTGTATATAATGTTCTACTATACTTACATTGCATGTAATGTTCTACTATACTTACATTGTATGTAATGTTCTACTATGCTTACATTGCATGTAATGTTTTACTATACTTACATTGTAGGTAATGTTCTACTATACTATACTTACATTGTAGGTAATGTTCTACTGTACTATACTTACATTGTGTGTAATGTTCTACTATACTATACTTACATTGTATGTAATGTTCTCCTATACAATACTTACATTGTATGTAATGTTCTACTATACAATAATTACATTGTATGTACTGTTCTACTATATGTACATTGTATGTACCGTTCTACTATACCTATATTGTATGTACTGTTCTACTATACTTACGTTGTATGTAATGTTATACTATACTTACATTGTAGGTAATGTTCTACTATACTTACATTGTAGGTAATGTTCTACTATACTTACATTGTATGTAATGTTCTACTATACTTACACTGTAGGTAATGTTCTACTATACGTACATTATAGGTAATGTTCTACTATACTTACATTGTAGGTAATGTTCTACTATGCATACATTGTAGGTAATGTTCTACTATACTTACATTGCAGGTAATGTTCTACCATACTTACATTGTATGTAATGTTCTACTATATTTACATTGCATGTAATGTTCTACTATACTTACATTGTATGTAATGTTCTACTATACTGACATTGTAGGTAATGTTCTACTATACTTACATTGCATGTAATGTTCTACTATACTTACATTGTAGGTAAAGTTCTACTATACTTACATTGCATGTAATGTTCTACTATACCTACATTGTATGTAATGTTCTACTATGCTATACTTACATTGTAGGTAATGTTCTACTATACTTACATGGTTTGTAATGTTCTACTATACTATATTTACATTGTAGATAATGTTTTACTATACTAAGCTTACATTGTGTATAATGTTCTACTATACTATACTTACATTGTGTGTAATGTTCTACTATACTATTCTTACATTGTAGGTAATGTTCTACTATACTTACATCGTAGGTAATGTTCTACTATACTTATATTGTAGGTAATGTTCTACTATACTTACATTGTAGGTAATGTTCTACTATACTTACATTGTAGGTAATGTTCTACTATGCTTACATAGTGTGTAATGTTCTACTATACTTACATTGTAGGTAATGTTCTACTATTCTTACATTGTAGGTAATGTTCTACTATACTTACATTGTATGTAATGTTCTACTATACTTACATTGTAGGTAATGTTCTACTATACTTACATTGTATGTAATGTTCTACTATGCTTACATTGTATGTACTGTTCTACTATACTTACATTGTATGTAATGTTCTACTATACTTACATTGTATGTAATGTTCTACTATACTTACATTGTATGTAATGTTCTACTATATTATACTTACATTGTAGATAATGTTTTACTATACTATACTTACATTGTGTATAATGTTCTACTATACTATACTTACATTGTGTGTAATGTTCTACTATATTATTCTCATATTGTAGGTAATGTTCTACTATACTTACATTGTAGGTAATGTTCTACTATACTTACATTGTAGGTAATGTTCTACTATGCTTACATTGTGTGTAATCTTCTACTATACTTACATTGTATGTAATGTTCTACTATGCTTACATTGTATGTACTGTTCTACTATACTTACATTGTATGTAATGTTCTACTATACTTACATTGTATGTAATGTTCTACTATACTTACATTGTATGTAATGTTCTACTATATTATACTTACATTGTAGATAATGTTTTACTATACTATACTTACATTGTGTATAATGTTCTACTATACTATACTTACATTGTGTGTAATGTTCTACTATATTATTCTCATATTGTAGGTAATGTTCTACTATACTTACATTGTAGGTAATGTTCTACTATACTTACATTGTAGGTAATGTTCTACTATGCTTACATTGTGTGTAATCTTCTACTATACTTACATTGTAGGTAATGTTCTACTATACTTACATTGTAAGTAATGTTCTACTATACTTACATTGTATGTAATGTTCTACTATACTTACATTGTGTGTAATGTTCTACTATACTTACATTGTAGGTAATGTTCTACTATACTTACATTGTAGGTAATGTTCTACTATACTTACATTGTATGTAATGTTCTACTATGCTTACATTGTATGTAATGTTCTACTATGCTTACATTGCATGTAATGTTCTACTATACTTACATTGTATGTAATGTTCTACTATGCTTACATTGCATGTAATGTTCTACTATACTTACATTGTAGGTAATGTTCTACTATGCATACATTGTAGGTAATGTTCTACTATACTATACTTACATTGTAGGTAATGTTCTACTGTACTATACTTACATTGTGTGTAATGTTCTACTATACTATACTTACATTGTATGTAATGTTCTACTATACAATACTTACATTGTATGTAATGTTCTACTATACAATACTTACAGTGTATGTACTGTTCTACTATACGTACATTGTATGTACCGTTCTACTATACCTAAATTGTATGCACTGTTCTACTATACTTACGTTGTATGTAATGTTATACTATACTTACATTGTAGGTAATGTTCTACTATACTTACATTGTATGTAATGTTCTACTATACTTACATTGTATGTAATGTTCTACTATATACATTTAGTAATGTTCTACTATACTTACATTGTATGTAATGTTCTACTATACTATACTTACATTGTGTGTAATGTTCTACTATACTATTCTTACATTGTAGGTAATGTTCTACTATACTATACTTACATTGTGTGTAATGTTCTACTATACTATACTTACATTGTGTGTAATGTTCTACTATATTATACTTACATTGTGTGTAATGTTCTACTATATTATTCTTACATTGTAGGTAATGATGTACTATACTTACATTGTATGTAATGTTCTACTATTCTATGCTTAAATTGTGTGTAATCTTCTACTATACTTACATTGTAGGTAATGTTCTACTATGTTTACATTGTAGGTAATGTTCTACAATACTTACATTGTATGTAATGTTCTACTATACATACATTGTTTGTAATGTTCTACTATACTTACATTGTATGTAATGTTCTACTATACTTACATTGTAGGTAATGTTCTACTATACTTACATTGTATATAATGTTCTACTATACTTACATTGCATGTAATGTTCTACTATACTTACATTGTATGTAATGTTCTACTATGCTTACATTGCATGTAATGTTTTACTATACTTACATTGTAGGTAATGTTCTACTATACTATACTTACATTGTAGGTAATGTTCTACTGTACTATACTTACATTGTGTGTAATGTTCTACTATACTATACTTACATTGTATGTAATGTTCTACTATACAATACTTACATTGTATGTAATGTTCTACTATACAATACTTACATTGTATGTACTGTTCTACTATACGTACATTGTATGTACCGTTCTACTATACCTATATTGTATGTACTGTTCTACTATACTTACGTTGTATGTAATGTTATACTATACTTACATTGTAGGTAATGTTCTACTATACTTACATTGTAGGTAATGTTCTACTATACTTACATTGTATGTAATGTTCTACTATACTTACACTGTAGGTAATGTTCTACTATACGTACATTATAGGTAATGTTCTACTATACTTACATTGTAGGTAATGTTCTACTATGCATACATTGTAGGTAATGTTCTACTATACTTACATTGTAGGTAATGTTCTACTATACTATACTTACATTGTAGGTAATGTTCTACTATACTTACATTGCAGGTAATGTTCTACCATACTTACATTGTATGTAATGTTCTACTATATTTACATTGCATGTAATGTTCTACTATACTTACATTGTATGTAATGTTCTACTATACTGACATTGTAGGTAATGTTCTACTATACTTACATTGCATGTAATGTTCTACTATACTTACATTGTAGGTAAAGTTCTACTATACTTACATTGCATGTAATGTTCTACTATACCTACATTGTATGTAATGTTCTACTATGCTATACTTACATTGTAGGTAATGTTCTACTATACTTACATGGTTTGTAATGTTCTACTATACTATATTTACATTGTAGATAATGTTTTACTATACTAAGCTTACATTGTGTATAATGTTCTACTATACTATACTTACATTGTGTGTAATGTTCTACTATACTATTCTTACATTGTAGGTAATGTTCTACTATACTTACATCGTAGGTAATGTTCTACTATACTTATATTGTAGGTAATGTTCTACTATACTTACATTGTAGGTAATGTTCTACTATACTTACATTGTAGGTAATGTTCTACTATGCTTACATAGTGTGTAATGTTCTACTATACTTACATTGTAGGTAATGTTCTACTATACTTACATTGTAGGTAATGTTCTACTATACTTACATTGTATGTAATGTTCTACTATGCTTACATTGTATGTACTGTTCTACTATACTTACATTGTATGTAATGTTCTACTATACTTACATTGTATGTAATGTTCTACTATACTTACATTGTATGTAATGTTCTACTATATTATACTTACATTGTAGATAATGTTTTACTATACTATACTTACATTGTGTATAATGTTCTACTATACTATACTTACATTGTGTGTAATGTTCTACTATATTATTCTCATATTGTAGGTAATGTTCTACTATACTTACATTGTAGGTAATGTTCTACTATACTTACATTGTAGGTAATGTTCTACTATGCTTACATTGTGTGTAATCTTCTACTATACTTACATTGTAGGTAATGTTCTACTATACTTACATTGTAAGTAATGTTCTACTATACTTACATTGTATGTAATGTTCTACTATACTTACATTGTAGGTAATGTTCTACTATACTTACATTGTATGTAATGTTCTACTATATTTACATTGTATGTACTGTTCTACTATACTTACTTGTATATAATGTTCTACTATACTTACATTGTAGGTAATGTTCTACTATATTTACATTGCATGTAATGTTCTACTATACTTATATTACATGTAATGTTCTACTATACTTACATTGTAGGTAATGTTCTACTATGCATACATTGTAGGTAATGTTCTACTATACTATACTTACATTGTAGGTAATGTTCTACTATACTATACTTACATTGTATGTAATGTTCTACTATACAATACTTACATTGTATGTAATGTTCTACTATACCTACATTGTATGTTATGTTCTACTATTCTTACATTGTAGGTAATGTTCTACTATACTTACATTGCATGTAATGTTTTACTATACTTACATTGTATGTAATGTTATACTATACTATTCTTACATTGTATGTAATGTTCTACTATGCTTACATTGTATGTTATGTTCTACTATACTTACATTGTAGGTAATGTTCTACTATACTTACATTGTAGGTAATGTTCTACTACACTTACATTGCATGTAATGTTCTACTATACGTATATTATAGGTAATGTTCTACTATACTTACATTGTAGGTAATGTTCTACTATACTTACATTGTAGGTAATGTTCTACTATACTTACATTGTATGTAATGTTCTACTATACTTACATTGTAGGTAATGTTCTACTATACTTACATTGTATGTAATGTTCTACTATACTTACATTGTATGTAATGTTCTACTATACTTACATTGTATGTAATGTTCTACTATACTTACATTGTATGTAATGTTCTACTATACTTACATTGTATGTAATGTTCTACTATAATCTTACATTGTAGTATGTTCTACTATACTTACATTGTAATGTTCTACTATACTTACATTGTATGTAATGTTCTACTATATTACATTGTATGTAATGTTCTACTATACTTACATTGTAGGTAATGTTCTACTATACTTACATTGTAGGTAATGTTCTACTATACTTACATTGTATGTAATGCTACTATACTTACATTGTAGGTAATGTTCTACTATACTTACATTGTAGTAATGTTCTACTATACTTACATTGTATGTAATGTTCTACTATACTTACATTGTATGTAATGTTCTACTATACTTACATTGTATGTAATGTTCTACTATACTTACATTGTATGTAATGTTCTACTATACTTACATTGTAGGTAATGTTCTACTATACTTACATTGTAGGTAATGTTCTACTATACTATACTTACATTGTATGTAATGTTCTACTATACTTACATTGTATGTAATGTTCTACTATACTTACATTGTATGTAATGTTCTACTATACTTACATTGTAGGTAATGTTCTACTATACTTACATTGTATGTAATGTTCTACTATACTTACATTGTATGTAATGTTCTACTATACTATTCTTACATTGTATGTAATGTTCTACTATACTTACATTGTATGTTATGTTCTACTATGCTTACATTGTAGGTAATGTTCTACTATACTTACATTGCATGTAATGTTTTACTATACTTACATTGTATGTAATGTTATACTATACTATTCTTACATTGTATGTAATGTTCTACTATGCTTACATTGTATGTTATGTTCTACTATGCTTACATTGTAGGTAATGTTCTACTATACTTACATTGCATGTAATGTTTTACTATACTTACATTGTATGTAATGTTATACTATACTATTCTTACATTGTATGTAATGTTCTACTATACTTACATTGTAGGTAATGTTCTACTATACTATACTTACATTGTAGGTAATGTTCTACTATACTATACTTACATTGTATGTAATGTTCTACTATACAATACTTACATTGTGTGTAATGTTCTACTATACTATACTTACATTGTGTGTAATGTTCTACTATACTATACTTACATTGTGTGTAATGTTCTACTATATTATTCTTACATTGTAGGTAATGTTCTACTATACTATACTTACATTGTGTGTAATGTTCTACTATACTATACTTACATTGTGTGTAATGTTCTACTATACTTACATTGTGTGTAATGTTCTACTATATTATTCTTACATTGTAGGTAATGATGTACTATACTTACATTGTATGTAATGTTCTACTATTCTACACTTAAATTGTGTGTAATCTTCTACTATACTTACATTGTAGGTAATGTTCTACTATGTTAACATTGTAGGTAATGTTCTACAATACATACATTGTGTGTAATGTTCTACTATACTTACATTGTATATAATGTTCTACTATACTTACATTGTAGGTAATGTTCTACTATACTTACATTGTATGTAATGTTCTACTATACTTACATTGTATGTACTGTTCTACTATACTTACATTGTATGTAATGTTCTACTGTACTTACATTGTAGGTAATGTTCTACTATATTTACATTGCATGTAATGTTCTACTATACTTACATTGTGTGTAATGTTCTACTATACTTACATTGTAGGTAATGTTCTACTATACTTACATTGTAGGTAATGTTCTACTATACTTACATTGTATGTAATGTTCTACTATGCTTACATTGTATGTAATGTTCTACTATGCTTACATTGCATGTAATGTTCTACTATACTTACATTGTATGTAATGTTCTACTATGCTTACATTGCATGTAATGTTCTACTATACTTACATTGTAGGTAATGTTCTACTATGCATACATTGTAGGTAATGTTCTACTATACTATACTTACATTGTAGGTAATGTTCTACTGTACTATACTTACATTGTATGTAATGTTCTACTATACAATACTTACATTGTATGTAATGTTCTACTATACAATACTTACAGTGTATGTACTGTTCTACTATACGTACATTGTATGTACCGTTCTACTATACCTAAATTGTATGCACTGTTCTACTATACTTACGTTGTATGTAATGTTATACTATACTTACATTGTAGGTAATGTTCTACTATACTATACTTACATTGTGTGTAATGTTCTACTATACTATACTTACATTGTGTGTAATGTTCTACTATACTATACTTACATTGTGTGTAATGTTCTACTATATTATTCTTACATTGTAGGTAATGTTCTACTTTACTATACTTACATTGTGTGTAATGTTCTACTATACTATACTTACATTGTGTGTAATGTTCTACTATACTATACTTACATTGTGTGTAATGTTCTACTATACTATACTTACATTGTGTGTAATGTTCTACTATACTTACATTGTGTGTAATGTTCTACTATATTATTCTTACATTGTAGGTAATGATGTACTATACTTACATTGTATGTAATGTTCTACTATTCTATACTTAAATTGTGTGTAATCTTCTACTATGCTTACATTGTAGGTAATGTTCTACTATGTTTACATTGTAGGTAATGTTCTACAATACTTACATTGTATGTAATGTTCTACTATACATACATTGTGTGTAATGTTCTACTATACTTACATTGTATATAATGTTCTACTATACTTACATTGTAGGTAATGTTCTACTATACTTACATTGTATGTAATGTTCTACTATACTTACATTGTATGTACTGTTCTACTATACTTACATTGTATGTAATGTTCTACTGTACTTACATTGTAGGTAATGTTCTACTATATTTACATTGCATGTAATGTTCTACTATACTTACATTGTGTGTAATGTTCTACTATACTTACATTGTAGTAATGTTCTACTTACTTACATTGTAGGTAATGTTCTACTATATTACATTGTATGTAATGTTCTACTATGCTTACATTGTATGTAATGTTCTACTATGCTTACATTGTATGTAATGTTCTACTATACTTACATTGTATGTAATGTTCTACTATGCTTACATTGCATGTAATGTTCTACTATACTTACATTGTAGGTAATGTTCTACTATGCATACATTGTAGGTAATGTTCTACTATATTTACATTGTATGTAATGTTCTACTATACTTACATTGTATGTAATGTTCTACTATACTTACATTGTATGTAATGTTCTACTATACATACATTGTATGTAATGTTCTACTATACAATACTTACATTGTATGTAATGTTCTACTATACAATACTTACATTGTATGTACTGTTCTACTATACGTACATTGTATGTAATGTTCTACTATACTTACATTGTAGGTAATGTTCTACTATGCTTACATTGTAGGTAATGTTCTACTATACTTACATTGTAGGTAATGTTCTACTATACTATACTTACATTGTGTGTAATGTTCTACTATACTATACTTACATTGTGTGTAATGTTCTACTATACTATACTTACATTGTGTGTAATGTTCTACTATATTATTC
>CM026386.1:2577234-2594291 GCA_014843695.1 Archivesica marissinica | reverse complement strand
AACAGTCGTTGATATATGTAACTATGTAACAGTCGTTGATATATGTGCTATGTAACAGTCGTTCATATATGTAGCTATGTAACAGTCGTTGATATATGTAGCTATGGAACAGTCGTTGATATATTTAACTATGTATCAGTCGTTGATATGTGTTGCTCTGGAAAAGTCGTTGATATATGTAGCTATGGAACAGTCGTTGATATATGTAGCTATGGAACATTCGTTGATATATGAAACTATGGAACATTCGTTGATATATGTAGCTGTGGAACATTCATTGATATATGTAGCTGTGGAACAGTCGTTGATATATGTAGCTATGGAACAGTCGTTGATATATGTAACTATGGAACATTCGTTGATATATGTAGCTATGGAACAGTCGTTGATATATGTAGCTATGGAACAGTCGTTGATATATGTAGCTATGGAGCAGTTGTTGATATATGTAGCTATGGGACGGTCGTTGATATATGTAGCTATGGAGCAGTCGTTGATATATGTAGCTGTGGAACAGTCGTTGATATGTGTAGCTATGGACCAGTCATTGATATATGTATCTATGGTACAGTCGTTGCTATATGTAGCTATGTAACAGTCGTTGATATAGTTATCTATTGAACAGTCGTTGACAGATGTAGCTATGTAACAGTCGCTGTGATATATGTAGCTGTGGAACAGTCGTTGATATATGTAACTATGGATCAGTCGTTGATATATGTAACTATGGAACAGTCGTTGATATATGTTGCACTGGAACAGTCGTTGATATATGTAACTATGGAACAGTCGTTGGTATATGTAAATATGGAACAGTCGTTGATATATGTAGCTATGGAGCAGTCGTTAGTATATGTAACTATGGAACAGTCGCTGATATATGTAGCTATGGAACAGTCGTTGATATATGTAGCTATGGAGCAATCGTTGGTATATGTAACTATGGAACAGTCGCTGATATATGTAGCTATGGAACAGTCGTTGGTATATGTAAATATTGAACAGTTGTTGATATATGTAACTATGGAACATTCGTTGATATATGTAGCTATGGAACAGTCGTTGATATATGTAGCTATGGAACAGTCGTTGATATATGTAACCATTGAACAGTCGTTGATATATGTTGCTCTGGAACATTCGTTGGTATATGTAACTATGGAACAGTCGTTGATATATGTATCTATGGAACATTCGTTGATATATGTAGCTATGGAACAGTCGTTGATATATGTTGCTCTGGAACAGTCGTTGGTATATGTAACTATGGAACAGTCGTTGATATATGTTGCTCTGGAACATTCGTTGGTATATGTAACTATGGAACAGTCGTTGATATATGTATCTATGGAACATTCGTTGATATATGTAGCTATGGAACAGTCGTTGATATATGTAACTATGGAACAGTCGTTGGTATATGTAACTATGGAACAGTCGTTGATATATGTTGCTCTGGAACAGTCGTTGGTATATGTAACTATGGAACAGTCGTTGATATATGTTGCTCTGGAACATTCGTTGGTATATGTAACTATGGAACAGTCGTTGATATATGTTGCTATGGAACATTCGTTGATATATGTAACTATGGAACAGTCGTTGATATATGTAACTATGGAACAGTCGTTGATATATGTTGCTCTGGAATAGTCGTTGGTATATGTAGCTATGGAACAGTCGTTGGTATATGTAACTATGGAACAGTCATTGGTATATGTAGCTATGGAACAGTCGTTGGTATATGTAACTATGGAACAGTCGTTGATATATGTAACTATGGAACAGTCGTTGATATATGTAACTATGGAACAGTCGTTGGTGTATGTAACTGTGGAACAGTCGTTGATATATGTAGCTATGGAACAGTCATTGATATATGTTACTATGGTACAGTCGTTGATATTTGTAGCTATGTAACAGTCGTTGATATATGTTGCTATGGAGCAGTCGTTGATATATGTTGCTATGGGGCAGTCGTTGATATGTGTAGTTATGGGACGGTCGTTGATATATGTAGCTATGGAACAGTCGTTGATATATGTAGCTGTGGAACAGTCGTTGATATATGTAGCTATGGAACAGTCATTGATATATGTTACTATGGTACAGTCGTTGATATATGTAGCTATGTAACAGTCGTTGATATATGTAGCTATGTAACAGTCGTTGATATATGTAGCTATGTAACAATCGTTGATATATGTAGCTATGTAACAGTCGTTGATATATGTAGCTATGGAGCAGTCGTTGGTATATGTAACTATGGAACAGTCGCTGATATATGTAGCTATGGAACAGTCGTTGGTATATGTAACTATGGAACAGTTGTTGATATATGTAACTATGGAACATTCGTTGATATATGTAGCTATGGAACAGTCGTTGATATATGTAGCTATGGAACAGTCGTTGATATATGTAACCATTGAACAGTCGTTGATATATGTTGCTCTGGAACAGTCGTTGTTATATGTAACTATGGAACAGTCGTTGATATATGTTGCTCTGGAACATTCGTTGGTATATGTAACTATGGAACATTCGTTGATATATGTATCTATGGAACATTCGTTGATATATGTAGCTATGGAACAGTCGTTGATATATGTAACTATGGAACAGTCGTTGGTATATGTAACTATGGAACAGTCGTTGGTATATGTTGCTCTGGAACAGTCGTTGGTATATGTAACTATGGAACAGTCGTTGATATATGTTGCTCTGGAACATTCGTTGGTATATGTAACTATGGAACAGACGTTGATATATGTTGCTATGGAACATTCGTTGATATATGTAACTATGGAACAGTCGCTGATATATGTAACTATGGAACAGTCGTTGATATATGTTGCTCTGGAATAGTCGTTCGTATATGTAGCTATGGAACAGTAGTTGGTATATGTAACTATGGAACAGTCATTGGTATATGTAGCTATGGAACAGTCGTTGGTATATGTAACTATGGAACAGTCGTTGATATATGTAACTATGGAACAGTCGTTGATATATGTAACTATGGAACATTCGTTGGTGTATGTAACTGTGGAACAGTCGTTGATATATGTAGCTATGGAACAGTCATTGATATATGTTACTATGGTACAGTCGTTGATATTTGTAGCTATGTAACAGTCGTTGATATATGTTGCTATGGAGCAGTCGTTAATATATGTTGCTATGGGGCAGTCGTTGATATGTGTAGTTATGGGACGGTCGTTGATATATGTAGCTATGGCACAGTCGTTGATATATGTAGCTGTGGAACAGTCGTTGATATATGTAGCTATGGAACAGTCATTGATATATGTTACTATGGTACAGTCGTTGATATATGTAGCTATGTAATAGTCGTTGATATATGTAGCTATGTAACAGTCGTTGATATATGTAGCTATGTAACAGTCGTTGATATATGTAGCTATGGAACAGTCGTTGATATATGTAGCTATGGAGCAGTTGTTGATATATGTAGCTATGGGACGGTCGTTGATATATGTAGCTATGGAGCAGACGTTGATATATGTAGCTGTGGAACAGTCGTTGATATGTGTAGCTATGGACCAGTCATTGATATATGTTACTATGGTACAGTCGTTGCTATACGAAGCTATGTAAAAGTCGTTGATATAGTTAGCTATTGAACAGTCGTTGACAGATGTAGCTATGTAACAGTCGCTGTGATATATGTAGCTGTGGAACAGTCGTTGATATATGTAACTATGGATCAGTCGTTGATATGTAACTATGGAACAGTCGTTGATATATGTTGCACTGGAACAGTCGTTGATATATGTAACTATGGAACAGTCGTTGGTATATGTAAATATGGAACAGTCGTTGATATATGTAGCTATGGAGCAGTCATTGGTATATGTAACTATGGAACAGTCGCTGATATATGTAGCTATGGAACAGTCGTTGATATATGTAGCTATGGAGCAGTCGTTGGTATATGTAACTATGGAACAGTCGCTGATATATGTAGCTATGGAACAGTCGTTGGTATATGTAACTATGGAACAGTTGTTGATATATGTAACTATGGAACATTCGTTGATATATGTAGCTATAGAACAGTCGTTGATATATGTAGCTATGGAACAGTCGTTGATATATGTAACCATTGAACAGTCGTTGATATATGTTGCTCTGGAACAGTCGTTCGTATATGTAATTATGGAACAGTCGTTAATATATGTTGCTCTGGAACATTCGTTGGTATATGTAACTATGGAACAGTCGTTGATATATGTATATATGGAACATTCGTTGATATATGTAGCTATGGAACAGTCGTTGATATATGTAACTATGGAACAGTCGTTGGTATATGTAACTATGGAACAGTCGTTAGTATATGTAACTATGGAACAGTCGTTGATATATGTTGCTCTGGAACATTCGTTGGTATATGTAACTATGGAACAGTCGTTGATATATGTTGCTATGGAACATTCGTTGATATATGTAACTATGGAACAGTCGTTGATATATGTAACTATGGAACAGTCGTTGATATATGTTGCTCTGGAATAGTCGTTGGTATATGTAGCTATGGAACAGTCGTTGGTATATGTAACTATGGAACAGTCATTGGTATATGTAGCTATGGAACAGTCGTTGGTATATGTAACTATGGAACAGTCGTTGATATATGTAACTATGGAACAGTCGTTGATATATGTAGCTATGGAACAGTCGTTGGTGTATGTAACTGTGGAACAGTCGTTGATATATGTAGCTATGTAACAGTCGTTGATATATTTTGCTATGGAGCAGTCGTTGATATATGTTGCTATGGGGCAGTCGTTGATATGTGTAGTTATAGGACGGTCGTTGATATATGTAGCTGTGGAACAGTCGTTGATATATGTAGCTGTGGAACAGTCGTTGATATATGTAGCTATGGAACAGTCATTGATATATGTTACTATGGAACAGTCGTTGATATATGTAGCTATGGAGCAGTCGTTGGTATATGTAACTATGGAACTGTCGCTGATATATGTAGCTATGGAACAGTCGTTGGTATATGTAACTATGTAACAGTCGTTGATATATGTTGCTCTGGAACAGTCGTTGATATATGTAACTATGGAACAGTCGTTGGTATATGTAACTATGGAACAGTCGTTGATATATGTAGCTATGGAGCAGTCGTTCGTATATGTAACTATGGAACTGTCGCTGATATATGTAGCTATGGAACAGTCGTTGATATATGTAGCTATGGAGCAGTCGTTGGTATATGTAACTATGGAACAGTCGCTGATATATGTAGCTATGGAACAGTCGTTGGTATATGTAACTATGGAACAGTCGTTGATATATGTAGCTATGGAACATTCGTTGATATATGTAGCCATGGAACAGTCGTTGATATATGTAGCTATGGAACAGTCGTTGATATATGTAACTATGGAACAGTCGTTGGTATATGTAACTATGGAACAGTCGTTGATATATGTAACTATGGAACATTCGTTGATATATGTAGCTATGGAACAGTCGTTGATATATGTAACTATGGAACAGTCGTTGGTTTATGTAACTATGGAACAGTAGTTTATATATGTTGCTCTGGAACAGTCGTTGGCATATGTAACTATGGAACAGTCGTTGATATATGTTGCTCTGGAACATTCCTTGGTATATGTAACTATGGAACAGTCGTTGATATATGTTGCTAGGGAACATTCGTTGATATATGTATCTATGGAACAGTCGTTGATATATGTAACTATGGAACAGTCGTTGATATATGTAGCTATGGAACAGTCGTTGATATATGTAACTTTGGAACAGTCGTTGGTATATGTAACTATGGAACAGTCGTTGATATATGTTGCTCTGGAACAGTCGTTGGCATATGTAACTTTGGAACAGTCGTTGATATATGTTGCTCTGGAACATTCCTTGGTATATGTAACTATGGAACAGTCGTTGATATATGTTGCTAGGGAACATTCGTTGATATATGTATCTATGGAACAGTCGTTGATATATGTAACTATGGAACAGTCGTTGATATATGTTGCTCTGGAACAGTCGTTGGTATATGTAGCTATGGAACAGTCGTTGGTATATGTAACTATGGAACAGTTATTGGTATATGTAGCTATGGAATAGTCGTTGGTATATGTAACTATGGAACAGTCGTTGATATATGTAACTATGGAACATTCGTTGATATATGTAGCTCTGGAACAGTCGTTGATATATGTAGCTATGTAACAGTCGTTGATATATGTAGCTATGGAACAGTCGTTGATATATGTAGCTATGGAACAGTCGTTGATATATGTAGCTATGGAACAGTCGTTGTATATGTAGCTATGGAACAGTCGTTGATATATGTAGCTATGGAACAGTCGTTGGTATATGTAACTATGGAACAGTCGTTGATATATGTAACTATGGAACATTCGTTGATATATGTAGCTATGGAACAGTCGTTGATATATGTAGCTATGGAACAGTCGTTGGTATATGTAACTATGGAACAGTCGTTGATATATGTAGCTATGGAACAGTCGTTGGTATATGTAACTATGGAACAGTCGTTGATATATGTAGCTATGGAACATTCGTTGATATTTTAGCTATGAACATCTTGTTTTGGTGTGGTATATGTAACTATGGAACAGTCGTTGATATATGTTGCTATGGAACATTCGTTGATATATGTATCTATGGAACAGTCGTTGATATATGTAACTATGGAACAGTCGTTGATATATGTAGCTATGGAACAGTCGTTGATATATGTAACTATGGAACAGTCGTTGGTATATGTAACTATGGAACAGTCGTTGATATATGTTGCTCTGGAACAGTCGTTGGTATATGTAACTATGGAACAGTCGTTGATATATGTTGCTCTGGAACATTCGTTGATATATGTAGCTATGGAACAGTCGTTGATATATGTTGCTAGGGAACATTCGTTGATATATTTTATCTATCGAACAGTCGTTGATATATGTAACTATGGAACAGTCGTTGATATATGTGCTCTGGAAGTCGTTGGTATATGATGGAACAGTCGTTGGTATATGTAGCTATGGAACAGTCGTTGGTATATGTCTATGGAACAGTCGTTGATATATGTAACTATGGAACAGTCGTTGATATATGTAACTATGGAACATTCGTTGATATATGTAGCTTGTAACAGTCGTTGATTATGTATTTATAGCTTGATATATGTAGCTATGGAACAGTCGTTGATATATGTAGCTATGGAACAGTCGTTGATATATGTAGCTATGGAGCAGTTGTTGATATATGTAGCTATGGGACTGTCGTTGATATATGTAGCTATGGAGCAGTCGTTGATATATGTAGCTGTGGAACAGTCGTTGATATGTGTAGCTATGGAACAGTCATTGATATATGTTACTATGGTACAGTCGTTGCTATATGTAGCTATGTAACAGTCGTTGATATAGTTAGCTATTGAACAGTCCTTGACAGATGTAGCTATGTAACAGTCGCTGTGATATATGTAGCTGTGGAACAGTCGTTGATATATGTAACTATGGAACAGTCGTTGATATATGTAACTATGGAACAGTCGTTGGTATATGTAACTATGGAACAGTCGTTGATATATGTAGCTATGGAACAGTCGTTGGTACATCTAAATATAGAACAGTCGTTGGTATATGTAACTATGGAACAGTCGTTGGTATATGTAACTATGTAACAGTCGTTGATATATGTTGCTCTGGAACAGTCGTTGATATATGTAACTATGGAACAGTCGTTGGTATATGTAACTATGGAACAGTCGTTGATATATGTAGCTATGGAGCAGTCGTTCGTATATGTAACTATGGAACTGTCGTCTGATATATGTAGCTATGGAACAGTCGTTGATATATGTAGCTATGGAGCAGTCGTTGGTATATGTAACTATGGAACAGTCGCTGATATATGTAGCTATGGAACAGTCGTTGGTATTTGTAACTATGGAACAGTCGTTGATATATGTAGCTATGTAACAGTCGTTGATATATGTAGCTATGGAACAGTCGTTGATATATGTAACTATGTAACAGTCGTTGATATATGTCTATGTAACAGTCGTTCATATATGTAGCTATGTAACAGTCGTTCATATATGTAGCTATGGAACAGTCGTTGATATATTTAACTATGTATCAGTCGCTGATATGTGTTGCTCTGGAAAAGTCGTTGATATATGTAGCTATGGAACAGTCGTTGACATATGTAGCTATGGAACATTCGTTGATATATGAAACTATGGAACATTCGTTGATATATGTAGCTGTGGAACATTCATTGATATATGTAGCTGTGGAACAGTCGTTGATATATGTAGCTATGGAACAGTCGTTGATATATGTAACAATGGAACATTCGTTGATATATGTAGCTATGGAACAGTCGTTGATATATGTAGCTATGGAACAGTCGTTAATATATGTAGCTATGGAGCAGTTGTTGATGTATGTAGCTATGGGACGGTCGTTGATATATGTAGCTATGGAGCAGTCGTTGATATATGTAGCTGTGGAACAGTCGTTGATATGTGTAGCTATGGAACAGTCATTGATATATGTTACTATGGTACAGTCGTTGCTATATGTAGCTATGTAACAGTCGTTGATATAGTTAGCTATTGAACAGTCCTTGACAGATGTAGCTATGTAACAGTCGCTGTGATATATGTAGCTGTGGAACAGTCGTTGATATATGTAACTATGGAACAGTCGTTGATATATGTAACTATGGAACAGTCGTTGGTATATGTAACTATGGAACAGTCGTTGATATATGTAGCTATGGAACAGTCGTTGGTACATCTAAATATAGAACAGTCGTTGGTATATGTAACTATGGAACAGTCGTTGGTATATGTAACTATGTAACAGTCGTTGATATATGTTGCTCTGGAACAGTCGTTGATATATGTAACTATGGAACAGTCGTTGGTATATGTAACTATGGAACAGTCGTTGATATATGTAGCTATGGAGCAGTCGTTCGTATATGTAACTATGGAACTGTCGTTGATATATGTAGCTATGGAGCAGTCGTTGGTATATGTAACTATGGAACAGTCGCTGATATATGTAGCTATGGAACAGTCGTTGGTATATGTAACTATGGAACAGTCGTTGATATATGTAGCTATGGAACATTCGTTGATATATGTAGCTATGGAACAGTCGTTGATATATGTAGCTATGGAACAGTCGTTGATATATGTAACTATGGAACAGTCGTTGGTATATGTAACTATGGAACAGTCGTTGATATAGTATATGTAACTATGGAACAGTCGTTGATATATGTACTATGGAACAGTCGTTGATATATGTAACTATGGAACAGTCGTTGGTATATGTAACTATGGAACAGTCGTTGATATATGTAGCTATGGAACAGTCGTTGATATATGTAGCTATGGAACAGTCGTTGATATATGTAACTATGGAACAGTCGTTGATATATGTAGCTATGGAACATTCGTTGATATATGTAGCTATGGAACAGTCGTTGATATATGTAGCTATGGAACAGTCGTTGATATATGTAACTATGGAACAGTCGTTGGTATATGTAACTATGGAACAGTCGTTGATATATGTAACTATGGAACATTCGTTGATATATGTAGCTATGGAACAGTCGTTGATATATGTAACTATGGAACAGTCGTTGGTATATGTAACTATGGAACAGTCGTTGATATATGTTGCTCTGGAACAGTCGTTGGCATATGTAACTATGGAACAGTCGTTGATATATGTTGCTCTGGAACATTCCTTGGTATATGTAACTATGGAACAGTCGTTGATATATGTTGCTAGGGAACATTCGTTGATATATGTATCTATGGAACAGTCGTTGATATATGTAACTATGGAACAGTCGTTGATATATGTAGCTATGGAACAGTCGTTGATATATGTAACTATGGAACAGTCGTTGGTATATGTAACTATGGAACAGTCGTTGATATATGTTGCTCTGGAACATTCGTTGGTATATGTAACTATGGAACAGTCGTTGATATATGTTGCTCTGGAACATTCGTTGGTATATGTAACTATGGAACAGTCGTTGATATATGTTGCTAGGGAACATTCGTTGATATATGTATCTATGGAACAGTCGTTGATATATGTAACTATGGAACAGTCGTTGATATATGTTGCTCTGGAACAGTCGTTGGTATATATAGCTATGGAACAGTCGTTGGTATATGTAACTATGGAACAGTCATTGGTATATGTAGCTATGGAACAGTCGTTGGTATATGTAACTATGGAAGAGTCGTTGATATATGTAACTATGGAACATTCGTTGATATATGTAGCTCTGGAACAGTCGTTGATATATGTAGCTATGTAACAGTCGTTGATATATGTAGCTATGGAACAGTCGTTGATATATGTAGCTATGGAACAGTCGTTGATATATGTAGCTATGGAGCAGTTGTTGATATATGTAGCTATGGGACTGTCGTTGATATATGTAGCTATGGAGCAGTCGTTGATATATGTAGCTGTGGAACAGTCGTTGATATGTGTAGCTATGGAACAGTCATTGATATATGTTACTATGGTACAGTCGTTGCTATATGTAGCTATTTAACAGTCGTTGATATAGTTAGCTATTGAACAGTCCTTGACAGATGTAGCTATGTAACAGTCGCTGTGATATATGTAGCTGTGGAACAGTCGTTGATATATGTAACTATGGAACAGTCGTTGATATATGTAACTATGGAACAGTCGTTGGTATATGTAACTATGGAACAGTCGTTGATATATGTAGCTATGGAACAGTCGTTGGTACATCTAAATATAGAACAGTCGTTGGTATATGTAACTATGGAACAGTCGTTGGTATATGTAACTATGTAACAGTCGTTGATTTATGTTGCTCTGGAACAGTCGTTGATATATGTAACTATGGAACAGTCGTTGGTATATGTAACTATGGAACAGTCGTTGATATATGTAGCTATGGAGCAGTCGTTCGTATATGTAACTATGGAACTGTCGCTGATATATGTAGCTATGGAACAGTCGTTGATATATGTAGCTATGGAGCAGTCGTTGGTATATGTAACTATGGAACAGTCGCTGATATATGTAGCTATGGAACAGTCGTTGGTATATGTAACTATGGAACAGTCGTTGATATATGTAGCTATGGAACAGTCGTTGATATATGTAACTATGGAACAGTCGTTGTATATGTACTATGAACAGTCGTGTTGTTGTCGTTGGTATATGTAACTATGGAACAGTCGTTGATATATGTAGCTATGGAACAGTCGTTGATATATGTAGCTATGGAACAGTCGTTGATATATGTAGCTATGTAACAGTCGTTGATATATGTAGCTATGGAACAGTCGTTGATATATGTAACTATGGAACAGTCGTTGATATATGTAGCTATGGAACAGTCGTTGATATATGTAGCTATGTAACAGTCGTTGATATATGTAGCTATGGAACAGTCGTTGATATATGTAACTATGGAACAGTCGTTGATATATGTAGCTATGGAACAGTCGTTGATATATGTAGCTATGGAACAGTCGTTGATATATGTAGCTATGGAACAGTCGTTGATATATGTAACTATGTAACAGTCGTTGATATGTGTTGCTCTGGAAAAGTCGTTGATATATGTAGCTATGGAACAGTCGTTGATATATGTAGCTATGGAACATTCGTTGATATATGTAACTATGGAACAGTCGTTGATATATGTAGCTATGGAACAGTCGTTGATATATGTAGCTATGGAACAGTCGTTGATATATGTAGCTATGGAACAGTCGTTGATATATGTAGCTATGGAACAGTCGTTGATATATGTAGCTATGGAACAGTCGTTGATATATGTAACTATGGAACAGTCGTTGGTATATGTAGCTATGGAACAGTCGTTGATATATGTTGCTATGGAACAGTCGTTGTATATGTAGCTATGGAACAGTCGTTGGTATATGTACTATGGAACAGTCGTTGTATATGTAACTATGGAACAGTCGTTGATATATGTTGCTATGGAACAGTCGTTGATATATGTAGCTATGGAACAGTCGTTGGTATATGTAACTATGGAACAGTCGTTGATATATGTAGCTATGGAACAGTCGTTGGTATATGTAACTATGGAACAGTCGTTGATATATGTAGCTATGGAACAGTCGTTGATATATGTAGCTATGGAACAGTCGTTGATATATGTAACTATGGAACAGTCGTTGGTATATGTAACTATGGAACAGTCGTTGATATATGTAGCTATGGAACAGTCGTTGATATATGTAGCTATGGAACAGTCGTTGATATATGTAGCTATGGAACAGTCGTTGATATATGTAACTATGGAACAGTCGTTGGTATATGTAACTATGGAACAGTCGTTGATATATGTAGCTATGGAACAGTCGTTGATATATGTACTATGGAACAGTCGTTGATATATGTGCTATGGAACAGTCGTTGTATATGTAACTATGGAACAGTCGTTGATATATGTAGCTATGGAACAGTCGTTGATATATGTAGCTATGGAACAGTCGTTGATATATGTAACTATGGAACAGTCGTTGATATATGTAGCTATGGAACAGTCGTTGATATATGTAGCTATGGAACAGTCGTTGATATATGTAGCTATGGAACAGTCGTTGATATATGTAGCTATGGAACAGTCGTTGATATATGTAACTATGGAACAGTCGTTGATATATGTAGCTATGGAACAGTCGTTGATATATGTAGCTATGGAACAGTCGTTGATATATGTAGCTATGGAACAGTCGTTGATATATGTAGCTATGGAACAGTCGTTGATATATGTAGCTATGGAACAGTCGTTGATATATGTAACTATGGAACAGTCGTTGATATATGTACTATGGAACAGTCGTTGATATATGTCTATGAACAGTCGTTGATATTTGCTTGAACAGTCGTTGTTGTAGCTATGTAACAGTCGTTGATATATGTAGCTATGGAACAGTCGTTGATATATGTAACTATGGAACAGTCGTTGATATATGTAACTATGGAACAGTCGTTGGTATATGTAACTATGGAACAGTCGTTGATATATGTAGCTATGGAACAGTCGTTGGTACATCTAAATATAGAACAGTCGTTGGTATATGTAACTATGGAACAGTCGTTGGTATATGTAACTATGTAACAGTCGTTGATATATGTTGCTCTGGAACAGTCGTTGATATATGTAACTATGGAACAGTCGTTGGTATATGTAACTATGGAACAGTCGTTGATATATGTAGCTATGGAGCAGTCGTTCGTATATGTAACTATGGAACTGTCGCTGATATATGTAGCTATGGAACAGTCGTTGATATATGTAGCTATGGAGCAGTCGTTGGTATATGTAACTATGGAACAGTCGCTGATATATGTAGCTATGGAACAGTCGTTGGTATATGTAACTATGGAACAGTCGTTGATATATGTAGCTATGGAACATTCGTTGATATATGTAGCTATGGAACAGTCGTTGATATATGTAGCTATGGAACAGTCGTTGATATATGTAACTATGGAACAGTCGTTGGTATATGTAACTATGGAACAGTCGTTGATATATGTAACTATGGAACATTCGTTGATATATGTAGCTATGGAACAGTCGTTGATATATGTAACTATGGAACAGTCGTTGGTATATGTAACTATGGAACAGTCGTTGATATATGTTGCTCTGGAACAGTCGTTGGCATATGTAACTATGGAACAGTCGTTGATATATGTTGCTCTGGAACATTCGTTGGTATATGTAACTATGGAACAGTCGTTGATATATGTTGCTAGGGAACATTCGTTGATATATGTATCTATGGAACAGTCGTTGATATATGTAACTATGGAACAGTCGTTGATATATGTAGCTATGGAACAGTCGTTGATATATGTAACTATGGAACAGTCGTTGGTATATGTAACTATGGAACAGTCGTTGATATATGTTGCTCTGGAACATTCGTTGGTATATGTAACTATGGAACAGTCGTTGATATATGTTGCTCTGGAACATTCGTTGGTATATGTAACTATGGAACAGTCGTTGATATATGTTGCTAGGGAACATTCGTTGATATATGTATCTATGGAACAGTCGTTGATATATGTAACTATGGAACAGTCGTTGATATATGTTGCTCTGGAACAGTCGTTGGTATATATAGCTATGGAACAGTCGTTGGTATATGTAACTATGGAACAGTCATTGGTATATGTAGCTATGGAACAGTCGTTGGTATATGTAACTATGGAACAGTCGTTGATATATGTAACTATGGAACATTCGTTGATATATGTAGCTATGGAACAGTCGTTGATATATGTAGCTATGTAACAGTCGTTGATATATGTAGCTATGGAACAGTCGTTGATATATGTAGCTATGGAACAGTCGTTGATATATGTAGCTATGGAACAGTCGTTGATATATGTATTGGTGTTGTTGTTTGGGTGTTGTTTGTGCTATGGAACAGTCGTTGATATATGTAGCTATGGAACAGTCGTTGATATATGTGCTGTGGAACAGTCGTTTATGTGTAGCTATGGAACAGTCGTTGATATATGTTACTATGGTACAGTCGTTGATATATGTAGCTATGTAACAGTCGTTGATATAGTTAGCTATTGAACAGTCTTGATATATGTAGCTATGTAACAGTCGTTGATATATGTAGCTGTGGAACAGTCGTTGATATATGTAACTATGGAACAGTCGTTGATATATGTAACTATGGAACAGTCGTTGGTATATGTAACTATGGAACAGTCGTTGATATATGTAGCTATGGAACAGTCGTTGGTATATGTAACTATGGAACAGTCGTTGGTATATGTAACTATGGAACAGTCGTTGATATATGTAGCTATGGACAGTCGTTGGTATATGTAACTATGGAACAGTCGTTGATATATGTAGCTATGGAGCAGTCGTTGGTATATGTAACTATGGAACAGTCGTTGATATATGTAGCTATGGAACAGTCGTTGATATATGTAACTATGGAACAGTCGTTGATATATGTAGCTATGGAACAGTCGTTGATATATGTAGCTATGGAACAGTCGTTGGTATATTAGCTATGGAACAGTCGTGGTATATGTACTATGGACAGTCGTTGGTATATGTAGCTATGGAACAGTCGTTGATATATGTAGCTATGGAACAGTCGTTGATATATGTAACTATGGAACAGTCGTTGATATATGTAGCTATGGAACAGTCGTTGATATATGTAGCTATGGAACAGTCGTTGATATATGTAACTATGGAACAGTCGTTGATATATGTTGCTATGGAACAGTCGTTGGTATATGTAACTATGTAACAGTCGTTGATTTATGTAGCTATGGAACAGTCGTTGATATATGTTGCTATGGAACATTCGTTGGTATATGTAACTATGGAACAGTCGTTGATATATGTAACTATGGAACAGTCGTTGATATATGTAGCTATGGAACAGTCGTTGATATATGTAACTATGGAACAGTCGTTGGTATATGTAACTATGGAACAGTCGTTGATATATGTAGCTATGGAACAGTCGTTGGTATATGTAACTATGGAACAGTCGTTGATATATGTTGCTCTGGAACATTCGTTGGTATATGTAACTATGGAACAGTCGTTGATATATGTTGCTATGGAACATTCGTTGATATATGTAACTATGGAACAGTCGTTGATATATGTAGCTATGGAGCAGTCGTTGGTATATGTTGCTATGGAACAGTCGTTGGTATATGTAGCTATGGAACAGTCGTTGGTATATGTAACTATGGAACAGTCGTTGATATATGTTGCTATGGAACATTCGTTGGTATTTGTATCTATGGAACAGTCGTTGATATATGTAGCTATGTAACAGTCGTTGATATATGTAGCTATGGAACAGTCGTTGATATATGTAACTATGTAACAGTCGTTGATATATGTAGCTATGTAACAGTCGTTCATATATGTAGCTATGTAACAGTCGTTCATATATGTAGCTATGGAACAGTCGTTGATATTGGAACAGTCGTTGATATATGTTGCTCTGGAATAGTCGTTGGTATATGTAGCTATGGAACAGTCGTTGGTATATGTAACTATGGAACAGTCGTTGGTATATGTAACTATGGAACAGTCGTTAATATATGTAGCTATGGAACAGTCGTTGATATATGTAGCTATGGAACAGATGTTGATATATGTAACTTTGGAACAGTCATTGATATATGTTACTATGTATGTCAATTATTATTGTTATCATTAGCACACCACCCACCGATTAAGATAGCGAGTTGCCAGCAGTAAAAAGGTGAACAACTACAGACAGGAACAATAGGTTAGGTTAACATATTCACATCTAGCTTCAAAGTACAATAAAACAGTTTTTATTACATCTCAACTTCAAACTACTTTTATTGCACCACAAAGTTCGTTTAATTGTCATTAGAAACAAGAATGCTAACAGTTATCACCTCAAGTACTTCAATGTTCATGTTGATACTGATAGGTAGGCTTGCATTCAACTCAGTATCCTGGCTGTCCGATTAGCGCTGTGGTTAGCGCACTCGCTTCTCACCAATACAACCTGGGTTCCATCCTCGGACCGGCCGGGCAGTATGTGAGATGTGACGGTGGTCGCCAGATCGGACAGGTGGATTTACTCCGGGTACTCCGGTGTCCTCTCACACAAATAGCCACATACACGCTTTCATCCGCGCCAACGAGAGTGATTAATATAAGTTCTTAGAACTTGCTTCGAAATCGTTGTAAAATATAATAAAGTTTAAACGCAGTATGCCCGTTTAAATGCATCGCTACTACAAATACTTCCGAACTCATTTGAATACTATCATGAAATCAATAACAGTGTTGTTGTCGTCTACAAACTTTCAAAAGTGAAACTAGGATTTCATATAACGGTCATCCACGCTCCTGAATTGGTGTTTGTTTACTATTGGAGTCAATACTAAGCGCGTGATACTGTCGCTTAG
>CM026386.1:2543954-2576234 GCA_014843695.1 Archivesica marissinica | reverse complement strand
GTAGCCCAGTCATTCAATAGCCCAGTCATTCAGTAGCCCAGTCATTCAGTAGCCCAGTCATTCAGTAGCCCATTCATTCAGTAGCCCAGTCATTCAGTAGCCCAGTCATTCAGTAGCCCAGTCATTATGTAGCCCAGTCATTCAGTAGCCCAGTCATTCAGTAGCCCATTCATTCAGTAGCCCATTCATTCAGTAGCCCAGTCATTCAGTAGCCCATTCATTCAGTAGCCCAGTCATTCAGTAGTCCAGTCATTCAGTAGCCCAGTCATTCAGTAGCCCATTCATACAGTAGCCCAGTCATTCAGTAGCCCAGTCATTCAGTAGTCCAGTCATTCAGTAGTCCAGTCATTCAGTAGTCCAGTCATTCAGTAACCCAGTCATTCAGTAGTCCAGTCATTCAGTAGTCCAGTCATTCAGTAGCCCAGTCATTCAATAGTTCAGTCATTCAGTAGCCCAGACATTCAGTAGTCCAATCAGTCAATAGTCCAGTCATTCAGTAGCCCAGTCATTCAGTAGGACAGTCATTCAATAGTTCAGTCATTCAATAGTCCAGTCATTCAGTAGTCCAATCAGTCAATAGTCCAGTCATTCAGTAACCCAGTCATTCAGTAGTCCAATCAGTCAATAGTCCAGTCATTCAGTAGCCCAGACATTCAGTAGTCCAATCAGTTAATAGTCCAGTCCATTCAGTAGCCCACTCATTCAATAGTTCAGTCATTCGGTAGTCCAGTCATTCAGTAGTCCAGTCATTCAGTAGTCCAGTCATTCAGTAACCCAGTCATTCAGTAGTACAGTCATTCAGTAGTCCAGTCATTCAGTAGCCCAATCATTCAGTAGTTCAGTCAATCAGTAGCCCAGACATTCAGTAGTCCAATCAGTCAATAATCCAGTCATTCAGTAGCCCAGTCATTCAATAGTTCAGTCATTCAATAGTCCAGTCATTCAGTAGTCCAATCAGTCAACAGTCCAGTCATTCAGTAACCCAGTCATTCAGTAGTCTAATCAGTCAATAGACCAGTCATTCAGTAGCCCAGACATTCAGTAGTCCAATCAGTCAATAGTCCAGTCATTCAGTAGCCCAGTCATTCAATAGTTCAGTCATTCAGTAGTCCAGTCATTCAGTAGTCCAGTCATTCAGTAACCCAGTCATTCAGTAGTCCAGTCATTCAGTAGCCCAGACATTCAGTAGCCCAGACATTCAGTAGCCCAGTCATTCAATAGTCCAGTCATTCAATAGTCCAGACATTCAGTAGCCCAGACATTCAGTAGCCCAGACATTCAGTAGCCCAGACATTCAGTAGCCCAGACATTCAGTAGCCCAGTCATTCAATAGTCCAGTCATTCAATAGTCCAGACATTCAGTAGCCCAGACATTCAGTAGCCCAGACATACAGTAGCCCAGTCATTCAGTAGTCCAATCATACAGTAGTCCAATCATACAGTAGTTCAATCATTCAGTAGCCCATTCATACAGTAGCCCATCCATACAGTAGTCCATTCATTCAGTATTCCAGTCATTCAATAGTCCAATCATTCAGTAGTCCAGTCATTCAGTAACCCAGTCATTCAGTAGTCCAGTCATTCAATAGTCCAGTCATTCAGTAGTCCAGTCATTCAGTAACCCAGTCATTCAGTAACCCAGTCATTCAGTAGTCCAGTCATTCAGTAACCCAGTCATTCAGTAGTCCAGTCATTCAATAGTCCAGTCATTCAGTAGTCCAGTCATTCAGTAACCCAGTCATTCAGTAGTCCAGTCATTCAGTAGCCCAGTCATACAGTAGCCCATTCATTCAGTAACCCAGTCATTCAGTAGTTCAGTCATTCAATAGTCCAGTCATTCAGTAGTCCAGTCATTCAGTAGTCCAGTCATAGAGTAGTCCAGTCATTCAGTAGCCCAGATATTCAGTAGTCCAGTCATTCAGTATTCCAGACATTCAGTAACCCAGTCATTCAGTAGCCCAATCAGTCAATAGTCCAGACATTCAGTAGCCCAGACATTCAGTAGCCCAGATATTCAGTAGTCCTGTCATTCATTAGTCCAGACATTCAGTAACCCAGTCATTCAGTAGCCCAATCAGTCAATAGTCCAGACATTCAGTATACCAGACATTCACTAGTCCAGACATTCAATAGTCCAGTGATTCAGTAGTCCAGTCATTCAGTAGTCCAGACATTCAGTAGCCCATTCATTCAGTAGTCCAGTCATTCAGTAGTCCAGTCATTCAGTAGTCCATTCATTCAGTAGTCCATTCATTCAGTAGCCCAGTCATTCAGTAGTCCATTCATTCAGTAGTCCATTCATTCAGTAGTCCATTCATTCAGTAGTCCAATCATTCAGTAGCCCAGTCATTCAGTAGTCCAGTCATTCAGTAGCCCAGACATTCAGTAGTCCAGTCATTCAGTAGCCCATACATCAGTAGCCCAGTCATTCAGTAGCCCAGTCATTCAGTAGCCCAGACATTCTGTAGTCCAGTCATTCAGTAGTCCAGTCATTCTGTAGCCCAATCATTCAGTAGTTCAGTCAATCAGTAGCCCAGACATTCAGTAGTCCAATCAGTCAATAATCCAGTCATTCAGTAGCCCAGTCATTCAATAGTTCAGTCATTCAATAGTCCAGTCATTCAGTAGTCCAATCAGTCAACAGTCCAGTCATTCAGTAACCCAGTCATTCAGTAGTCTAATCAGTCAATAGTCCAGTCATTCAGTAGCCCAGACATTCAGTAGTCCAATCAGTCAATAGTCCAGTCATTCAGTAGCCCAGTCATTCAATAGTTCAGTCATTCAGTAGTCCAGTCATTCAGTAGTCCAGTCATTCAGTAACCCAGTCATTCAGTAGTCCAGTCATTCAGTAGTCCAGTCATTCAGTAGCCCAGTCATTCAATAGTTCAGTCATTCAGTAGCCCAGACATTCAGTAGTCCAATCAGTCAATAGTCCAGTCATTCAGTAGCCCAGTCATTAAGTAGCCCAGTCATTCAATAGTTCAGTCATTCAATAGTCCAGTCATTCAGTAGTCCAATCAGTCAATAGTCCAGTCATTCAGTAACCCAGTCATTCAGTAGTCCAATCAATCAATAGTCCAGTCATTCAGTAGCCCAGACATTCAGTAGTCCAATCAGTTAATAGTCCAGTCCATTCAGTAGCCCAGTCATTCAATAGTTCAGTCATTCGGTAGTCCAGTCATTCAGTAGTCCAGTCATTCAGTAGTCCAGTCATTCAGTAACCCAATCATTCAGTAGTCCAGTCATTCAGTAGTCCAGTCATTCAGTAGCCCAATCATTCAGTAGTTCAGTCAATCAGTAGCCCAGACATTCAGTAGTCCAATCAGTCAATAATCCAGTCATTCAGTAGCCCAGTCATTCAATAGTTCAGTCATTCAATAGTCCAGTCATTCAGTAGTCCAATCAGTCAACAGTCCAGTCATTCAGTAACCCAGTCATTAAGTAGTCCAATCAGTCAATAGTCCAGTCATTCAGTAGCCCAGTCATTCAATAGTTCAGTCATTCAGTAGTCCAGTCATTCAGTAGTCCAGTCATTCAGTAACCCAGTCATTCAGTAGTCCAGTAATTCAGTAGTCCAGTCATTCAGTAGCCCAGTCATTCAATAGTTCAGTCATTCAGTAGCCCAGACATTCAGTAGTCCAATCAGTCAATAGTTCAGTCATTCAGTAGCCCAGTCATTCAATAGTTCAGTCATTCAATAGTCCAGTCATTCAGTAGTCCAATCAGTCAATAGTCCAGTCATTCAGTAGTCCAATCAGTCAATAGTCCAGTCATTCAGTAGTCCAGTCATTCAGTAGTCCAGTCATCCAATAGTCCAGTCATTCAATAGTCCAGTCATTCAGTAGTCCAATCAGTCAATAGTCCAGACATTCAGTAGTCCAGTCATTCAATAGTCCAGTCATTCAGTAGTCCAGTCATTCAGTAGTCCAGTCATTCAATAGTCCAGTCATTCAGTAGCCCAGACATTCAGTAGCCCAGTCATTCAGTAGTCCAGTCATTCAGTAACCCAGTCATTCAGTAGTCCAGTCATTCAGTAGTCCAGTCATTCAGTAGCCCAGTCATTCAATAGTTCAGCCATTCAATAGTCCAGTCATTCAGTAGCCCAGACATTCACTAGTCCAATCATTCAGTAGTCCAGTCATGCAGTAGCCCAGTCATTCAATAGTTCAGTCATTCAGTAACCCAGTCATTCAGTAGTCCAGTCATTCAGTAGTCCAGTCATTCAGTAGCCCAGTCATTCAGTATTCCAGTCATTCAGTAGCCCAGTCATTCAATAGTCCAGTCATTCAGTAGTCCAGTCATTCAGTAGGCCAATCTTTCAGTAGCCCAATCATTCAATAGTTCAGTCATTCAGTAGCCCAGACATTCAGTAGTCCAGTCATTCAGTAGCCCAGACATTCAGTAGCCCAATCATTCAATAGTTCAGTCATTCAGTAGACCAGACATTCAGTAGCCCAGACATTCAGTAGCCCAGACATTCAGTAGCCCAGACATTCAGTAGTCCAGACATTCAGTAGCCCAGACATTCAGTAGCCCAGACATTCAGTAGTCCAGTCATTCAGTAGTCCAGTCATTCAGTAGTCCAGACATTCAGTAGTCCAGTCATTCAGTAGTCCAGTCATTCAGTAGTCCAGATATTCAGTAGTCCAGACATTCAGTAGTCCAGTCATTCAGTAGTCCAGACATTCAGTAGTCCAGTCATTCAGTAGTCCAGACATTCAATAGTCCAGACATTCAGTAGTCCAGACATTCAGTAGTCCAGTCATTCAGTAGTCCAGTCATTCAGTAGTCCAGTCATTCAGTAGTCCAGTCATTCAGTAGTCCAGACATTCAGTAGCCCAGACATTCAGTAGCCCAGACATTCAGTAGCCCAGTCATTCAATAGTCCAGTCATTCAATAGTCCAGACATTTAGTAGCCCAGACATTCAGTAGCCCAGACATTCAGTAGCCCAGACATTCAGTAGCCCAGACATTCAGTAGCCCAGTCATTCAATAGTCCAGTCATTCAATAGTCCAGACATTCAGTAGCCCAGACATTCAGTAGCCCAGACATTCAGTAGCCCAGTCATTCAGTAGTCCAATCATACAGTAGTCCAATCATACAGTAGTCCAATCATTCAGTAGCCCATTCATACAGTAGCCCATTCATACAGTAGTCCATTCATTCAGTATTCCAGTCATTCAGTAGTCCAATCATTCAGTAGTCCAGTCATTCAGTAGCCCAGTCATTCAGTAGTCCATTCATTCAGTAGTCCAGTCATTCAATAGCCCAATCATTCAGTAGTCCAGTCATTCAGTAGTCCAGTCATTCAGTAACCCAGTCATTCAGTAGTCCAGTCATTCAGTAAACCAGTCATTCAGTAACCCAGTCATTCAGTAGTCCAGTCATTCAATAGTCCAGTCATTCAGTAGTCCAGTCATTCAGTAACCCAGTCATTCAGTAGTCCAGTCATTCAATAGTCCAGTCATTCAGTAGTCCAGTCATTCAGTAACCCAGTCATTCAGTAACCCAGTCATTCAGTAGTCCAGTCATTCAGTAGTCCAGTCATTCAGTAGTCCAGTCATTCAGTAGCCCATTCAAACAGTAGCCCAGTCATTCAGTAGCCCAGTCATTCAGTAGTCCAGGCATTCAGTAGTCCAGTCATTCAGTAGCCCGCCCAGGCATTCAGTAGCCCAGTCATTCAGTAGCCCAGACATTCAGTAGTCCAGGCATTCAGTAGTCCAGTCATTCAGTAGCCCGCCCATTCATTCAGTAGTCCATTCATTCAGTAGTCCATTCATTCAGTAGTCCATTCATTCAGTAGTCCATTCATTCAGTAGTCCATTCATTCAGTGGTCCATTCATTCAGTAGTCCATTCATTCAGTAGTCCATTCATTCAGTAGTCCACTCATTCAGTAGCCCAGTCATTCAGTAGCCCAGTCATACAGTAGCCCAGTCATTCAGTAGCCCAGTCATTCAGTAGCCCAGTCATTCAGTAGCCCAGTCATACAGTAGCCCATTCATTCAGTAGCCCATCATTCAGTAGCCCAGTCATTCAGTAGCCCAGTCATTCAGTAGTCCATTCATTCAGTAGTCCATTCATGCAGTAGTCGAGTCATTCAGTAGCCCAGTCATTCAGTAGTCCAGTCATTCAGTAGTCCAGTCATTCAGTAGTCCAGTCATTCAGTAGTCCATTCATTCAGTAGCCCAGTCATTCAGTAGTCCAGTCATTCAGTAGTCCATTCATTCAGTAGAGTAGTCCATTCATTCAGTAGTCCATTCATTCAGTAGAGTAGTCCATTCATTCAGTAGTCCAGTCATTCAGTAGTCCATTCATTCAGTAGCCCAGTCATTCAGTAGTCCAGTCATTCAGTAGCCCAGTCATTCAGTAGTCCAGTCATTCAGTAGTCCATTCATTCAGTAGTCCAGTCATTCAGTAGCCCAGTCATTCAGTAGCCCATTCATTCAGTAGTCCAGGCATTCAGTAGTCCAGTCATTCAGTAGCCCAGTCATGCTGTAGCCCAGTCATTCAGTAGCCCATTCATTCAGTAGTCCAGTCATTCAGTAGTCCAGTCATTCAGTAGCCCAGTCATTCAGTAGTACAGTCATTCAGTAGTCCAGTCATTCAGTAGTCCATTCATTCAGTAGTCCATTCATTCAGTAGCCCATTCATTCAGTAGCCAAGTCATTCAGTAGTCCAGTCATTCAGTAGTTCATTCATTCAGTAGTCCATTCATTCAGTAGCCCATTCATTCAGTAGTCCAGTCATTCAGTAGTTCATTCATTCAGTAACCCAGTCATTCAGTAGACCATTCATTCAGTAGTCCATTCATTCAGTAGCCCAGTCATTCAGTAGTTCATTCATTCAGTAGCCCAGTCATTCAGTATCCCAGTAATTCCGTAGCCCATTCATTCAGTAGCCCAGTCAATCAGTAGCCCTGTCATTCAGTAGCCCAGTCATTCAGTAGCCCAGTCATTCAGTAGACCAGTCATTCAGTAGTCCAGTCATTCAGTAGCCCAGTCATTCAGTAGTCCAGTCATTCAGTAGCCCAGTCATTCAGTAGTCCAGTCATTCAGTAGTCCAGTCATTCAGTAGCCCATTCATACAGTAGCACAGTCATTCAGTAGCCCAGTCATTCAGTAGTCCAGTCATCCAGTAGCCCAGTCATTCAGTAGCCCAGTCATACAGTAGCCCAGTCATTAAGTAGCCCAGTCATTCAGTAGCCCAGTCATTCAGTAGCCCAGTCATTCAGTAGCCCAGTCATTCAGTAGCCCAGTCATTCAGTAGCCCAGTCATTCAGTAGCCCATTCATTCAGTAGCCCAGTCATTCAGTAGCCCAGTCATTCAGTAGCCCAGTCATTCAGTAGCCCAGTCATTCAGTAGCCCAGTCATTCAGTAGCCCAGTCATTCAGTAGCCCATTCATTCAGTAGTCCAGTCATTCAGTAGCCAGTCATTCAGTAGCCAGGTAGCCCAGTCATTCAGTAGCCCAGTCATTCAGTAGCCCATTCATTCAGTAGCCCAGTCATTCAGTAGCCCAGTCATTCAGTAGCCCAGTCATTCAGTAGCCCAGTCATTCAGTAGTCCAGTCATTCAGTAGCCCAGTCATTCAGTAGCCCATTCATTCAGTAGCCCAGTCATTCAGTAGCCCAGTCATTCAGTAGTCCAGTCATTCAGTAGTCCAGTCATTCAGTAGTCCAGTCATTCAGTAACCCAGTCATTCAGTAGTCCAGTCATTCAGTAGTCCAGTCATTCAGTAGCCCAGTCATTCAATACAGTCATTCAGTAGCCCAGACATTCAGTAGTCCAATCAGTCAATAGTCCAGTCATTCAGTAGCCCAGTCATTCAGTAGCACAGTCATTCAATAGTTCAGTCATTCAATAGTCCAGTCATTCAGTAGTCCAATCAGTCAATAGTCCAGTCATTCAGTAACCCAGTCATTCAGTAGTCCAATCAGTCAATAGTCCAGTCATTCAGTAGCCCAGACATTCAGTAGCCAATCATAATAGTCCAGTCATTCAGTAGCCCACTCATTCAATAGTCAGTCATTCGTAGTCCAGTCATTCAGTAGTCCAGTCATTCAGTAGTCCAGTCATTCAGTAACCCAGTCATTCAGTAGTACAGTCATTCAGTAGTCCAGTCATTCAGTAGCCCAATCATTCAGTAGTTCAGTCAATCAGTAGCCCAGACATTCAGTAGTCCAATCAGTCAATAATCCAGTCATTCAGTAGCCCAGTCATTCAGTAGTACAGTCATTCAGTAGTCCAGTCATTCAGTAGTCCATTCATTCAGTAGTCCATTCATTCAGTAGCCCATTCATTCAGTAGCCAAGTCATTCAGTAGTCCAGTCATTCAGTAGTTCATTCATTCAGTAGTCCATTCATTCAGTAGCCCATTCATTCAGTAGTCCAGTCATTCAGTAGTTCATTCATTCAGTAACCCAGTCATTCAGTAGACCATTCATTCAGTAGTCCATTCATTCAGTAGCCCAGTCATTCAGTAGTTCATTCATTCAGTAGCCCAGTCATTCAGTATCCCAGTAATTCCGTAGCCCATTCATTCAGTAGCCCAGTCAATCAGTAGCCCTGTCATTCTGTAGCCCAGTCATTCAGTAGCCCAGTCATTCAGTAGACCAGTCATTCAGTAGTCCAGTCATTCAGTAGCCCAGTCATTCAGTAGTCCAGTCATTCAGTAGCCCAGTCATTCAGTAGTCCAGTCATTCAGTAGTCCAGTCATTCAGTAGCCCATTCATACAGTAGCACAGTCATTCAGTAGCCCAGTCATTCAGTAGTCCAGTCATCCAGTAGCCCAGTCATTCAGTAGCCCAGTCATACAGTAGCCCAGTCATTAAGTAGCCCAGTCATTCAGTAGCCCAGTCATTCAGTAGCCCAGTCATTCAATAGCCCAGTCATTCAGTAGCCCAGTCATTCAGTAGCCCAGTCATTCAGTAGCCCATTCATTCAGTAGCCCAGTCATTCCGTAGCCCAGTCATTCAGTAGCCCAGTCATTCTGTAGCCCAGTCATTCAGTAGCCCTGTCATTCAGTAGCCCAGTCATTCAGTAGCCCAGTCATTCAGTAGCCCAGTCATTCAGTAGCCCATTCATTCAGTAGCCCAGTCATTCAGTAGCCCAGTCATTCTGTAGCCCAGTCATTCAGTAGCCCTGTCATTCAGTAGTCCAGTCATTCAGTAGCCCAGTCATTCAGTAGCCCATTCATACAGTAGCCCAGTCATTCAGTAGCCCAGTCATTCAGTAGTCCAGTCATTCAGTAGTCCAGTCATTCAGTAGTCCAGTCATTCAGTAACCCAGTCATTCAGTAGTCCAGTCATTCAGTAGTCCAGTCATTCAGTAGCCCAGTCATTCAATAGTTCAGTCATTCAGTAGCCCAGACATTCAGTAGTCCAATCAGTCAATAGTCCAGTCATTCAGTAGCCCAGTCATTCAGTAGCACAGTCATTCAATAGTTCAGTCATTCAATAGTCCAGTCATTCAGTAGTCCAATCAGTCAATAGTCCAGTCATTCAGTAACCCAGTCATTCAGTAGTCCAATCAGTCAATAGTCCAGTCATTCAGTAGCCCAGACATTCAGTAGTCCAATCAGTTAATAGTCCAGTCCATTCAGTAGCCCACTCATTCAATAGTTCAGTCATTCGGTAGTCCAGTCATTCAGTAGTCCAGTCATTCAGTAGTCCAGTCATTCAGTAACCCAGTCATTCAGTAGTCCAGTCATTCAGTAGTCCAGTCATTCAGTAGCCCAATCATTCAGTAGTTCAGTCAATCAGTAGCCCAGACATTCAGTAGTCCAATCAGTCAATAATCCAGTCATTCAGTAGCCCAGTCATTCAATAGTTCAGTCATTCAATAGTCCAGTCATTCAGTAGTCCAATCAGTCAACAGTCCAGTCATTCAGTAACCCAGTCATTCAGTAGTCTAATCAGTCAATAGACCAGTCATTCAGTAGCCCAGACATTCAGTAGTCCAATCAGTCAATAGTCCAGTCATTCAGTAGCCCAGTCATTCAATAGTTCAGTCATTCAGTAGTCCAGTCATTCAGTAGTCCAGTCATTCAGTAACCCAGTCATTCAGTAGTCCAGTCATTCAGTAGCCCAGACATTCAGTAGCCCAGACATTCAGTAGCCCAGTCATTCAATAGTCCAGTCATTCAATAGTCCAGACATTCAGTAGCCCAGACATTCAGTAGCCCAGACATTCAGTAGCCCAGACATTCAGTAGCCCAGACATTCAGTAGCCCAGTCATTCAATAGTCCAGTCATTCAATAGTCCAGACATTCAGTAGCCCAGACATTCAGTAGCCCAGACATACAGTAGCCCAGTCATTCAGTAGTCCAATCATACAGTAGTCCAATCATACAGTAGTTCAATCATTCAGTAGCCCATTCATACAGTAGCCCATCCATACAGTAGTCCATTCATTCAGTATTCCAGTCATTCAATAGTCCAATCATTCAGTAGTCCAGTCATTCAGTAACCCAGTCATTCAGTAGTCCAGTCATTCAATAGTCCAGTCATTCAGTAGTCCAGTCATTCAGTAACCCAGTCATTCAGTAACCCAGTCATTCAGTAGTCCAGTCATTCAGTAACCCAGTCATTCAGTAGTCCAGTCATTCAATAGTCCAGTCATTCAGTAGTCCAGTCATTCAGTAACCCAGTCATTCAGTAGTCCAGTCATTCAGTAGCCCAGTCATACAGTAGCCCATTCATTCAGTAACCCAGTCATTCAGTAGTTCAGTCATTCAATAGTCCAGTCATTCAGTAGTCCAGTCATTCAGTAGTCCAGTCATAGAGTAGTCCAGTCATTCAGTAGCCCAGACATTCAGTAGTCCAGTCATTCAGTATTCCAGACATTCAGTAACCCAGTCATTCAGTAGCCCAATCAGTCAATAGTCCAGACATTCAGTAGCCCAGACATTCAGTAGCCCAGATATTCAGTAGTCCTGTCATTCATTAGTCCAGACATTCGGTAACCCAGTCATTCAGTAGCCCAATCAGTCAATAGTCCAGACATTCAGTATACCAGACATTCAGTAGTCCAGACATTCAATAGTCCAGTGATTCAGTAGTCCAGTCATTCAGTAGTCCAGACATTCAGTAGCCCATTCATTCAGTAGTCCAGTCATTCAGTAACCCAGTCATTCAGTAGTCCAGTCATTCAGTAGTCCAGTCATTCAGTAGTCCATTCATTCAGTAGTCCATTCATTCAGTAGCCCAGTCATTCAGTAGTCCATTCATTCAGTAGTCCATTCATTCAGTAGTCCATTCATTCAGTAGTCCAATCATTCAGTAGCCCAGTCATTCAGTAGTCCAGTCATTCAGTAGCCCAGACATTCAGTAGTCCAGTCATTCAGTAGCCCAGACATCAGTAGCCCAGTCATTCAGTAGCCCAGTCATTCAGTAGCCCAGACATTCTGTAGTCCAGTCATTCAGTAGTCCAGTCATTCTGTAGCCCAATCATTCAGTAGTTCAGTCAATCAGTAGCCCAGACATTCAGTAGTCCAATCAGTCAATAATCCAGTCATTCAGTAGCCCAGTCATTCAATAGTTCAGTCATTCAATAGTCCAGTCATTCAGTAGTCCAATCAGTCAACAGTCCAGTCATTCAGTAACCCAGTCATTCAGTAGTCTAATCAGTCAATAGTCCAGTCATTCAGTAGCCCAGACATTCAGTAGTCCAATCAGTCAATAGTCCAGTCATTCAGTAGCCCAGTCATTCAATAGTTCAGTCATTCAGTAGTCCAGTCATTCAGTAGTCCAGTCATTCAGTAACCCAGTCATTCAGTAGTCCAGTCATTCAGTAGCACAGTCATTCAGTAGCCCAGTCATTCAATAGTTCAGTCATTCAGTAGCCCAGACATTCAGTAGTCCAATCAGTCAATAGTTCAGTCATTCAGTAGCCCAGTCATTCAATAGTTCAGTCATTCAATAGTCCAGTCATTCAGTAGTCCAATCAGTCAATAGTCCAGTCATTCAGTAGTCCAATCAGTCAATAGTCCAGTCATTCAGTAGTCCAGTCATTCAGTAGTCCAGTCATCCAATAGTCCAGTCATTCAATAGTCCAGTCATTCAGTAGTCCAATCAGTCAATAGTCCAGACATTCAGTAGTCCAATCATTCAATAGTCCAGTCATTCAGTAGTCCAGTCATTCAGTAGTCCAGTCATTCAGTAGTCCAGTCATTCAATAGTCCAGTCATTCAGTAGCCCAGACATTCAGTAGCCCAGTCATTCAGTAGTCCAGTCATTCAGTAACCCAGTCATTCAATAGTTCAGCCATTCAATAGTCCAGTCATTCAGTAGCCCAGACATTCACTAGTCCAATCATTCAGTAGTCCAGTCATTCAGTAGCCCAGTCATTCAATAGTTCAGTCATTCAGTAACCCAGTCATTCAGTAGTCCAGTCATTCAGTAGTCCAGTCATTCAGTAGCCCAGTCATTCAGTATTCCAGTCATTCAGTAGCCCAGTCATTCAATAGTCCAGTCATTCAGTAGTCCAGTCATTCAGTAGTCCAATCATTCAGTAGCCCAATCATTCAATAGTTCAGTCATTCAGTAGCCCAGACATTCAGTAGCCCAATCATTCAATAGTTCAGTCATTCAGTAGCCCAGACATTCAGTAGCCCAGACATTCAGTAGCCCAGACATTCAGTAGCCCAGACATTCAGTAGTCCAGACATTCAGTAGCCCAGACATTCAGTAGCCCAGACATTCAGTAGTCCAGTCATTCAGTAGTCCAGTCATTCAGTAGTCCAGACATTCAGTAGTCCAGTCATTCAGTAGTCCAGTCATTCAGTAGTCCAGATATTCAGTAGTCCAGACATTCAGTAGTCCAGTCATTCAGTAGTCCAGACATTCAGTAGTCCAGTCATTCAGTAGTCCAGACATTCAATAGTCCAGACATTCAGTAGTCCAGACATTCAGTAGTCCAGTCATTCAGTAGTCCAGTCATTCAGTAGTCCAGTCATTCAGTAGTCCAGTCATTCAGTAGTCCAGACATTCAGTAGCCCAGACATTCAGTAGCCCAGACATTCAGTAGCCCAGTCATTCAATAGTCCAGTCATTCAATAGTCCAGACATTTAGTAGCCCAGACATTCAGTAGCCCAGACATTCAGTAGCCCAGACATTCAGTAGCCCAGACATTCAGTAGCCCAGTCATTCAATAGTCCAGTCATTCAATAGTCCAGACATTCAGTAGCCCAGACATTCAGTAGCCCAGACATTCAGTAGCCCAGTCATTCAGTAGTCCAATCATACAGTAGTCCAATCATACAGTAGTCCAATCATTCAGTAGCCCATTCATACAGTAGCCCATTCATACAGTAGTCCATTCATTCAGTATTCCAGTCATTCAGTAGTCCAATCATTCAGTAGTCCAGTCATTCAGTAGCCCAGTCATTCAGTAGTCCATTCATTCAGTAGTCCAGTCATTCAATAGCCCAATCATTCAGTAGTCCAGTCATTCAGTAGTCCAGTCATTCAGTAACCCAGTCATTCAGTAAACCAGTCATTCAGTAACCCAGTCATTCAGTAGTCCAGTCATTCAATAGTCCAGTCATTCAATAGTCCAGTCATTCAGTAGTCCAGTCATTCAGTAACCCAGTCATTCAGTAGTCCAGTCATTCAATAGTCCAGTCATTCAGTAGTCCAGTCATTCAGTAACCCAGTCATTCAGTAACCCAGTCATTCAGTAGTCCAGTCATTCAGTAACCCAGTCATTCAGTAGTCCAGTCATTCAATATTCCAGTCATTCAGTAGTCCAGTCATTCAGTAACCCAGTCATTCAGTAGTCCAGTCATTCAGTAGCCCAGTCATACAGTAGCCCATTCATTCAGTAACCCAGTCATTCAGTAGTTCAGTCATTCAATAGTCCAGTCATTCAGTAGTCCAGTCATTCAGTAGTCCAGTCATAGAGTAGTCCAGTCATTCAGTAGCCCAGACATTCAGTAGTCCAGTCATTCAGTATTCCAGACATTCAGTAACCCAGTCATTCAGTAGCCCAATCAGTCAATAGTCCAGACATTCAGTAGTCCAATCATTCAGTAGCCCAGACATTCAGTAGCCCAGATATTCAGTAGTCCTGTCATTCATGAGTCCAGACATTCAGTAACCCAGTCATTCAGTAGCCCAATCAGTCAATAGTCCAGACATTCAGTATACTAGACATTCAGTAGTCCAGACATTCAATAGTCCAGTGATTCAGTAGTCCAGTCATTCAGTAGTCCAGACATTCAGTAGCCCATTCATTCAGTAGTCCAGTCATTCAGTATCCCAGTCATTCAGTTGTCCAGTCATTCAATAGTCCAGTCATTCAGTAGTCCATTCATTCAGTAGTCCATTCATTCAGTAGCCCAGTCATTCAGTAGTCCATTCATTCAGTAGTCCATTCATTCAGTAGTCCATTCATTCAGTAGTCCAATCATTCAGTAGCCCAGTCATTCAGTAGTCCAGTCATTCAGTAGCCCAGACATTCAGTAGTCCAGTCATTCAGTAGCCCAGACATCAGTAGCCCAGTCATTCAGTAGCCCAGTCATTCAGTAGCCCAGACATTCTGTAGTCCAGTCATTCAGTAGCCCAGACATTCAGTAGCCCAGTCATTCAGTAGTCCAGACATTCAGTAGCCCATTCATTCAGTAGTCCAGACATTCAGTAGTCCAGACATTCAGTAGTCCAGACATTCAGTAGTCCAGACATTCAGTAGTCCAGACATTCAGTAGTCCAGACATTCAGTAGTCCAGACATTCAGTAGTTCAGAAATTCAGTAGCCCAGACATTCAGTAGCCCAATCATTCAGTAGTCCAGTCATTCAGTAACCCAGACATTCAGTAACCCAGACATTCAGTAGTCCAGACATTCAGTAGTCCAGACATTCTGTAGTCCAGTCATTCAGTAGCCCAGTCATTCAGTAGCCCAGACATTCAGTAACCCAGACATTCAGTAGTCCAGACATTCAGTAGTCCAGTCATTAGTGGTCCAGTCATTCAGTAGTCCAGACATTCAGTAGCCCAGACATTCAATAGTCCAGACATTCAGTAGTCCAGTCATTCAGTAGTCCAGTCATTCATTAGTCCAGTCATTCAGTAGTCCAGTCATTCAGTAGTCCAGTCATTCAGTAGTCCAGTCATTCAGTAGTCCAGTCATTCAGTAGTCCAGTCATTCAGTAGCCCAGACATTCAGTAGTCCAGACATTCAGTAGCCCAGACATTCAGTAGCCCAGACATTCAGTAGCCCAGACATTCAGTAGCCCAGTCATTCAGTAGTCCAGTCATTCAATAGTCCAGTCATTCAGTAGCCCAG
This sequence comes from Archivesica marissinica, assembly GCA_014843695.1. NCBI lineage: Eukaryota > Metazoa > Mollusca > Bivalvia > Venerida > Vesicomyidae > Archivesica > Archivesica marissinica. Next base: position 2,560,946 of record CM026386.1, on the reverse strand, counting down.
TCATTCAGTAGTCCAGTCATTCAGTAGTCCAGTCATTCAATAGTCCAGTCATTCAGTAGCCCAGACATTCAGTAGCCCAGTCATTCAGTAACCCAGTCATTCAGTAGTCCAATCATTCAGTAGCCCAGACATTCAGTAGCCCAGTCATTCAGTAGCCCAGACATTCAGTAACCCAGACATTCAGTAGCCCAGTCATTCAGTAGCCCAGACATTCAGTAGCCCAGTCATTCAGTAGTCCAGTCATTCAGTAACCCAGACGTTCAGTAGTCCAGACATTCAGTAGTCCAGACATGCAGTAGTCCAGTCATTCAGTAGTCCAGTCATTCAGTAGTCCAGTCATTCAGTAGTCCAGTCATTCAGTAGTCCAGTCATTCAGTAGTCCAGCCATTCAGTAGTCCAGTCATTCAGTAGTCCAGACATTCAGTAGCCCAGACATTCAGTAGCCCATACATTCAGTAACCCAGACATTCAGTAACCCAGACATTCAGTAACCCAGTCATTCAGTAACCCAGACATTAAGTAACCCAGACATTCAGTAACCCAGTCATTCAGTAACCCAGCCATTCAGTAACCCAGACATTCAGTAACCCAGATATTCAGTAACCCATACATTCAGTAACCCAGACATTCAGTAACCCAGACATTCAGTAGTCCAGACATTCAGTAACCCAGTCATTCAGTAACCCAGACATTCAGTAGTCCAGACATTCAGTAACCCAGACATTCAGTAACCCAGTCATTCAGTAACCCAGACATTCAGTAGTCCAGACATTCAGTAACCCAGTCATTCAGTAACCCAGACATTCAGTAGTCCAGACATTCAGTAACCCAGTCATTACACTATCCTAGAACATCTAAAATAATTAATCTCTTCCGGAGGCGACGCACGCACGCACGCACGCACGCACACATATATATATATATATATATAATATATATATAATATATATATATATACCTAACTTGTGGTTCATCCATACTTTTGTCGGGACATTTATTTGTAGTAAAAATACACTGTATTCGGAGCTCACGAGATGAACATGGTCCAAGCTTACACTAAGACTACAATTGTGTCGGTTTGGTACCCTTGACTGACAGGTTTAATGGATCTTTAATCGAATCCTAGTAAACATAGTGCCTGTTTAGAATGCTTACCGGACGTCAGGCTTAAGCCTTTTCTAATGACCTTAACCTCGCACAAACACAATGACATCTTAGGCATCAGTTTGTTCTCATTTGACGGTCAGCCTTGTACTTACATTGGTCATGCATCTGATGACGTCATATGTCCAGTAGCATCGAAACATAAGCCATCATAATTATATGTATAGTATTTATGACAAATATATGTAGATAGGGAAACACTTATGAGAATTTCCTATTTATGCAGGTGTGTTGTTATCTTTGTGGATACGTTTCAATTAGTAGGTAGGAGACCGAAGTTAACCAGTGGTCAAGAAGTTAGCTGTCCGTTTAGCGCAGTGGTTAGCACGCTCGCTTCTTACCAATGCAACCCGGGGTCCGATCCTCGACCGGGAAATATGTGAGGTGGTACGGAGGTCTGTGTCATTGCATTATCCTCCAAAGTCTAAAATGGCTTATCACATCATGAGGCGTTGCTCATATGGGCAACCGATAGCGACGATAAATAAACGTAAAAACTCAAACTTACAGCAACAAACCTGTTAGTAGGTGTGGTTGAGCAACGCGGAAAATTGTTACTAGTAAAAAGATGTATTTATGCCATAGGCTAAATGAAGAACATAAGTCGATCATACGATCGTAATTTCTTTCAAATTAATATTCTACCGACTTATTAATGATCAGGTCTGAAGCAAAATCGCTCCTTATTCATTATCGCTCCATTCATTAACACCCATCAGTCTAAACCCTCGATCATCTTAATACTCTATGTGCCCTGTTCATCCTTGCTCAAATCATATGATAACTTTCAATTAGCTGAGGTTTACCAGTGGATAAGACGTTAGCTCTCCGTTTAGTGGAATGGTCAGCAAGCTCGCTTCTCACCAATGCAGCCCGGGTTCGATCCTCGATCGGGGAATATGTCAGATAGTACGGTGGTTGCCAGATCGGACATGTGGGTTTTCTCCGGGTACTCCGGGTACTCTGTGTGTGTGTGCGTGCGTGCGTGCGTGCGTGTGTGCGCGCGCCGTCAATGTACTCACTATTACGTTCTGTATCTACTGCCTTTAATGTACTCACTATTACGTTCTGTATCTACTGCCTTTAATGTACTCACTATTACGTTCTGTATCTACTGCCTTTAATGTACTCACTATTACGTTTTGTATATACTGCCTTCAATGTACTCACTATTACGTTCTGTATCTACTGCCTTCAATGTACTCACTATTACGTTATGTATCTATACTACCTTCAATGTACTCACTATTACGTTCTGTATCTATACTGCGTTCAATGTATTCACTGTTACGTTCTGTATCTATACTGCCTTCAATGTACTCACTATTACGTTCTGTATCTATACTGCGTTCAATGTATTCACTGTTACGTTCTGTATCTACTGCCTTCAATGTACTCACTATTACGTTCTGTATCTACTGCCTTCAATGTACTCACTATTACGTTCTGTATCTACTGCCTTTAATGTACTCACTATTACGTTCTGTATCTACTGCCTTTAATGTACTAACTATTACGTTCTGTATCTACTGCCTTCAATGTACTCACTATTACGTTCTGTATCTACTGCCTTTAATGTACTCACTATTACGTTCTGTATCTAATGCCTTTAATGTACTCACTATTACGTTCTGTATCTACTGCCTTTAATGTACTCACTATTACGTTCTGTATATACTGCCTTTAATGTACTCACTATTACGTTCTGTATCTACTGCCTTCAATGTACTCACTATTACCTTCTGTCTCTACTGCCTTCAATGTCTCGCAATTAACTTCTGCCTTTACTGCCTTCAGAACACTACGGTGTTAAATAACTAGAGGAATATTTAATTAGGTTATCGATTCCCCATAGAACGATTCGTGTTAAGTGTTATATTGTTTGAGATGACTAGAGTGAGAGTCGTAGGTAGAATACTCAAGGTAACTGTGCAGGGAACAAGGCGGGTATAAGGACACACACAGGAATTAGTCCGTACATTATTATGGGGTCTTCATTAACTTATATAGTATGTTCAATGTAGGCTCAGGTTAGTGTCATGGATCTGCTTGCAGAAGGTGCGCATCGAAACAACATGACTGTAAATGATGCAATTGTGCCTAGTGTATTTGGCTAGATACGTACTGGGGGAGATCACTGGAATTGGTATGGTGGACAGATACGTTGTTGCTGTGTTCTGGCTATTAATAGAATGTGTATTTATAATAATAATAATAATGTGTTATCGATATTTATAATAAAACTAGGGATGGCAACGAATAGCGCTTTTGGTATTCGAAGATTCGGTCCGACTGGTATTCGAATATTCGATACGGTTGTAATTATTATGGCTATGTGCGTCACACTCGTATTGATATTGGGAGCAAGATTTGTCAAGAAGGTTGGTTCAAAGATAACTAACAATTGGCTCAAAGAAAGAGAACTAACAACTTAGCTGGGTCTCGCTAGAAGTGTATGCCCAAAAATGATACGACTGACTGTGTACACTTTCATCGAAGGGACAAAGGACCCGTCACCATTATACACACTGAATATTCCGGAGGTTGCACGCGAACAGATAAGAGCACGCACACCTAGAGTCAAAGACGACGGAAGTCAGGCATCATGAGCGGACATTAGGATAGAACCACCGACCATCCACAAGCCAACTGCATAATTTCCTCACACGGAATATTGCGACACAATTCAGTGGGATTCGAACACACAGGGCCCCAAAAAACCCTCATGTTCATATCGGACCTTATACGATTATACCTACTAGTATCGGTTCCCTCAACCCATTACGACCATACGACAAATAGTTGTCCCAGATACTGTTGGTGCTGTTCCAACAGGAAGTACGCCTACGTGCAACAACAAAAGAGTCTAAGTGGAAATATTTATTCAAGTTGTATATCCCTTCATAACGTGAAATGTCATCAAAGGTAAGTGGAAGGTTAACGTACGCAACTACTGGTCATTAAACTCCAATATGACGCGCCCACTAAATCTATAACGATCTCTGCTGTATCATTACAAACCCATAGCTGTATCAGACAAGTGCAGACTGGTACAACGTATCCATTGTGGGACATAGTACATTCCAAACACATAGCTGTATCAGACAGGTGCAGACTGGTACAACGTATCCGGTGTGGGACACAGTACATTCCAAACACATAGCTGTATCAGACAGGTGCAGACTGGTACAACGTATCCGGTGTGGGACACAGTACATTCCAAACACATAGTTGTATCAGCCAGGTGTAGACTGGTACAACGTATCCGGTGTGGGACACAGTACATTCCAACCCAATAGCTGTATCAGCCAAGTGCAGACTGGTACAACATATCCGGTGTGGGACACAGTACATTCCAAACAAAAGCAACATTGTAGACTGCTTGCCGAGACATGTTTTGGGGGTTTACCGTCGCACCAACAGCTTAAGTCATATGGCGGCTTTCAAGCTATTATTTGGTGGAGGAGGACATCGGGTGCCCGTAGAGCAGTATTTCAGGCGTGGGTAGCTACGGTGCCTGGCATAATTAGAGACACCCAGTTCGGTTCGAACGAGCATACGATGAAGGGCAAATGATTTGAAGTCAACGACCTTAACAACCCGTACCAGGAAGAACATACCACACATGCGCAAAAGCAAGTTCAGTAAAGTCCAGATACAATATACTGTATATGCCGTCTGTGTCGGCTGGATGACGTATCACACATGTTAATACAATGTCCGGCATTAATCATTGTCTGGAAGGAACAACTTGAAAGTAACACGAATTGTCAGCTGCAAAGTAGGGATTGACACTTGGAATTACAGTATCGTGTCGCTAATCTTGGACTGCAGAAACCAATCAGCTACAGACACTCCACAATGACAAGCAAGGCGTTGTGCAAGATAGAATCAACCTGCAGATGCATCTGCTTAGCCTGGGTTTCAGTCTGTCGATTTTTCACTTCTGGCAAAATGCATCTGCTATCTACTCCATAATCAGAGACTAAAGTTATTAAATAAATAAATATTTAGGTAAAAAAGACATTGGAAGATGACATCATCACTTCGTGCAAAGGCAAGAAGTATAGAGCATTACATCTAGCTACAAACTACCTGAAGTGGAGTGTACATATCAACACATATTGACGAGTCAATAAACAGGAGCGTAGCTAGTGATTTTGAATTTGCGGTGTTGCTAAATGGCCGGGGGTGCTCTACAAGGAACATTTTGAATCGTAGAACGTCAATGGTCCACTCTGACACGCTTTAGACGTTAAAATTTCGATTTTTTTTAGAGATTTTACAGTTTTATTGTATGTACAAGGTTTTCGATTTTTAATTTTCTGGGACAATCTACAGGCCAGAGACTTCAGTGCCTTGTAGTGGCTACGTGCCTGACCATGCCGCTACAATATAATCTTGATTACGAGTAGCGTGAGGCGATACAGACAATATCGAACACCGGCATAGTCTCGAGAGTGATCTTGTCTTAATCACCCCAATGAGGGTACTACGAAACGACGTATAAAGAGTAAGCTAATATGCTTTTATTAGACAGATGCAGCCAAAATCAGTAACACAAGTTACTATGGCGGGGGTTAATCAGTCTGCCAAGAATACTACACGCAGAGATATTCCAGAAAACAGATGATTAAAAATCTGACAACAGACTTATATTTCCACAATAATGTGTAGTCTCATATTTCCACAGTAATGTGTACAGTCTCATATTTCCACAATAATGTGTAGTCTCATATTTCCACAATAATGTGTACAGTCTCATATTTCCACAATAATGTACAGTCTCATATTTCCACAATAATGTGTACAGTCTCATATTTCCACAATAATGTGTACAGTCTCATATTTCCACAATAATGTACAGTCTCATATTTCCACAATAATGTACAGTCTCATATTTCCACAATAATGTGTACAGTCTCATATTTCCACAATAATGTACAGTCTCATATTTCCACAATAATGTGTACAGTCTTATATTTCCACAATAATGTGTACAGTCTCATATTTCCACAAAAATGTACAGTCTCATATTTCCACACTAATGTGTACAGTCTTATATTTCCACAATCATGTGTACAGTCTCATATTTCCACAGTAATGTGTAATCTCATATTTCCACAATAATGTGCAGTCTCATATTTCCACAATAATGTGTACAGTCCCATATTTCCACAACAATGTGTACAGTCTCATATTTCCACACTAATGTACAGTCTCATATTTCCACACTAATGTGTACAGTCTCATATTTCCACACTAATGTACAGTCTCATATTTCCACACTAATGTGTACAGTCTCATATTTCCACACTAATGTACAGTCTCATATTTCCACACTAATGTGTACAGTCTCATATTTCCACACTAATGTGTACAGTCTCATATTTCCACAATAATGTACAGTCTTTTATTTCCACACTAATGTGTACAGTCTCATATTTCCACAATAATGTACAGTCTCATATTTCCACACTAATGTGTACAGTCTTATATTTCCACAATCATGTACAGTCTTATATTTCCACAGTAATGTGTAATCTCATATTTCCACAATAATGTGCAGTCTCATATTTCCACAATAATGTACAGTCTCATATTTCCACACTAATGTGTACAGTCTTATATTTCCACAATCATGTACAGTCTTATATTTCCACAGTAATGTGTAATCTCATATTTCCACAATAATGTGCAGTCTCATATTTCCACAATAATGTGTACAGTCCCATATTTCCACAACAATTGTGTACAGTCTCATATTTCCACAATAATGTACAGTCTCATATTTCCACAACAAATGTGTACAGTCTCATATTTCCACAATAATGTGTAGTCTCATATTTCCACAACAATGTGTACAGTCTCATATTTCCACAACAATGTGTACAGTCTCATATTTCCACACTAATGTACAGTCTCATATTTCCACACTAATGTGTACAGTCTCATATTTCCACACTAATGTGTACAGTCTCATATTTCCACAATAATGTACAGTCTTTTATTTCCACACTAATGTGTAGTCTTATATTTCCACAATAATGTGTACAGTCTCATATTTCCACAATAATGTGTACAGTCTCATATTTCCACAATAATGTGTACAGTCTCATATTTCCACAATAATGTACAGTCTCATATTTCCACACTAATGTGTACAGTCTCATATTTCCACACTAATGTACAGTCTCATATTTCCACACTAATGTGTACAGTCTCATATTTCCACACTAATGTACAGTCTCATATTTCCACACTAATGTGTACAGTCTCATATTTCCACACTAATGTGTACAGTCTCATATTTCCACAATAATGTACAGTCTTTTATTTCCACACTAATGTGTACAGTCTCATATTTCCACAATAATGTACAGTCTCATATTTCCACACTAATGTGTACAGTCTTATATTTCCACAATCATGTACAGTCTTATATTTCCACAGTAATGTGTAATCTCATATTTCCACAATAATGTGCAGTCTCATATTTCCACAATAATGTACAGTCTCATATTTCCACACTAATGTGTACAGTCTTATATTTCCACAATCATGTACAGTCTTATATTTCCACAGTAATGTGTAATCTCATATTTCCACAATAATGTGCAGTCTCATATTTCCACAATAATGTGTACAGTCTCATATTTCCACAATAATGTGTACAGTCTCATATTTCCACAATAATGTACAGTCTTATATTTCCACAATAATGTGTACAGTCTCATATTTCCACAATAATGTACAGTCTCATATTTCCACAATAATGTACAGTCTCATATTTCCACAATAATGTGTACAGTCTCATATTTCCACAATAATGTACAGTCTCATATTTCCACAATAATGTGTACAGTCTTATATTTCCACAATAATGTGTACAGTCTCATATTTCCACACTAATGTACAGTCTCATATTTCCACACTAATGTGTACAGTCTTATATTTCCACAATCATGTGTACAGTCTCATATTTCCACAGTAATGTGTAATCTCATATTTCCACAATAATGTGCAGTCTCATATTTCCACAATAATGTGTACAGTCCCATATTTCCACAACAATGTGTACAGTCTCATATTTCCACACTAATGTACAGTCTCATATTTCCACACTAATGTGTACAGTCTCATATTTCCACACTAATGTACAGTCTCATATTTCCACACTAATGTGTACAGTCTCATATTTCCACACTAATGTACAGTCTCATATTTCCACACTAATGTGTACAGTCTCATATTTCCACACTAATGTGTACAGTCTCATATTTCCACAATAATGTACAGTCTTTTATTTCCACACTAATGTGTACAGTCTCATATTTCCACAATAATGTACAGTCTCATATTTCCACACTAATGTGTACAGTCTTATATTTCCACAATCATGTACAGTCTTATATTTCCACAATAATGTACAGTCTTATATTTCCACAATAATGTGTAGTCTTATATTTCCACAATAATGTGTAGTCTCATATTTCCACAATAATGTGTAATCTCATATTTCCACAATAATGTGCAGTCTCATATTTCCACAATAATGTGTACAGTCCCATATTTCCACAACAATGTGTACAGTCTCATATTTCCACACTAATGTACAGTCTCATATTTCCACACTAATGTGTACAGTCTCATATTTCCACACTAATGTGTACAGTCTCATATTTCCACACTAATGTACAGTCTCATATTTCCACACTAATGTGTACAGTCTCATATTTCCACACTAATGTGTACAGTCTCATATTTCCACAATAATGTACAGTCTTTTATTTCCACACTAATGTGTACAGTCTCATATTTCCACAATAATGTACAGTCTCATATTTCCACACTAATGTGTACAGTCTTATATTTCCACAATCATGTACAGTCTTATATTTCCACAGTAATGTGTAATCTCATATTTCCACAATAATGTGCAGTCTCATATTTCCACAATAATGTACAGTCTCATATTTCCACAATAATGTGTACAGTCTTATATTTCCACAATCATGTACAGTCTTATATTTCCACAATAATGTGTACAGTCTCATATTTCCACAATAATGTACAGTCTCATATTTCCACAATAATGTGTACAGTCTTATATTTCCACAATAATGTGTACAGTCTCATATTTCCACAATAATGTACAGTCTCATATTTCCACACTAATGTGTACAGTCTTATATTTCCACAATCATGTGTACAGTCTCATATTTCCACAGTAATGTGTAATCTCATATTTCCACAATAATGTGCAGTCTCATATTTCCACATAATGTGTACAGTCCCATATTTCCACAACAATGTGTACAGTCTCATATTTCCACACTAATGTACAGTCTCATATTTCCACACTAATGTGTACAGTCTCATATTTCCACACTAATGTACAGTCTCATATTTCCACACTAATGTGTACAGTCTCATATTTCCACACTAATGTGTACAGTCTCATATTTCCACAATAATGTACAGTCTTATATTTCCACACTAATGTGTACAGTCTCATATTTCCACAATAATGTACAGTCTCATATTTCCACACTAATGTGTACAGTCTTATATTTCCACAATCATGTACAGTCTTATATTTCCACAATAATGTACAGTCTTATATTTCCACAATAATGTGTAGTCTCATATTTCCACAATAATGTGTAATCTCATATTTCCACAATAATGTGCAGTCTCATATTTCCACAATAATGTGTACAGTCTCATATTTCCACAACAATGTGTACAGTCTCATATTTCCACACTAATGTACAGTCTCATATTTCCACACTAATGTGTACAGTCTCATATTTCCACACTAATGTGTACAGTCTCATATTTCCACACTAATGTACAGTCTCATATTTCCACACTAATGTGTACAGTCTCATATTTCCACACTAATGTGTACAGTCTCATATTTCCACAATAATGTACAGTCTTTTATTTCCACACTAATGTGTACAGTCTCATATTTCCACAATAATGTACAGTCTCATATTTCCACACTAATGTGTACAGTCTTATATTTCCACAATCATGTACAGTCTTATATTTCCACAGTAATGTGTAATCTCATATTTCCACAATAATGTGCAGTCTCATATTTCCACAATAATGTACAGTCTCATATTTCCACACTAATGTGTACAGTCTTATATTTCCACAATCATGTACAGTCTTATATTTCCACAGTAATGTGTAATCTCATATTTCCACAATAATGTGCAGTCTCATATTTCCACAATAATGTGTACAGTCTCATATTTCCACAATAATGTGTACAGTCTCATATTTCCACAATAATGTACAGTCTCATATTTCCACAATAATGTGTACAGTCTCATATTTCCACAATAATGTACAGTCTCATATTTCCACAATAATGTGTACAGTCTTATATTTCCACAATAATGTGTACAGTCTCATATTTCCACACAAATGTACAGTCTCATATTTCCACAATAATGTGTACAGTCTTATATTTCCACAATCATGTGTACAGTCTCATATTTCCACAGTAATGTGTAATCTCATATTTCCACAATAATGTGCAGTCTCATATTTCCACAATAATGTGTACAGTCTCATATTTCCACAATAATGTGTACAGTCTCATATTTCCACAATAATGTACAGTCTTATATTTCCACAATAATGTGTACAGTCTCATATTTCCACAATAATGTACAGTCTCATATTTCCACAATAATGTACAGTCTCATATTTCCACAATAATGTGTACAGTCTCATATTTCCACAATAATGTACAGTCTCATATTTCCACAATAATGTGTACAGTCTTATATTTCCACAATAATGTGTACAGTCTCATATTTCCACACAAATGTACAGTCTCATATTTCCACACTAATGTGTACAGTCTTATATTTCCACAATCATGTGTACAGTCTCATATTTCCACAGTAATGTGTAATCTCATATTTCCACAATAATGTGCAGTCTCATATTTCCACACTAATGTGTACAGTCTCATATTTCCACAATAATGTGCAGTCTTATATTTCCACACTAATGTTAGTCTTATATTTCCACAATAATGTGTACAGTCTCATATTTCCACAATAATGTGTAGTCTTATATTTCCACAATAATGTGTACAGTCTTATATTTCCACAATAATGTGTAGTCTTATATTTCCACAATAATGTGTACAGTCTTATATTTCCACAATAATGTGTAGTCTTATATTTCCACAATAATGTGTACAGTCTTATATTTCCACAATAATGTGTAGTCTTATATTTCCACAATAATGTACAGTCTTATATTTCCACAATAATGTGTAGTCTTATATTTCCACAATAATGTGTAGTCTCATATTTCCACAATAATGTGTACAGTCTCATATTTCCACAATAATGTGTAGTCTCATATTTCCACAATAATGTGTACAGTCTTATATTTCCACAATAATGTGTACAGTCTCATATTTCCACAATAATGTACAGTCTCATATTTCCACACTAATGTGTACAGTCTCATATTTCCACAATATGTACAGTCTCATATTTCCACACTAATGTGTACAGTCTCATATTTCCACAATAATGTACAGTCTCATATTTCCACAATAATGTACAGTCTTTTATTTCCACATAATGTGTACAGTCTCATATTTCCACAATAATGTACAGTCTCATATTTCCACACTAATGTGTACAGTCTTATATTTCCACAATCATGTACAGTCTTATATTTCCACAGTAATGTGTAATCTCATATTTCCACAATAATGTGCAGTCTCATATTTCCACAATAATGTACAGTCTCATATTTCCACACTAATGTGTACAGTCTATATTTCCACAATAATGTACAGTCTTATATTTCCACAATAATGTGTAATCTCATATTTCCACAATAATGTGCAGTCTCATATTTCCACAATAATGTGTACAGTCTCATATTTCCACAATAATGTGTACAGTCTCATATTTCCACAATAATGTGTACAGTCTTATATTTCCACAATAATGTGTACAGTCTCATATTTCCACAATAATGTACAGTCTCATATTTCCACAATAATGTACAGTCTCATATTTCCACAATAATGTGTACAGTCTCATATTTCCACAATAATGTAGTCTCATATTTCCACACTAATGTGTACAGTCTTATATTTCCACAATAATGTGTCAGTCTCATATTTCCACAATAATGTACAGTTTATTTCCACACTAATGTGTACAGTCTCATATTTCCACAATAATGTACAGTCTCATATTTCCACAATAATGTGTACAGTCTTATATTTCCACAATAATGTGTAGTCTCATATTTCCACAATAATGTACAGTCTCATATTTCCACACTAATGTGTACAGTCTCATATTTCCACAATAATGTACAGTCTCATATTTCCACACTAATGTACAGTCTCATATTTCCACACTAATGTGTACAGTCTCATATTTCCACACTAATGTGTACAGTCTCATATTTCCACAATAATGTACAGTCTTATTCCACACTAATGTGTACAGTCTCATATTTCCACAATAATGTACAGTCTCATATTTCCACACTAATGTGTACAGTCTTATATTTCCACAATAATGTACAGTCTCATATTTCCACAATAATGTACAGTCTCATATTTCCACAATAATGTGTAGTCTTATATTTCCACAATAATGTGTAGTCTCATATTTCCACAATAATGTGTAATCTCATATTTCCACAATAATGTGCAGTCTCATATTTCCACAATAATGTGTACAGTCTCATATTTCCACAACAATGTGTACAGTCTCATATTTCCACACTAATGTACAGTCTCATATTTCCACACTAATGTGTACAGTCTCATATTTCCACACTAATGTGTACAGTCTCATATTTCCACACTAATGTACAGTCTCATATTTCCACACTAATGTGTACAGTCTCATATTTCCACACTAATGTGTACAGTCTCATATTTCCACAATAATGTACAGTCTTTTATTTCCACACTAATGTGTACAGTCTCATATTTCCACAATAATGTACAGTCTCATATTTCCACACTAATGTGTACAGTCTTATATTTCCACAATCATGTACAGTCTTATATTTCCACAGTAATGTGTAATCTCATATTTCCACAATAATGTGCAGTCTCATATTTCCACAATAATGTACAGTCTCATATTTCCACACTAATGTGTACAGTCTTATATTTCCACAATCATGTACAGTCTTATATTTCCACAGTAATGTGTAATCTCATATTTCCACAATAATGTGCAGTCTCATATTTCCACAATAATGTGTACAGTCTCATATTTCCACAATAATGTGTACAGTCTCATATTTCCACAATAATGTACAGTCTCATATTTCCACAATAATGTGTACAGTCTTATATTTCCACAATAATGTGTACAGTCTCATATTTCCACACAAATGTACAGTCTCATATTTCCACACTAATGTGTACAGTCTTATATTTCCACAATCATGTGTACAGTCTCATATTTCCACAGTAATGTGTAATCTCATATTTCCACAATAATGTGCAGTCTCATATTTCCACAATAATGTGTACAGTCTCATATTTCCACAATAATGTGTACAGTCTCATATTTCCACAATAATGTACAGTCTCATATTTCCACAATAATGTGTACAGTCTTATATTTCCACAATAATGTGTACAGTCTCATATTTCCACAATAATGTACAGTCTCATATTTCCACACTAATGTGTACAGTCTTATATTTCCACAATAATGTGTACAGTCTCATATTTCCACAATAATGTGTAATCTCATATTTCCACAATAATGTGCAGTCTCATATTTCCACAATAATGTGTACAGTCTCATATTTCCACAATAATGTGTACAGTCTCATATTTCCACAATAATGTGTACAGTCTCATATTTCCACAATAATGTGTAATCTCATATTTCCACAATAATGTGCAGTCTCATATTTCCACAATAATGTGTACAGTCTCATATTTCCACAATAATGTGTACAGTCTCATATTTCCACAATAATGTACAGTCTCATATTTCCACACTAATGTGTACAGTCTCATATTTCCACACTAATGTACAGTCTCATATTTCCACACTAATGTGTACAGTCTCATATTTCCACAATAATGTACAGTCTCATATTTCCACACTAATGTGTACAGTCTCATATTTCCACACTAATGTGTACAGTCTCATATTTCCACAATAATGTACAGTCTCATATTTCCACACTAATGTGTACAGTCTCATATTTCCACAATAATGTACAGTCTCATATTTCCACAATAATGTACAGTCTCATATTTCCACAATAATGTGCAGTCTCATATTTCCACAATAATGTACAGTCTCATATTTCCACACTAATGTGTACAGTCTTATATTTCCACAATCATGTACAGTCTTATATTTCCACAGTAATGTGTAATCTCATATTTCCACAATAATGTGCAGTCTCATATTTCCACAATAATGTGTCAGTCTCATATTTCCACAATAATGTGTACAGTCTCATATTTCCACAATAATGTACAGTCTCATATTTCCACACTAATGTGTACAGTCTCATATTTCCACAATAATGTGTACAGTCTCATATTTCCACAATAATGTGTACAGTCTCATATTTCCACACTAATGTGTACAGTCTCATATTTCCACAATAATGTACAGTCTCATATTTCCACACTAATGTGTACAGTCTCATATTTCCACAATAATGTGTAGTCTCATATTTCCACAATAATGTGTACAGTCTCATATTTCCACAATAATGTGTACAGTCTCATATTTCCACAATAATGTACAGTCTCATATTTCCACACTAATGTGTACAGTCTCATATTTCCACAATAATGTGTAGTCTCATATTTCCACAATAATGTACAGTCTTATATTTCCACAATAATGTGTACAGTCTCATATTTCCACAATAATGTAGTCTCATATTTCCACACTAATGTGTACAGTCTTATATTTCCACAATAATGTGTACAGTCTCATATTTCCACAATAATGTACAGTCTTTATTTCCACAATAATGTGTACAGTCTCATATTTCCACAATAATGTACAGTCTCATATTTCCACAATAATGTGTACAGTCTCATATTTCCACAATAATGTGTAGTCTCATATTTCCACAATAATGTGTACAGTCTCATATTTCCACAATAATGTGTACAGTCTCATATTTCCACAATAATGTACAGTCTCATATTTCCACACTAATGTGTACAGTCTCATATTTCCACAATAATGTACAGTCTCATATTTCCACACTAATGTGTACAGTCTCATATTTCCACAATAATGTACAGTCTCATATTTCCACACTAATGTGTACAGTCTCATATTTCCACACTAATGTGTACAGTCTCATATTTCCACAATAATGTACAGTCTTATATTTCCACACTAATGTGTACAGTCTCATATTTCCACAATAATGTACAGTCTCATATTTCCACACTAATGTGTACAGTCTTATATTTCCACAATCATGTACAGTCTTATATTTCCACAATAATGTACAGTCTTATATTTCCACAATAATGTGTAGTCTATATTTCCACAGTAATGTGTAATCTCATATTTCCACAATAATGTGCAGTCTCATATTTCCACAATAATGTGTACAGTCCCATATTTCCACAACAATTGTGTACAGTCTCATATTTCCACAATAATGTACAGTCTCATATTTCCACAACAAATGTGTACAGTCTCATATTTCCACAATAATGTGTAGTCTCATATTTCCACAACAATGTGTACAGTCTCATATTTCCACAACAATGTGTACAGTCTCATATTTCCACACTAATGTACAGTCTCATATTTCCACACTAATGTGTACAGTCTCATATTTCCACACTAATGTGTACAGTCTCATATTTCCACACTAATGTGTACAGTCTCATATTTCCACAATAATGTACAGTCTCATATTTCCACACTAATGTGTACAGTCTTATATTTCCACAATAATGTACAGTCTTATATTTCCACAATAATGTGTAATCTCATATTTCCACAATAATGTGCAGTCTCATATTTCCACAATAATGTACAGTCTCATATTTCCACAATAATTGTACAGTCTCATATTTCCACAATAATGTACAGTCTTATATTTCCACAATAATGTGTACAGTCTCATATTTCCACAATAATGTGCAGTCTCATATTTCCACAATAATGTGTACAGTCTCATATTTCCACAATAATGTGTACAGTCTCATATTTCCACAATAATGTACAGTCTTATATTTCCACAATAATGTGTACAGTCTCATATTTCCACAATAATGTACAGTCTCATATTTCCACAATAATGTGTACAGTCTTATATTTCCACAATAATGTGTACAGTCTCATATTTCCACAATAATGTACAGTCTCATATTTCCACACTAATGTGTACAGTCTTATATTTCCACAATAATGTACAGTCTCATATTTCCACAATAATGTGTACTCTCATATTTCCACAATAATGTACAGTCTCATATTTCCACAATAATGTGTACAGTCTCATATTTCCACAATAATGTGTACAGTCTCATATTTCCACAATAATGTACAGTCTCATATTTCCACACTAATGTGTACAGTCTCATATTTCCACAATAATGTACAGTCTCATATTTCCACACTAATGTGTACAGTCTCATATTTCCACAATAATGTACAGTCTCATATTTCCACAATAATGTGTACAGTCTCATATTTCCACACTAATGTGTACAGTCTTATATTTCCACAATCATGTACAGTCTTATATTTCCACAGTAATGTGTAATCTCATATTTCCACAATAATGTGCAGT
>CM026386.1:2506904-2542954 GCA_014843695.1 Archivesica marissinica | reverse complement strand
TTGGAATGTACTGTGTCCCACACCGGATACGTTGTACCAGTCTGCACCTGTCTGATACAGCTATGTGTTTGGAATGTACTATGTCCCACAATGGATACGTTGTACCAGTCTGCACTTGTCTGATACAGCTATGTGTTTGGAATGTACTATGTCCCATAACGGATACGTTGTACCAGTCTGCACTTGTCTGATACAGCTATGTGTTTGGAATGTACTATGTCCCACAATGGATACGTTGTACCAGTCTGCACTTGTCTGATACAGCTATGTGTTTGGAATGTACTGTGTCCCACAACGGATACGTTGTACCAGTCTGCACTTGGCTAATATAGCTATGGGTTTGTAATGATACAGCAGAGATCGTTATAGATTTAGTGGGCGCGTCATATTGGAGTTTAATGACCAGTAGTTGCGTACGTTAACCTTCCACTTACCTTTGATGACATTTCACGTTATGAAGGGATATACAACTTGAATAAATATTTCCACTTAGACTCTTTTGTTGTTGCACGTAGGCGTACTTCCTGTTGGAACAGCACCAACAGTATCTGGGACAACTATTTGTCGTATGGTCGTAATGGGTTGAGGGAACCGATACTAGTAGGTATAATCGTATAAGGTCCGATATGAACATGAGGGTTTTTTGGGGCCCTGTGTGTTCGAATCCCACTGAATTGTGTCGCAATATTCCGTGTGAGGAAATTATGCAGTTGGCTTGTGGATGGTCGGTGGTTCTATCCTAATGTCCGCTCATGATGCCTGACTTCCGTCGTCTTTGACTCTAGGTGTGCGTGCTCTTATCTGTTCGCGTGCAACCTCCGGAATATTCAGTGTGTATAATGGTGACGGGTCCTTTGTCCCTTCGATGAAAGTGTACACAGTCAGTCGTATCATTTTTGGGCATACACTTCTAGCGAGACCCAGCTAAGTTGTTAGTTCTCTTTCTTTGAGCCAATTGTTAGTTATCTTTGAACCAACCTTCTTGACAAATCTTGCTCCCAATATCAATACGAGTGTGACGCACATAGCCATAATAATTACAACCGTATCGAATATTCGAATACCAGTCGGACCGAATCTTCGAATACCAAAAGCGCTATTCGTTGCCATCCCTAGTTTTATTATAAATATCGATAACACATTATTATTATTATTATAAATACACATTCTATTAATAGCCAGAACACAGCAACAACGTATCTGTCCACCATACCAATTCCAGTGATCTCCCCCAGTACGTATCTAGCCAAATACACTAGGCACAATTGCATCATTTACAGTCATGTTGTTTCGATGCGCACCTTCTGCAAGCAGATCCATGACACTAACCTGAGCCTACATTGAACATACTATATAAGTTAATGAAGACCCCATAATAATGTACGGACTAATTCCTGTGTGTGTCCTTATACCCGCCTTGTTCCCTGCACAGTTACCTTGAGTATTCTACCTACGACTCTCACTCTAGTCATCTCAAACAATATAACACTTAACACGAATCGTTCTATGGGGAATCGATAACCTAATTAAATATTCCTCTAGTTATTTAACACCGTAGTGTTCTGAAGGCAGTAAAGGCAGAAGTTAATTGCGAGACATTGAAGGCAGTAGAGACAGAAGGTAATAGTGAGTACATTGAAGGCAGTAGATACAGAACGTAATAGTGAGTACATTAAAGGCAGTATATACAGAACGTAATAGTGAGTACATTAAAGGCAGTAGATACAGAACGTAATAGTGAGTACATTAAAGGCATTAGATACAGAACGTAATAGTGAGTACATTAAAGGCAGTAGATACAGAACGTAATAGTGAGTACATTGAAGGCAGTAGATACAGAACGTAATAGTTAGTACATTAAAGGCAGTAGATACAGAACGTAATAGTGAGTACATTAAAGGCAGTAGATACAGAACGTAATAGTGAGTACATTGAAGGCAGTAGATACAGAACGTAATAGTGAGTACATTGAAGGCAGTAGATACAGAACGTAACAGTGAATACATTGAACGCAGTATAGATACAGAACGTAATAGTGAGTACATTGAAGGCAGTATAGATACAGAACGTAACAGTGAATACATTGAACGCAGTATAGATACAGAACGTAATAGTGAGTACATTGAAGGTAGTATAGATACATAACGTAATAGTGAGTACATTGAAGGCAGTAGATACAGAACGTAATAGTGAGTACATTGAAGGCAGTATATACAAAACGTAATAGTGAGTACATTAAAGGCAGTAGATACAGAACGTAATAGTGAGTACATTAAAGGCAGTAGATACAGAACGTAATAGTGAGTACATTAAAGGCAGTAGATACAGAACGTAATAGTGAGTACATTGACGGCGCGCGCACACACGCACGCACGCACGCACGCACACACACACAGAGTACCCGGAGTACCCGGAGAAAACCCACATGTCCGATCTGGCAACCACCGTACTATCTGACATATTCCCCGATCGAGGATCGAACCCGGGCTGCATTGGTGAGAAGCGAGCTTGCTGACCATTCCACTAAACGGAGAGCTAACGTCTTATCCACTGGTAAACCTCAGCTAATTGAAAGTTATCATATGATTTGAGCAAGGATGAACAGGGCACATAGAGTATTAAGATGATCGAGGGTTTAGACTGATGGGTGTTAATGAATGGAGCGATAATGAATAAGGAGCGATTTTGCTTCAGACCTGATCATTAATAAGTCGGTAGAATATTAATTTGAAAGAAATTACGATCGTATGATCGACTTATGTTCTTCATTTAGCCTATGGCATAAATACATCTTTTTACTAGTAACAATTTTCCGCGTTGCTCAACCACACCTACTAACAGGTTTGTTGCTGTAAGTTTGAGTTTTTACGTTTATTTATCGTCGCTATCGGTTGCCCATATGAGCAACGCCTCATGATGTGATAAGCCATTTTAGACTTTGGAGGATAGTGCAATGACACAGACCTCCGTACCACCTCACATATTTCCCGGTCGAGGATCGGACCCCGGGTTGCATTGGTAAGAAGCGAGCGTGCTAACCACTGCGCTAAACGGACAGCTAACTTCTTGACCACTGGTTAACTTCGGTCTCCTACCTACTAATTGAAACGTATCCACAAAGATAACAACACACCTGCATAAATAGGAAATTCTCATAAGTGTTTCCCTATCTACATATATTTGTCATAAATACTATACATATAATTATGATGGCTTATGTTTCGATGCTACTGGACATATGACGTCATCAGATGCATGACCAATGTAAGTACAAGGCTGACCGTCAAATGAGAACAAACTGATGCCTAAGATGTCATTGTGTTTGTGCGAGGTTAAGGTCATTAGAAAAGGCTTAAGCCTGACGTCCGGTAAGCATTCTAAACAGGCACTATGTTTACTAGGATTCGATTAAAGATCCATTAAACCTGTCAGTCAAGGGTACCAAACCGACACAATTGTAGTCTTAGTGTAAGCTTGGACCATGTTCATCTCGTGAGCTCCGAATACAGTGTATTTTTACTACAAATAAATGTCCCGACAAAAGTATGGATGAACCACAAGTTAGGTATATATATATATATTATATATATATATATATATATATATATATATATATGTGTGCGTGCGTGCGTGCGTGCGTGCGTCGCCTCCGGAAGAGATTAATTATTTTAGATGTTCTAGGATAGTGTAATGACTGGGTTACTGAATGTCTGGACTACTGAATGTCTGGGTTACTGAATGACTGGGTTACTGAATGTCTGGACTACTGAATGTCTGGGTTACTGAATGACTGGGTTACTGAATGTCTGGGTTACTGAATGTCTGGACTACTGAATGTCTGGGTTACTGAATGACTGGGTTACTGAATGTCTGGACTACTGAATGTCTGGGTTACTGAATGTCTGGGTTACTGAATGTATGGGTTACTGAATATCTGGGTTACTGAATGTCTGGGTTACTGAATGGCTGGGTTACTGAATGACTGGGTTACTGAATGTCTGGGTTACTTAATGTCTGGGTTACTGAATGACTGGGTTACTGAATGTCTGGGTTACTGAATGTCTGGGTTACTGAATGTATGGGCTACTGAATGTCTGGGCTACTGAATGTCTGGACTACTGAATGACTGGACTACTGAATGGCTGGACTACTGAATGACTGGACTACTGAATGACTGGACTACTGAATGACTGGACTACTGAATGACTGGACTACTGAATGACTGGACTACTGCATGTCTGGACTACTGAATGTCTGGACTACTGAACGTCTGGGTTACTGAATGACTGGACTACTGAATGACTGGGCTACTGAATGTCTGGGCTACTGAATGACTGGGCTACTGAATGTCTGGGTTACTGAATGTCTGGGCTACTGAATGACTGGGCTACTGAATGTCTGGGCTACTGAATGATTGGACTACTGAATGACTGGGTTACTGAATGACTGGGCTACTGAATGTCTGGGCTACTGAATGACTGGACTATTGAATGACTGGACTACTGAATGACTGGGCTACTGAATGTCTGGGCTACTGAATGTCTGGACTACTGAATGTCTGGGCTACTGAATGACTGGACTACTGAATGACTGGACTACTGAATGACTGGACTACTGAATGACTGGACTACTGAATGACTGGACTACTGAATGACTGGACTAATGAATGACTGGACTACTGAATGACTGGACTACTGAATGTCTGGACTATTGAATGTCTGGGCTACTGAATGTCTGGACTACTGAATGACTGGACCACTAATGACTGGACTACTGAATGTCTGGACTACTGAATGTCTGGGTTACTGAATGTCTGGGCTACTGAATGACTGGGCTACTGAATGACTGGACTACAGAATGTCTGGACTACTGAATGTCTGGACTACTGAATGTCTGGGTTACTGAATGTCTGGGTTACTGAATGACTGGACTACTGAATGATTGGGCTACTGAATGTCTGGGCTACTGAATTTCTGAACTACTGAATGTCTGGACTACTGAATGTCTGGACTACTGAATGTCTGGACTACTGAATGTCTGGACTACTGAATGTCTGGACTACTGAATGTACGGACTACTGAATGTCTGGACTACTGAATGAATGGGCTACTGAATGTCTGGACTACTGAATGACTGGGCTACTGAATGTCTGGACTATTGAATGACTGGACTACTGAATGACTGGACTACTGAATGTCTGGGCTACTGAATGTCTGGGCTACTGAATGACTGGGCTACTGAATGACTGGACTACTGAATGACTGGGCTACTGAATGACTGGACTACAGAATGTCTGGGCTACTGAATGACTGGGCTACTGAATGACTGGGCTACTGATGTCTGGGCTACTGAATGACTGGACTACTGAATGTCTGGGCTACTGAATGACTGGACTACTGAATGACTGGGCTACTGAATGATTGGACTACTGAATGAATGGACTACTGAATGAATGGACTACTGAATGAATGGACTACTGAATGACTGGGCTACTGAATGAATGGACTACTGAATGAATGGACTACTGAATGACTGGACTATTGAATGACTGGACAACTGAATGACTGGGATACTGAATGACTGGACTACTGAATGAATGGGCTACTGAATGTCTGGACTACTGAATGACTGGACTACTGAATCACTGGACTATTGAATGTCTGGACTACTGAATGTCTAGTATACTGAATGTCTGGACTATTGACTGATTGGGCTACTGAATGACTGGGTTACTGAATGTCTGGACTAATGAATGACAGGACTACTGAATATCTGGGCTACTGAATGTCTGGGCTACTGAATGATTGGACTACTGAATGTCTGGACTATTGACTGATTGGGCTACTGAATGACTGGGTTACTGAATGTCTGGAATACTGAATGACTGGACTACTGAATGTCTGGGCTACTGAATGACTGGACTACTCTATGACTGGACTACTGAATGACTGGACTACTGAATGACTGGACTATTGAATGACTGAACTACTGAATGACTGGGTTACTGAATGAATGGGCTACTGTATGACTGGGCTACTGAATGACTGGACTACTGAATGACTGGGTTACTGAATGACTGGGTTACTGAATGACTGGACTACTGAATGACTGGACTATTGAATGACTGGACTACTGAATGACTGGGTTACTGAATGACTGGACTACTGAATGACTGGACTATTGAATGACTGGACTATTGAATGACTGGACTACTGAATGACTGGGTTACTGAATGACTGGTTTACTGAATGACTGGGTTACTGAATGACTGGACTACTGAATGACTGGACTACTGAATGATTGGGCTATTGAATGACTGGACTACTGAATGAATGGACTACTGAATGACTGGGCTACTGAATGACTGGACTACTGAATGATTGGACTACTGAATGACTGGAATACTGAATGAATGGACTACTGTATGAATGGGCTACTGTATGAATGGGCTACTGAATGATTGGACTACTGTATGATTGGACTACTGTATGATTGGACTACTGAATGACTGGGCTACTGAATGTCTGGGCTACTGAATGTCTGGGCTACTGAATGTCTGGACTATTGAATGACTGGACTATTGAATGACTGGGCTACTGAATGTCTGGGCTACTGAATGTCTGGGCTACTGAATGTCTGGGCTACTGAATGTCTGGGCTACTAAATGTCTGGACTATTGAATGACTGGACTATTGAATGACTGGGCTACTGAATGTCTGGGCTACTGAATGTCTGGGCTACTGAATGTCTGGACTACTGAATGACTGGACTACTGAATGACTGGACTACTGAATGACTGGACTACTGAATGACTGGACTACTGAATGTCTGGACTACTGAATGTCTGGACTATTGAATGTCTGGACTACTGAATGACTGGACTACTGAATGTCTGGACTACTGAATGACTGGACTACTGAATGTCTGGACTACTGAATATCTGGACTACTGAATGACTGGACTACTGAATGACTGGACTACTGAATGTCTGGACTACTGAATGACTGGACTACTGAATGACTGGACTACTGAATGTCTGGGCTACTGAATGTCTGGGCTACTGAATGTCTGGACTACTGAATGTCTGGGCTACTGAATGTCTGGGCTACTGAATGTCTGGGCTACTGAATGTCTGGTCTACTGAATGACTGAACTATTGAATGATTGGGCTACTGAATGTCTGGGCTACTGAATGACTGGACTACTGAATGTCTGGGCTACTGAATGACTGAACTATTGAATGATTGGGCTACTGAAAGATTGGCCTACTGAATGACTGGACTACTGAATGACTGGACTATTGAATGACTGGGCTACTGAATGACTGGAATACTGAATGACTGGGCTACTGAATGACTGGACTACTGAATGACTGGACTACTGAATGACTGGGTTACTGAATGACTGGACTATTGAATGACTGGGCTACTGAATGACTGGACTACTGAATGATTGGACTAGTGAATGTCTGGGCTACTGAATGACTGGACTATTGAATGGCTGGACTATTGAATGACTGGGCTACTGAATGACTGGACTACTGAATGACTGGGCTACTGAATGACTGGGTTACTGAATGACTGGACTATTGAATGACTGGACTACTGAATGACTGGACTACTGAATGACTGGACTACTGAATGACTGGACTATTGAATGATTGGACTACTGAATGTCTGGACTATTGACTGATTGGACTACTGAATGACTGGACTATTGAATGACTGGACTATTGGATGACTGGACTACTGAATGACTGGACTACTGAATGACTGGACTATTGACTGATTGGACTACTGAATGACTGGACTATTGACTGATTGGACTACTGAATGACTGGACTATTGAATGACTGAACTATTGAATGACTGGGCTACTGAATGACTGGGCTATTGAATGATTGGACTACTGAATGTCTGGGCTACTGAATGACTGGACTATTGAATGACTGGGCTACTGAATGACTGGGCTACTGAATGACTGGGCTACTGAATGACTGGGTTACTGAATGACTGGACTACTGAATGACTGGGCTACTGAATGACTGGGCTACTGAATGAATGGGCTACTGAATGACTGGACTACTGAATGACTGGACTACTGAATGACTGGGCTACTGAATGAATGGGCTACTGAATGACTGGACTACTGAATGACTGGGCTACTGAATGACTGGACTATTGAATGACTGGGCTACTGAATGACTGGGCTACTGAATGACTGGACTATTGAATGACTGGGCTACTGAATGACTGGATTACTGAATGATTGGACTACTGAATGACTGGGCTACTGAATGACTGGACTACTGAATGACTGGGCTACTGAATGACTGGACTACTGAATGACTGGACTACTGAATGACTGGGCTACTGAATGACTGGGCTACTGAATGACTGGGCTACTGAATGACTGGACTACTGAATGACTGGTCTACTGAATGACTGGGCTACTGAATGACTGGGCTACTGAATGACTGGGCTACTGATTGAATGGGCTACTGAATGAATGGACTACTGAATGACTGGACTACTGAATGACTGGGTTACTGAATGACTGGACTACTGAATGACTGGACTACTGAATGAATGGACTACTGAATGAATGGTCTACTGAATGACTGGGCTACTGAATGACTGGACTACTGAATGTCTGGGCTACTGAATGTATGGGCTACTGAATGTATGGGCTACTGAATGTATGGACTATTGAATGACTGGACTATTGAATGACTTGGCTACTGAATGTATGGGCTACTGAATGTATGGGCTACTGAATGTATGGACTACTGAATGACTGGACTACTGAATGACTGTACTACTGAATGATGGACTACTGAATGACTGGGCTACTGAATGTTGGGCTATGAATGTCTGGATATTGAATGTATGGACTACTGAATGACTGGCTACTGAATGTCTGGACTACTGAATGACTGGACTACTGAATGTCTGGACTACTGAATATCTGGACTACTGAATGATGGACTACTGAATGACTGGAGTACTGAATGTCTGGATTACTGGGGGATGTCTTTGGGCTATGAATGTCTGGGCTACTGAATGTCGTGTGGACTACTGAATGTTCTTGGCTACTGAATGTATGGGCTACTGAATGTATGGCTACTGAATGTATGGTCTACGTGAATGCTGGAACTATGACCTATTGATGATTGGGCTACTGAATGATCTGGGCTACTGAATGAATGGACTACTGAATGTCTGGGCTACTGAATGACTGGACTATGAATGATTGGGCTACTGAATGATTGGCTACTGAATGAATGGGCTTATGAATGAATGGACTACTGAATGAATGGACTACTGAATGACTGGACTACTGAATGACTGTACTACTGAATGACTGGGCTACTGAATGACTGGACTACTGAATGACTGGACTACTGAATGAATGGGCTACTGAATGACTGGGCTACAGCATGACTGGGCTACTGAATGACTGGACTACTGAATGCCTGGACTACTGAATGAATGGGCTACTGAATGACTGGTCTACTGAATGACTGGACTACTGAATGAATGGACTACTGAATGACTTGACTACTGAATGACTGGGCTGCTGAATGACTGGACTACTGAATGACTGGGCTACTGAATGAATGGACTACTGAATGACTGGACTACTGAATGAATGGACTACTCTACTGAATGAATGGACTACTGAATGACTGGACTACTGAATGAATGGACTACTGAATGACTGGACTACTGAATGACTGGGCTACTGAATGAATGGACTACTGAATGACTGGACTACTGAATGACTGTACTACTGAATGACTGGACTACTGAATGACTGGGCTACTGAATGACTGGACTACTGCATGAATGGACTACTGAATGAATGGACTACTGAATGACTGGGCTACTGAATGACTGGGCTACTGAATGATGGGCTACTGAATGAATGGGCTACTGTATGACTGGGCTACTGAATGACTGGGCTACTGAATGACTGGGCTACTGAATGACTGGGCTACTGTATGACTGGGCTACTGAATGACTGGGCTACTGAATGAGTGGACTACTGAATGAATGGACTACTGAATGAATGGACTACTGAATGAATGGACCACTGAATGAATGGACTACTGAATGAATGGACTACTGAATGAATGGACTACTGAATGAATGGACTACTGAATGAATGGACTACTGAATTACTGGACTACTGAATGAATGGGCTACTGAATGACTGGGCTACTGAATGAATGGACTACTGAATGACTGGACTACTGAATGAATGGACTACTGAATGACTGGACTACTGAATGACTGGGCTACTGAATGACTGGGCTACTGCATGCTGGGCTACTGAATGAATGGGCTACTGAATGACTGGGCTACTGAATGACTGGGCTACTGAATGACTGGACTATTGAATGACTGGACTACTGAATGACTGGGCTACTGAATGACGGGCTACCGAATGACTGGGCTACTGAATGATGGGCTACTGAATGAATGGGCTAATGAATGACTGGATTATTGAATGACTGGACTGCTGAATGACTGGGCTACTGAATGACTAGGCTACTGAATGACTGGACTACTGAATTACTGGACTACTGTATGCCTGGGCTACTGAATGACTGGACTACTGAATGACTGGAGTACTGAATGACTGGACTACTGAATGACTGGACTACTGAATGACTGGGTTACTGAATGACTGGGCTACTGAATGACTGGGCGGGCTACTGAATGACTGGGCTACTGAATGACTCGGCTACTGAATGAATGGGCGGGCTACTGAATGACTGGACTACTGAATGCCTGGACTACTGAATGACTGGGCTACTGAATGACTGGGCTACTGAATGCCTGGGCGGGCTACTGAATGACTGGACTACTGAATGCCTGGACTACTGAATGACTGGGCTACTGAATGACTGGGCTACTGTTTGAATGGGCTACTGAATGACTGGACTACTGAATGACTGGACTACTGAATGACTGGACTACTGAATGACTGGGTTACTGAATGACTGGGTTACTGAATGACTGGACTACTGAATGACTGGACTATTGAATGACTGGACTACTGAATGACTGGGTTACTGAATGACTGGACTACTGAATGACTGGACTATTGAATGACTGGACTACTGAATGACTGGTTTACTGAATGACTGGTTTACTGAATGACTGGACTACTGAATGACTGGGTTACTGAATGACTGGACTACTGAATGACTGGACTACTGAATGATTGGGCTATTGAATGACTGGACTACTGAATGAATGGACTACTGAATGACTGGGCTACTGAATGATTGGACTACTGAATGACTGGAATACTGAATGAATGGACTACTGTATGAATGGGCTACTGTATGAATGGGCTACTGAATGATTGGACTACTGTATGATTGGACTACTGTATGATTGGACTACTGAATGACTGGGCTACTGAATGTCTGGGCTACTGAATGTCTGGGCTACTGAATGTCTGGACTATTGAATGACTGGACTATTGAATGACTGGGCTACTGAATGTCTGGGCTACTGAATGTCTGGGCTACTGAATGTCTGGGCTACTGAATGTCTGGGCTACTAAATGTCTGGACTATTGAATGACTGGACTATTGAATGACTGGGCTACTGAATGTCTGGGCTACTGAATGTCTGGGCTACTGAATGTCTGGACTACTGAATATCTGGACTACTGAATGACTGGACTACTGAATGACTGGACTACTGAATGTCTGGACTACTGAATGACTGGACTACTGAATGACTGGACTACTGAATGTCTGGGCTACTGAATGTCTGGGCTACTGAATGTCTGGACTACTGAATGTCTGGGCTACTGAATGTCTGGGCTACTGAATGTCTGGGCTACTGAATGTCTGGTCTACTGAATGACTGAACTATTGAATGATTGGGCTACTGAATGTCTGGGCTACTGAATGACTGGACTACTGAATGTCTGGGCTACTGAATGACTGAACTATTGAATGATTGGGCTACTGAAAGATTGGCCTACTGAATGACTGGACTACTGAATGACTGGACTATTGAATGACTGGGCTACTGAATGACTGGAATACTGAATGACTGGGCTACTGAATGACTGGACTACTGAATGACTGGACTACTGAATGACTGGGTTACTGAATGACTGAACTATTGAATGACTGGGCTACTGCATGACTGGACTACTGAATGATTGGACTAGTGAATGTCTGGGCTACTGAATGACTGGACTATTGAATGGCTGAACTATTGAATGACTGGGCTACTGAATGACTGGACTACTGAATGACTGGGTTACTGAATGACTGGACTACTGAATGACTGGGCTACTGTATGACTGGGCTACTGAATGTCTGGGCTACTGAATGACTGGACTATTGAATGACTGGACTACTGAATGACTGTACTACTGAATGACTGGACTATTGAATGATTGGACTACTGAATGTCTGGACTATTGACTGATTGGACTACTGAATGACTGGACTATTGAATGACTGGACTATTGGATGACTGGACTACTGAATGACTGGACTACTGAATGACTGGACTATTGACTGATTGGACTACTGAATGACTGGACTATTGACTGACTGGACTACTGAATGACTGGACTATTGAATGACTGAACTATTGAATGACTGGGCTACTGAATGACTGAACTATTGACTGATTGGACTACTGAATGTCTGGGCTACTGAATGACTGAACTATTGAATGACTGGGCTACTGAATGACTGGACTACTGAATTACTGGACTACTGAATGACTGGGTTACTGAATGACTGGACTACTGAATGACTGGACTACTGAATGACTGAACTATTGAATGACTGGGCTACTGAATGACTGGACTATTGACTGATTGGACTACTTAATGACTGGGTTACTGAATGACTGGACTGTTGACTGATTGGACTACTGAATGACTGGACTATTGAATGACTGAACTATTGAATGACTGGGCTACTGAATGACTGGATTATTGACTGATTGGACTACTGAATGTCTGGGCTACTGATTGACTGAACTACTGAATGATTGGGCTACTGAATGACTGGACTACTGAATGACTGGACTACTGAATGATTGGGTTACTGAATGACTGGACTACTGAATGACTGGACTACTGAATGACTGGACTACCGAATGACTGAACTATTGAATGACTGGGCTACTGAATGGACTGGACTATTAACTGATTGGACTACTGAATGTCTGGGCTACTGAATGACTGGACTATTGATTGATTGGACTACTGAATGACTGGGTTACTGAATGACTGGACTATTGACTGATTGGACTACTGAATGACTGGACTATTGAATGACTGAACTATTGAATGACTGGGCTACTTAATGACTGGGCTACTGAATGACTGGACTATTGACTGATTGGACTACTGAATGTCTGGGCTACTGAATGACTGAACTATTGAATGACTGGGCTACTGAATGACTGGACTACTGAATGACTGGACTACTGAATGACTGGGTTACTGAATGACTGGACTACTGAATGACTGGACTACTGAATGACTGAACTATTGAATGACTGGGCTACTGAATGACTGGACTATTGACTGATTGGACTACTGAATGTCTGGGCTACTGAATGACTGGACTATTGACTGATTAGACTACTGAATGACTGGGTTACTGAATGACTGGACTGTTGACTGATTGGACTACTGAATGACTGGACTATTGAATGACTGAACTATTGAATGACTGGGCTACTGAATGACTGGATTATTGACTGATTGGACTACTGAATGTCTGGGCTACTGATTGACTGAACTACTGAATGATTGGGCTACAGAATGACTGGACTACTGAATGACTGGACTACAGAATGTCTGGGCTACTGAATGACTGGGCTACTGATGTCTGGGCTACTGAATGACTGGAATACTGAATGTCTGGGCTACTGAATGACTGGACTACTGAATGACTGGGCTACTGAATGATTGGACTACTGAATGAATGGACTACTGAATGAATGGACTACTGAATGAATGGACTACTGAATGACTGGGCTACTGAATGAATGGACTACTGAATGAATGGACTACTGAATGACTGGACTACTGAATGACTGGACTACTGAATGACTGGGTTACTGAATGACTGGACTACTGAATGAATGGGCTACTGAATGTCTGGACTACTGAATGACTGGACTACTGAATCACTGGACTATTGAATGTCTGGACTACTGAATGTCTGGTATACTGAATGTCTGGACTATTGACTGATTGGGCTACTGAATGACTGGGTTACTGAATGTCTGGACTAATGAATGACAGGACTACTGAATATCTGGGCTACTGAATGTCTGGGCTACTGAATGTCTGGACTATTGACTGATTGGGCTACTGAATGACTGGGTTACTGAATGTCTGGAATACTGAATGACTGGACTACTGAATATCTGGGCTACTGAATGACTGGACTACTCTATGACTGGACTACTGAATGACTGGACTACTGAATGACTGGACTATTGAATGACTGAACTACTGAATGACTGGGTTACTGAATGAATGGGCTACTGTATGACTGGGCTACTGAATGACTGGACTACTGAATGACTGGGTTACTGAATGACTGGACTACTGAATGACTGGACTATTGAATGACTGGACTACTGAATGACTGGGTTACTGAATGACTGGACTACTGAATGACTGGGTTACTGAATGACTGGGTTACTGAATGACTGGACTACTGAATGACTGGACTATTGAATGACTGGACTACTGAATGACTGGGTTACTGAATGACTGGACTACTGAATGATTGGACTATTGAATGACTGGAATACTGAATGAATGGACTACTGTATGGATGGGCTACTGTATGAATGGGCTACTGAATGATTGAACTACTGTATGATTGGACTACTGTATGATTGGACTACTGAATGACTGGGCTACTGTATGTCTGGGCTACTGAATGTCTGGGCTACTGAATGTCTGGACTATTGAATGACTGGACTATTGAATGACTGGGCTACTGAATGTCTGGGCTACTGAATGTCTGGGCTACTGAATGTCTGGGCTACTGAATGTCTGGGCTACTGAATGTCTGGACTATTGAATGACTGGACTATTGAATGACTGGGCTACTGAATGTCTGGGCTACTGAATGTCTGGGCTACTGAATGACTGGACTACTGAATGACTGGGTTACTGAATGACTGGACTACTGAATGACTGGACTACTGAATGACTGAACTATTGAATGACTGGGCTACTGAATGACTGGACTATTGACTGATTGGACTACTGAATGTCTGGGCTACTGAATGACTGGTCTATTGACTGATTAGACTACTGAATGACTGGGTTACTGAATGACTGGACTGTTGACTGATTGGACTACTGAATGACTGGACTATTGAATGACTGAACTATTGAATGACTGGGCTACTGAATGACTGGATTATTGACTGATTGGACTACTGAATGTCTGGGCTACTGATTGACTGAACTACTGAATGATTGGGCTACTGAATGACTGTACTACTGAATGACTGGGTTACTGAATGACTGGACTACTGAATGACTGGACTACTGAATGACTGGACTACCGAATGACTGAACTATTGAATGAGTGGGCTACTGAATGGACTGGACTATTAACTGATTGGACTACTGAATGTCTGGGCTACTGAATGACTGGACTATTGACTGATTGGACTACTGAATGACTGGGTTACTGAATGACTGGACTATTGACTGATTGGACTACTGAATGACTGGACTATTGAATGACTGAACTATTGAATGACTGTCCTACTGAATGACTGGGCTACTGAATGACTGGACTATTGACTGATTGGACTACTGAATGTCTGGGCTACTGAATGACTGAACTATTGAATGACTGGGCTACTGAATGACTGGACTACTGAATGACTGGACTACTGAATGACTGGGTTACTGAATGACTGGACTACTGAATGACTGGACTACTGAATGACTGGACTACTGAATGACTGGGCTACTGAATGACTGGGCTACTGTATGAATGGGCTACTGAATGACTGGGCTACTGAATGACTGGACTACTGAATGACAGGGCTACTGAATGACTGGGCTACAGAATGACTGGGCTACTGAATGACTGGGCTACTGAATGAATGGGCTACTGAATGACTGGGCTACTGAATGACTGGGCTACTGAATGACTGGGCTACTGAATGACAGGGCTACTGAATGACTGGGCTACAGAATGACTGGGCTACTGAATGACTGGGCTACGGAATGACTGGGCTACTGAATGAATGGGCTACTGAATGACTGGGCTACTGAATGACTGGGCTACTGAATGACTGGGCTATTGA
This sequence comes from Archivesica marissinica, assembly GCA_014843695.1. Lineage (NCBI taxonomy): Eukaryota > Metazoa > Mollusca > Bivalvia > Venerida > Vesicomyidae > Archivesica > Archivesica marissinica. The sequence continues at coordinate 2,526,605 of CM026386.1, read as the reverse complement.
ATGACTGGGCTACTGAATGACTGGGCTACTTAATGACTGGGCTACTGTATGACTGGGCTACTGAATGACTGGGCTACTGGATGACTGGACTACTGAATGACTGGGCTACTGAATGACTGTGCTACTGTATGAATGGGCTACTGAATGACTGGACTACTGAATGACTGGACTACTGAATGACTGGGCTACTGAATGACTGGACTACTGAATGACTGGGCTACTGAATGACTGGACTACTGAATGACTGGTCTACTGAATGACTGGGCTACTGAATGACTGGGCTACAGAATGACAGGGCTACTGATTGACTGGGCTACTGAATGAATGGGCTACGGAATTACTGGGATACTGAATGACTGGGCGACTGAATGAATGAACTACTGAATGACTGGGCTACTGAATGAATGGACTACTGAATGAATGGTCTACTGAATGACTGGGTTACTGAATGAATGAACTACTGAATGACTGGACTACTGAATGAATGGGCTACTGAATGAATGGACTACTGAATGAATGAACTACTGAATGACTGGACTACTGAATGACTTGGCTACTGAATGAATGGGCTACTGAATGAATGGACTACTGAATGAATGGACTACTGAATGACTGGACTACTGAATGACTGTACTACTGAATGACTGGGCTACTGAATGACTGGATTATTGACTGATTGGACTACTGAATGTCTGGGCTACTGATTGACTGAACTACTGAATGATTGGGCTACTGAATGACTGGACTACTGAATGACTGTACTACTGAATGACTGGGTTACTGAATGACTGGACTACTGAATGACTGGACTACTGAATGACTGGACTACCGAATGACTGAACTATTGAATGAGTGGGCTACTGAATGGACTGGACTATTAACTGATTGGACTACTGAATGTCTGGGCTACTGAATGACTGGACTATTGACTGATTGGACTACTGAATGACTGGGTTACTGAATGACTGGACTATTGACTGATTGGACTACTGAATGACTGGACTATTGAATGACTGAACTATTGAATGACTGTGCTACTGAATGACTGGGCTACTGAATGACTGGACTATTGACTGATTGGACTACTGAATGTCTGGGCTACTGAATGACTGAACTATTGAATGACTGGGCTACTGAATGACTGGACTACTGAATGACTGGACTACTGAATGACTGGGTTACTGAATGACTGGACTACTGAATGACTGGACTACTGAATGACTGGACTACTGAATGACTGGGCTACTGAATGACTGGGCTACTGTATGAATGGGCTACTGAATGACTGGGCTACTGAATGACTGGACTACTGAATGACTGGGCTACTGAATGACTGGGCTACTGAATGACTGGGCTACTGAATGACTGGGCTACTGAATGAATGGGCTACTGAATGACTGGGCTACTGAATGACTGGGCTACTGTGGGCTACTGAATGACTGGGCTACTGAATGACTGGGCTACTGAATGAATGGGCTACTGAATGACTGGGCTACTGAATGACTGGGCTACTGAATGACTGGGCTACTGAATGACTGGGCTACTGAATGACTGGGCTACTGAATGACTGGGCTACTGAATGACTGGGCTACTGAATGACTGGGCTACTGAATGACTGGGCTACTGAATGACTGGGCTATTGAATGACTGGGCTACTGAATGACTGGGCTACTGAATGACTGGGCTACTTAATGACTGGGCTACTGTATGACTGGGCTACTGAATGACTGGGCTACTGGATGACTGGACTACTGAATGACTGGGCTACTGAATGACTGTGCTACTGTATGAATGGGCTACTGAATGACTGGACTACTGAATGACTGGACTACTGAATGACTGGGCTACTGAATGACTGGACTACTGAATGACTGGGCTACTGAATGACTGGACTACTGAATGACTGGTCTACTGAATGACTGGGCTACTGAATGACTGGGCTACAGAATGACAGGGCTACTGATTGACTGGGCTACTGAATGAATGGGCTACGGAATTACTGGGATACTGAATGACTGGGCGACTGAATGAATGAACTACTGAATGACTGGGCTACTGAATGAATGGACTACTGAATGAATGGTCTACTGAATGACTGGGTTACTGAATGAATGAACTACTGAATGACTGGACTACTGAATGAATGGGCTACTGAATGAATGGACTACTGAATGAATGAACTACTGAATGACTGGACTACTGAATGACTTGGCTACTGAATGAATGGGCTACTGAATGAATGGACTACTGAATGAATGGACTACTGAATGACTGGACTACTGAATGACTGTACTACTGAATGACTGGGCTACTGAATGACTGGACTACTGAATGACTGGACTACTGAATGAATGGGCTACTGAATGACTGGGCTACAGCATGACTGGGCTACTGAATGACTGGACTACTGAATGCCTGGACTACTGAATGAATGGGCTACTGAATGACTGGGCTACTGAATGACTGGACTACTGAATGAATGGACTACTGAATGACTTGACTACTGAATGACTGGGCTACTGAATGACTGGACTACTGAATGACTGGGCTACTGAATGAATGGACTACTGAATGACTGGACTACTGAATGAATGGACTACTCTACTGAATGAATGGACTACTGAATGACTGGACTACTGAATGAATGGACTACTGAATGACTGGACTACTGAATGACTGGGCTACTGAATGAATGGACTACTGAATGACTGGACTACTGAATGACTGTACTACTGAATGACTGGACTACTGAATGACTGGGCTACTGAATGACTGGACTACTGCATGAATGGACTACTGAATGAATGGACTACTGAATGACTGGGCTACTGAATGACTGGGCTACTGAATGATGGGCTACTGAATGAATGGGCTACTGTATGACTGGGCTACTGAATGACTGGGCTACTGAATGACTGGGCTACTGAATGACTGGGCTACTGTATGACTGGGCTACTGAATGACTGGGCTACTGAATGAGTGGACTACTGAATGAATGGACTACTGAATGAATGGACTACTGAATGAATGGACCACTGAATGAATGGACTACTGAATGAATGGACTACTGAATGAATGGACTACTGAATGAATGGACTACTGAATGAATGGACTACTGAATGAATGGGCGGGCTACTGAATGACTGGACTACTGAATGCCTGGACTACTGAATGTCTGGGCTACTGAATGACTGGGCTACTGAATGCCTGGGCGGGCTACTGAATGACTGGACTACTGAATGCCTGGACTACTGAATGACTGGGCTATTGAATGACTGGGCTACTGTTTGAATGGGCTACTGAATGACTGGACTACTGAATGACTGGACTACTGAATGACTGGACTACTGAATGACTGGGTTACTGAATGACTGGGTTACTGAATGACTGGACTACTGAATGACTGGACTATTGAATGACTGGACTACTGAATGACTGGGTTACTGAATGACTGGACTACTGAATGACTGGACTATTGAATGACTGGACTACTGAATGACTGGGTTACTGAATGACTGGTTTACTGAATGACTGGACTACTGAATGACTGGGTTACTGAATGACTGGACTACTGAATGACTGGACTACTGAATGATTGGGCTATTGAATGACTGGACTACTGAATGAATGGACTACTGAATGACTGGGCTACTGAATGACTGGACTACTGAATGATTGGACTACTGAATGACTGGAATACTGAATGAATGGACTACTGTATGAATGGGCTACTGTATGAATGGGCTACTGAATGATTGGACTACTGTATGATTGGACTACTGAATGACTGGGCTACTGAATGTCTGGGCTACTGAATGTCTGGGCTACTGAATGTCTGGACTATTGAATGACTGGACTATTGAATGACTGGGCTACTGAATGTCTGGGCTACTGAATGTCTGGGCTACTGAATGTCTGGGCTACTGAATGTCTGGGCTACTAAATGTCTGGACTATTGAATGACTGGACTATTGAATGACTGGGCTACTGAATGTCTGGGCTACTGAATGTCTGGGCTACTGAATGTCTGGACTACTGAATGACTGGACTACTGAATGACTGGACTACTGAATGACTGGACTACTGAATGACTGGACTACTGAATGTCTGGACTACTGAATGTCTGGACTATTGAATGTCTGGACTACTGAATGACTGGACTACTGAATGTCTGGACTACTGAATGACTGGACTACTGAATGTCTGGACTACTGAATATCTGGACTACTGAATGACTGGACTACTGAATGACTGGACTACTGAATGTCTGGACTACTGAATGACTGGACTACTGAATGACTGGACTACTGAATGTCTGGGCTACTGAATGTCTGGGCTACTGAATGTCTGGACTACTGAATGTCTGGGCTACTGAATGTCTGGGCTACTGAATGTCTGGGCTACTGAATGTCTGGTCTACTGAATGACTGAACTATTGAATGATTGGGCTACTGAATGTCTGGGCTACTGAATGACTGGACTACTGAATGTCTGGGCTACTGAATGACTGAACTATTGAATGATTGGGCTACTGAAAGATTGGCCTACTGAATGACTGGACTACTGAATGACTGGACTATTGAATGACTGGGCTACTGAATGACTGGAATACTGACTGACTGGGCTACTGAATGACTGGACTACTGAATGACTGGACTACTGAATGACTGTGTTACTGAATGACTGAACTATTGAATGACTGGGCTACTGCATGACTGGACTACTGAATGATTGGACTAGTGAATGTCTGGGCTACTGAATGACTGGACTATTGAATGGCTGAACTATTGAATGACTGGGCTACTGAATGACTGGACTACTGAATGACTGGACTACTGAATGACTGGGTTACTGAATGACTGGACTACTGAATGACTGGGCTACTGAATGTCTGGGCTACTGAATGACTGGACTATTGAATGACTGGACTACTGAATGACTGGACTACTGAATGACTGGACTATTGAATGACTGGACTACTGAATGTCTGGACTATTGACTGATTGGACTACTGAATGACTGGACTATTGAATGACTGGACTATTGGATGACTGGACTACTGAATGACTGGACTACTGAATGACTGGACTATTGACTGATTGGACTACTGAATGACTGGACTATTGACTGATTGGACTACTGAATGACTGGACTATTGAATGACTGAACTATTGAATGACTGGGCTACTGAATGACTGAACTATTGACTGATTGGACTACTGAATGTCTGGGCTACTGAATGACTGAACTATTGAATGACTGGGCTACTGAATGACTGGACTACTGAATTACTGGACTACTGAATGACTGGGTTACTGAATGACTGGACTACTGAATGACTGGGCTACTGAATGAGTGGTCTACTGAATGAATGGACTACTGAATGAATGGACTACTGAATGAATGGACACTGAATGAATGGACTACTGAATGAATGGACTACTGAATGAATGGACTACTGAATGAATGGACTACTGAATGAATGGACTACTGAATGACTGGACTACTGAATGAATGGGCTACTGAATGACTGGGCTACTGAATGAATGGACTACTGAATGACTGGACTACTGAATGAATGGACTACTGAATGACTGGACTACTGACTGACTGGGCTACTGAATGACTGGGCTACTGCATGCTGGGCTACTGAATGAATGGGCTACTGAATGACTGGGCTACTGAATGACTGGGCTACTGAATGACTGGACTATTGAATGACTGGACTACTGAATGACTGGGCTACTGAATGACGGGCTACCGAATGACTGGGCTACTGAATGATGGGCTACTGAATGAATGGGCTAATGAATGACTGGATTATTGAATGACTGGACTGCTGAATGACTGGGCTACTGAATGACTAGGCTACTGAATGACTGGACTACTGAATTACTGGACTACTGTATGCCTGGGCTACTGAATGACTGGACTACTGAATGACTGGAGTACTGAATGACTGGACTACTGAATGACTGGACTACAGAATGACTGGGTTACTGAATGACTGGGCTACTGAATGTCTGGGCTACTGAATGTCTGGGCTACTGAATGTCTGGACTACTGAATGACTGGACTACTGAATGACTGGACTACTGAATGACTGGACTACTGAATGACTGGACTACTGAATGTCTGGACTACTGAATGTCTGGACTATTGAATGTCTGGACTACTGAATGACTGGACTACTGAATGTCTGGACTACTGAATGACTGGACTACTGAATGTCTGGACTACTGAATATCTGGACTACTGAATGACTGGACTACTGAATGACTGGACTACTGAATGTCTGGACTACTGAATGACTGGACTACTGAATGACTGGACTACTGAATGTCTGGGCTACTGAATGTCTGGGCTACTGAATGTCTGGACTACTGAATGTCTGGGCTACTGAATGTCTGGGCTACTGAATGTCTGGGCTACTGAATGTCTGGTCTACTGAATGACTGAACTATTGAATGATTGGGCTACTGAATGTCTGGGCTACTGAATGACTGGACTACTGAATGTCTGGGCTACTGAATGACTGAACTATTGAATGATTGGGCTACTGAAAGATTGGCCTACTGAATGACTGGACTACTGAATGACTGGACTATTGAATGACTGGGCTACTGAATGACTGGAATACTGAATGACTGGGCTACTGAATGACTGGACTACTGAATGACTGGACTACTGAATGACTGTGTTACTGAATGACTGAACTATTGAATGACTGGGCTACTGCATGACTGGACTACTGAATGATTGGACTAGTGAATGTCTGGGCTACTGAATGACTGGACTATTGAATGGCTGAACTATTGAATGACTGGGCTACTGAATGACTGGACTACTGAATGACTGGACTACTGAATGACTGGGTTACTGAATGACTGGACTACTGAATGACTGGGCTACTGAATGTCTGGGCTACTGAATGACTGGACTATTGAATGACTGGACTACTGAATGACTGGACTACTGAATGACTGGACTATTGAATGACTGGACTACTGAATGTCTGGACTATTGACTGATTGGACTACTGAATGACTGGACTATTGAATGACTGGACTATTGGATGACTGGACTACTGAATGACTGGACTACTGAATGACTGGACTATTGACTGATTGGACTACTGAATGACTGGACAATTGACTGATTGGACTACTGAATGACTGGACTATTGAATGACTGAACTATTGAATGACTGGGCTACTGAATGACTGAACTATTGACTGATTGGACTACTGAATGTCTGGGCTACTGAATGACTGAACTATTGAATGACTGGGCTACTGAATGACTGGACTACTGAATTACTGGACTACTGAATGACTGGGTTACTGAATGACTGGACTACTGAATGACTGGGCTACTGAATGAGTGGACTACTGAATGAATGGACTACTGAATGAATGGACTACTGAATGAATGGACCACTGAATGAATGGACTACTGAATGAATGGACTACTGAATGAATGGACTACTGAATGAATGGACTACTGAATGAATGGACTACTGAATGACTGGACTACTGAATGAATGGGCTACTGAATGACTGGGCTACTGAATGAATGGACTACTGAATGACTGGACTACTGAATGAATGGACTACTGAATGACTGGACTACTGAATGACTGGGCTACTGAATGACTGGGCTACTGCATGCTGGGCTACTGAATGAATGGGCTACTGAATGACTGGGCTACTGAATGACTGGGCTACTGAATGACTGGACTATTGAATGACTGGACTACTGAATGACTGGGCTACTGAATGACGGGCTACCGAATGACTGGGCTACTGAATGATGGGCTACTGAATGAATGGGCTAATGAATGACTGGATTATTGAATGACTGGACTGCTGAATGACTGGGCTACTGAATGACTAGGCTACTGAATGACTGGACTACTGAATTACTGGACTACTGTATGCCTGGGCTACTGAATGACTGGACTACTGAATGACTGGAGTACTGAATGACTGGACTACTGAATGACTGGACTACTGAATGACTGGGTTACTGAATGACTGGGCTACTGAATGACTGGGCGGGCTACTGAATGACTGGGCTACTGAATGACTGGGCTACTGAATGAATGGGCGGGCTACTGAATGACTGGACTACTGAATGCCTGGACTACTGAATGTCTGGGCTACTGAATGACTGGGCTACTGAATGCCTGGGCGGGCTACTGAATGACTGGACTACTGAATGCCTGGACTACTGAATGACTGGGCTACTGAATGACTGGGCTACTGTTTGAATGGGCTACTGAATGACTGGACTACTGAATGACTGGACTACTGAATGACTGGACTACTGAATGACTGGGTTACTGAATGACTGGGTTACTGAATGACTGGACTACTGAATGACTGGACTATTGAATGACTGGACTACTGAATGACTGGGTTACTGAATGACTGGACTACTGAATGACTGGACTATTGAATGACTGGACTACTGAATGACTGGTACTGAATGACTGGTTTACTGAATGACTGGACTACTGAATGACTGGGTTACTGAATGACTGGACTACTGAATGACTGGACTACTGAATGATTGGGCTACTGAATGACTGGACTACTGAATGAATGGGCTACTGAATGACTGGACTACTGAATGATTGGACTACTGAATGACTGGAATACTGAATGAATGGACTACTGTATGAATGGGCTACTGTATGAATGGGCTACTGAATGATTGGATACTGATGATTGGACTACTGTATGATTGGACTACTGAATGACTGGGCTACTGAATGTCTGGGCTACTGAATGTCTGGGCTACTGAATGTCTGGACTATTGAATGACTGGACTATTGAATGACTGGGCTACTGAATGTCTGGGCTACTGAATGTCTGGGCTACTGAATGTCTGGGCTACTGAATGTCTGGGCTACTAAATGTCTGGACTATTGAATGACTGGACTATTGAATGACTGGGCTACTGAATGTCTGGGCTACTGAATGTCTGGGCTACTGAATGTCTGGACTACTGAATGACTGGACTACTGAATGACTGGACTACTGACTGATTGGACTACTGAATGACTGGACTATTGAATGACTGGACTATTGGATGACTGGACTACTGAATGACTGGACTACTGAATGACTGGACTATTGACTGATTGGACTACTGAATGACTGGACAATTGACTGATTGGACTACTGAATGACTGGACTATTGAATGACTGAACTATGTGGGCTATTGAATGACTGGGCTACTGAATGACTGAACTATTGACTGATTGGACTACTGAATGTCTGGGCTACTGAATGACTGAACTATTGAATGACTGGGCTACTGAATGACTGGACTACTGAATTACTGGACTACTGAATGACTGGGTTACTGAATGACTGGACTACTGAATGACTGGGCTACTGAATGAGTGGTCTACTGAATGAATGGACTACTGAATGAATGGACTACTGAATGAATGGACCACTGAATGAATGGACTACTGAATGAATGGACTACTGAATGAATGGACTACTGAATGAATGGACTACTGAATGAATGGACTACTGAATGACTGGACTACTGAATGAATGGGCTACTGAATGACTGGGCTACTGAATGAATGGACTACTGAATGACTGGACTACTGAATGAATGGACTACTGAATGACTGGACTACTGACTGACTGGGCTACTGAATGACTGGGCTACTGCATGCTGGGCTACTGAATGAATGGGCTACTGAATGACTGGGCTACTGAATGACTGGGCTACTGAATGACTGGACTATTGAATGACTGGACTACTGAATGACTGGGCTACTGAATGACGGGCTACCGAATGACTGGGCTACTGAATGATGGGCTACTGAATGAATGGGCTAATGAATGACTGGATTATTGAATGACTGGACTGCTGAATGACTGGGCTACTGAATGACTAGGCTACTGAATGACTGGACTACTGAATTACTGGACTACTGTATGCCTGGGCTACTGAATGACTGGACTACTGAATGACTGGAGTACTGAATGACTGGACTACTGAATGACTGGACTACTGAATGACTGGGTTACTGAATGACTGGGCTACTGAATGACTGGGCGGGCTACTGAATGACTGGGCTACTGAATGACTGGGCTACTGAATGAATGGGCGGGCTACTGAATGACTGGACTACTGAATGCCTGGACTACTGAATGTCTGGGCTACTGAATGACTGGGCTACTGAATGCCTGGGCGGGCTACTGAATGACTGGACTACTGAATGCCTGGACTACTGAATGACTGGGCTACTGAATGACTGGGCTACTGTTTGAATGGGCTACTGAATGACTGGACTACTGAATGACTGGACTACTGAATGACTGGACTACTGAATGACTGGGTTACTGAATGACTGGGTTACTGAATGACTGGACTACTGAATGACTGGACTATTGAATGACTGGACTACTGAATGACTGGGTTACTGAATGACTGGACTACTGAATGACTGGACTATTGAATGACTGGACTACTGAATGACTGGGTTACTGAATGACTGGTTTACTGAATGACTGGACTACTGAATGACTGGGTTACTGAATGACTGGACTACTGAATGACTGGACTACTGAATGATTGGGCTATTGAATGACTGGACTACTGAATGAATGGACTACTGAATGACTGGGCTACTGAATGACTGGACTACTGAATGATTGGACTACTGAATGACTGGAATACTGAATGAATGGACTACTGTATGAATGGGCTACTGTATGAATGGGCTACTGAATGATTGGACTACTGTATGATTGGACTACTGAATGACTGGGCTACTGAATGTCTGGGCTACTGAATGTCTGGGCTACTGAATGTCTGGACTATTGAATGACTGGACTATTGAATGACTGGGCTACTGAATGTCTGGGCTACTGAATGTCTGGGCTACTGAATGTCTGGGCTACTGAATGTCTGGGCTACTAAATGTCTGGACTATTGAATGACTGGACTATTGAATGACTGGGCTACTGAATGTCTGGGCTACTGAATGTCTGGGCTACTGAATGTCTGGACTACTGAATGACTGGACTACTGAATGACTGGACTACTGAATGACTGGACTACTGAATGACTGGACTACTGAATGTCTGGACTACTGAATGTCTGGACTATTGAATGTCTGGACTACTGAATGACTGGACTACTGAATGTCTGGACTACTGAATGACTGGACTACTGAATGTCTGGACTACTGAATATCTGGACTACTGAATGACTGGACTACTGAATGACTGGACTACTGAATGTCTGGACTACTGAATGACTGGACTACTGAATGACTGGACTACTGAATGTCTGGGCTACTGAATGTCTGGGCTACTGAATGTCTGGACTACTGAATGTCTGGGCTACTGAATGTCTGGGCTACTGAATGTCTGGGCTACTGAATGTCTGGTCTACTGAATGACTGAACTATTGAATGATTGGGCTACTGAATGTCTGGGCTACTGAATGACTGGACTACTGAATGTCTGGGCTACTGAATGACTGAACTATTGAATGATTGGGCTACTGAAAGATTGGCCTACTGAATGACTGGACTACTGAATGACTGGACTATTGAATGACTGGGCTACTGAATGACTGGAATACTGAATGACTGGGCTACTGAATGACTGGACTACTGAATGACTGGACTACTGAATGACTGGGTTACTGAATGACTGAACTATTGAATGACTGGGCTACTGCATGACTGGACTACTGAATGATTGGACTAGTGAATGTCTGGGCTACTGAATGACTGGACTATTGAATGGCTGAACTATTGAATGACTGGGCTACTGAATGACTGGACTACTGAATGACTGGACTACTGAATGACTGGGTTACTGAATGACTGGACTACTGAATGACTGGGCTACTGAATGTCTGGGCTACTGAATGACTGGACTATTGAATGACTGGACTACTGAATGACTGGACTACTGAATGACTGGACTATTGAATGACTGGACTACTGAATGTCTGGACTATTGACTGATTGGACTACTGAATGACTGGACTATTGAATGACTGGACTATTGGATGACTGGACTACTGAATGACTGGACTACTGAATGACTGGACTATTGACTGATTGGACTACTGAATGACTGGACTATTGACTGATTGGACTACTGAATGACTGGACTATTGAATGACTGAACTATTGAATGACTGGGCTACTGAATGACTGAACTATTGACTGATTGGACTACTGAATGTCTGGGCTACTGAATGACTGAACTATTGAATGACTGGGCTACTGAATGACTGGACTACTGAATTACTGGACTACTGAATGACTGGGTTACTGAATGACTGGACTACTGAATGACTGGACTACTGAATGACTGAACTATTGAATGACTGGGCTACTGAATGACTGGACTATTGACTGATTGGACTACTTAATGACTGGGTTACTGAATGACTGGACTGTTGACTGATTGGACTACTGAATGACTGGACTATTGAATGACTGAACTATTGAATGACTGGGCTACTGAATGACTGGATTATTGACTGATTGGACTACTGAATGTCTGGGCTACTGATTGACTGAACTACTGAATGATTGGGCTACTGAATGACTGGACTACTGAATGACTGGACTACTGAATGATTGGGTTACTGAATGACTGGACTACTGAATGACTGGACTACTGAATGACTGGACTACCGAATGACTGAACTATTGAATGACTGGTCTACTGAATGGACTGGACTATTAACTGATTGGACTACTGAATGTCTGGGCTACTGAATGACTGGACTATTGATTGATTGGACTACTGAATGACTGGGTTACTGAATGACTGGACTATTGACTGATTGGACTACTGAATGACTGGACTATTGAATGACTGAACTATTGAATGACTGGGCTACTGAATGACTGGGCTACTGAATGACTGGACTATTGACTGATTGGACTACTGAATGTCTGGGCTACTGAATGACTGAACTATTGAATGACTGGGCTACTGAATGACTGGACTACTGAATGACTGGACTACTGAATGACTGTGTTACTGAATGACTGGACTACTGAATGACTGGACTACTGAATGACTGGACTACTGAATGACTGGGCTACTGAATGACTGGGCTACTGTATGAATGGGCTACTGAATGACTGGGCTACTGAATGACTGGACTACTGAATGACTGGGCTACTGAATGAATGGGCTACTGAATGACTGGGCTACTGAATGAATGGGCTACTGAATGACTGGGCTACTGAATGACTGGGCTACTGAATGACTGGGCTACATAATGACTGGGCTACTGAATGACTGGGCTACTGAATGACTGGGCTACTGAATGAATGGGCTACTGAATGACTGGGCTACTGAATGACTGGGCTACTGAATGACTGGGCTATTGAATGACTGGGCTACTGAATGACTGGGCTACTGAATGACTGGGCTACTGAATGACTGGGCTACTATATGACTGGGCTACTGAATGACTGGGCTACTGGATGACTGGACTACTGAATGACTGGGCTACTGAATGACTGTGCTACTGTATGAATGGGCTACTGAATGACTGGACTACTGAATGACTGGACTACTGAATGACTGGGCTACTGAATGACTGGACTACTGAATGACTGGGCTACTGAATGACTGGGCTACAGAATGACAGGGCTACTGAATTACTGGGATACTGAATGACTGGGCTACTGAATGAATGGACTACTGAATGAGTGGGCTACTGAATGAATGGACTACTGAATGAATGGTCTACTGAATGACTGGGTTACTGAATGAATGAACTACTGAATGACTGGACTACTGAATGAATGGGCTACTGAATGGATGGACTACTGAATGAATGGACTACTGAATGACTGGACTACTGAATGACTGGACTCCTGAATGACTGGACTACTGAATGACTTGGCTACTGAATGAATGGGCTACTGAATGAATGGACTACTGAATGAATGGACTACTGAATGACTGGACTACTGAATGACTTGGCTACTGAATGACTGGGCTACTGAATGACTGGACTAATGAATGAATGAATGGACTACTGAATGACTGGGCTACTGAATGACTGGACTAACGAATGACTGGACTACTGAATGACTTGGCTACTGAATGAATGGGCTACTGAATGAATGGACTACTGAATGAATGGACTACTGAATGACTGGACTACTGAATGACTGTACTACTGAATGACTGGGCTACTGAATGACTGGACTACTGAATGACTGGACTACTGAATGACTGGGCTACTGAATGACTGGGCTACAGCATGACTGGGCTACTGAATGACTGGACTACTGAATGCCTGGACTACTGAATGCATGGGCTACTGAATGACTGGGCTACTGAATGACTGGGCGGGCTACTGAATGACTGGACTACTGAATGACTGGGCTACTGAATGAATGGGCTACTGAATGAATGGACTACTGAATGAATGGACTACTGAATGACTGGACTACTGAATGACTGGACTACTGAATGAATGGACTACTGAATGACTTGACTACTGAATGACTGGGCTACTGAATCACTGGACTACTGAATGACTGGGCTACTGAATGAATGGACTACTGAATGACTGGACTACTGAATGAATGGACTACTCTACTGAATGAATGGACTACTGAATGACTGGACTACTGAATGAATGGACTACTGAATGACTGGACTACTGAATGACTGGGCTACTGAATGAATGGACTACTGAATGACTGGACTACTGAATGACTGGACTACTGAATGACTGGACTACTGCATGAATGGACTACTGAATGAATGGACTACTGAATGACTGGGCTACTGAATGACTGGGCTACTGAATGATGGGCTACTGAATGAATGGGCTACTGTATGACTGGGCTACTGAACGACTGGGCTACTGAATGACTGGGCTACTGTATGACTGGGCTACTGAATGACTGGGCTACTGAATGAGTGGACTACTGAATGAATGGACTACTGAATGAATGGACTACTGAATGAATTTACTACTGAATGAATGGACTACTGAATGACTGGACTACTGAATGAATGGACTACTGAATGAATGGACTACTGAATGAATGGACTACTGAATGACTGGGCTACTGAATGAGTGGGCTACTGCATGCTGGGCTACTGAATGAATGGGCTACTGAATGATTGGGCTACTGAATGACTGGACTATTGAATGACTGGACTACTGAATGACTGGGCTACTGAATGACGGGCTACCGAATGACTGGGCTACTGAATGATGGGCTACTGAATGAATGGGCTAATGAATGACTGGATTATTGAATGACTGGACTGCTGAATGACTGGGCTACTGAATGACTAGGCTACTGAATGACTGGACTACTGAATGACTGGACTACTGAATGACTGGACTACTGAATGACTGGACTACTGAATGACTGGGTTACTGAATGACTGTGCTACTGAATGACTGGGCGGGCTACTGAATGACTGGGCTATTGAATGACTGGGCTACTGAATGAATGGGCGGGCTACTGAATGACTGGACTACTGAATGCCTGGACTACTGAATGACTGGGCTACTGAATGACTGGGCTACTGAATGCCGGGGCGGGCTACTGAATGACTGGACTACTGAATGCCTGGACTACTGAATGACTGGGCTACTGAATGACTGGGCTACTGAATGACTGACCGGGCTACTGAATGACTGGACTACTGAATGACTGGCCGGGCTACTGAATGACTGGGCTACTGAATGACTGGGCTACTGAATGACTGGGCTGCTGAATGACTGGACTACTGAATGAATGGGCTACTGAATGAATGGGCTACTGAATGACTGGACTACTGAATGAATGGACTACTGAATGACTGGCCGGGCTTCTGAATGACTGGGCTACTGAATGACTGGGCTACTGAATGACTGGGCTACTGAATGAATGTGCTACTGAATGAATGGGCTACTGAATGACTGGTTTACTGGATGAATGGACTACTGAATGACTGGGCTACTGAATGAATGGGCTACTGGATGAATGGGCTACTGAATGAATGGACTACTGAATGACTGGGCTACTGAATGACTGGGCTACTGAATGACTGGGCTACTGAATGAATGGGCTACTGGATGACAGGACTACTGAATGAATTGGCTACTGAATGATGGGCTACTGAATGACCGGGCTACTGAATTACTGGGCTACTGAATGACCGGGCTACTGAATTACTGGGCTACTGAATTACTGGGCTACTGGATGACAGGACTACTGAATGAATGGGCTACTGAATGACTGGGCTACTGAATGACCGGGCTACTGAATTACTGGGCTACTGAATTACTGGGCTACTGGATGACAGGACTACTGAATGACTGGGCTACTGAATGAATGGGCTACTGAATGACTGGACTACAGAATGACTGGACTACTGAATGACTGGACTACTGAATGACTGGGCTACTGAATGACAGGACTACTGATTGCCTGGACTACTGTATGACTGGGTTACTGAATGACTGGACTACAGAATGACTGGGCTACTGAATGTCTGGGCTACTGAATGACCGGGCTACTGAATGACCGGGCTACTGAATGACTGGGCTACTGAATGACCGGGCTACTGAATTACTGGGCTACTGGATGACAGGACTACTGAATGCCTGGACTACTGTATGACTGGGTTACTGAATGACTGGACTACTGAATGACTGGACTACTGAATGACTGGGCTACTGAATGACTGGGCTACTGAATGACTGGACTACTGAATGACTGGGCTACTGAATGACCGGGCTACTGAATTACTGGGCTACTGGATGACAGGACTACTGAATTCCTGGACTACTGTATGACTGGGTTACTGAATGACTGGGCTACTGAATGACTGGACTACTGAATGACTGGGCGGGCTACTGAATGACTGGGCTACTGAATGACTGGGCTACTGAATGAATGGGCTACTGAATGACTGGACTACTGAATGACTGGGCTACTGAATGACCGGGCTACTGAATTACTGGGCTACTGGATGACAGGACTACTGAATGCCTGGACTACTGTATGACTGGGTTACTGAATGACTGGGCTACTGAATGACTGGACTACTGAATGACTGGGCTACTGAATGACTGGGCTACTGAATGACTGGACTACTGAATGACTGGACTACTGAATGACTGGGCTACTGAATGACTGGGCTACTGAATGACTGGACTACTGAATGACTGGACTACTGAATGACTGGGCTACTGAATGACTGTGCTACTGTATGAATGGGCTACTGAATGACTGGACTACTGAATGACTGGACTACTGAATGACTGGGCTACTGAATGACTGGACTACTGAATGACTGGGCTACTGAATGACTGGACTACTGAATGACTGGACTACTGAATGACTGGGCTACTGAATGACTGGGCTACTGAATGACTGGACTACTGAATGACTGGGCTACTGAATGAATGAACTACTCAATGAATGGGCTACTGAATGACTGGACTACTGAATGACTGGGCTACTGAATGAATGGACTACTGAATGAATGGGCTACTGAATGACTGGACTACTGAATGACTGGACTACTGAATGACTGGGCTACTGAATGACTGGACTACTGAATGACTGGGCTACTGAATGACTGGGCTACTGAATGACTGGACTACTGAATGAATGGGCTACTGAATGACTGGACTACTGAATGACTGGGCTACTGAATGACTGGGCTACTGACTGCCTGGACTACTTAATGAATGGGCTACTT
Source organism: Archivesica marissinica (assembly GCA_014843695.1). Taxonomy (NCBI): domain Eukaryota; kingdom Metazoa; phylum Mollusca; class Bivalvia; order Venerida; family Vesicomyidae; genus Archivesica; species Archivesica marissinica. Next base: position 2,508,863 of record CM026386.1, on the reverse strand, counting down.
AATGACTGGGCTACTGAATGAATGGGCTACTGAATGACTGGGCGGGCTACTGAATGGCTGGACTACTGAATGACTGGACTACTGAATGAATGGGCTACTGACTGCCTGGACTACTGAATGACTGGACTACTGAATGAATGGGCTACTGACTGCCTGGACTACTGAATGAATGGGCTACTTAATGAATTAGCTACTGAATGAATGGGCTACCGAATGACTGGGCGGGCTACTGAATGGCTGGACTACTGAATGAATGGACTACTGAATGAATGGGCTACTGAATGACTGGACTACTGAATGACTGGGCTACTGAATGACTGGGCTACTGAATGATTGGGCTACTGAATGAATGGGCTACTGAATGACTGGACTACTGAATGACTGGACTACTGAATGACTGGGCTACTGAATGACTGGACTACTGAATGACTGGGCTACTGAATGACTGGGCTACTGAATGACTGGACTACTGAATGACTGGGCTACTGAATGACTGGGCTACTGAATGACTGGACTACTGAATGACTGGGCTACTGAATGACTGGGCTACTGAATGACTGGGCTACTGAATGACTGGGCTACTGAATGACTGGGCTACTGAATGACTGGGCTACTGAATGACTGGGCTACTGAATGACTGGGCTACTGAATTATTGGGTTACTGAATGACTGGGCTACTGAATGACTGGGCTAATGAATGACTGGGATACTGAATGACTGGGCTACTGAATGACTGGGCTACTGAATGACTGGACTACTGAATGACTGGGCTACTGACTGCCTGGACTACTGAATGAATGGGCTACTGAATGATTGGGCTACTGAATGACTGGGCGGGCTACTGAATGACTGGGCTACTGTATGACTGGACTACTGAATGACTGGACTACTGAATGACTGGACTACTGAATGACTAGGTACTGATGAATGGGCTACTGAATGAATGGACTACTGAATGACTGGGCTACTGAATGACTGGACTACTGAATGACTGGACTACTGAATGACTTGACTACTGAATGACTGGGCTACTGAATGAATGGACTACTGAATGACTGGACTACTGAATGGACTACTGAATGAATGTACTACTGAATGAATGGGCTACTGAATGACTGTGCTACTGAATGACTGGGCTACTGAATGACTGGGCTACTGAATGACTGGGCTACTGAATGACTGGGTTACTGAATGAATGGGCTACTGAATGACTGGACTATTGAATGACTGGACTACTGAATGACTGGGCTACTGAATGACTGGGCTACTGAATGAATGGGCTACAGAATGACTGTACTACTGAATGTCTAGGCTACTGAATGACTGGACTACTGAATGACTGGGCTACTGAATGAATGGGCTACTGAATGACTGGGCTACTGAATGAATGGGCTACAGAATGACTGGGCTACTGAATGACTGGGCTACTGAATGAATGGGCTACAGAATGACTGGACTACTGAATGACTGGGCTAATGAATGACTGGGTTACTGAATGAATGGGCTACTGAATGACTGGACTATTGAATGATTGGACTACTGAATGACTGGGCTACTGAATGACTGGGCTACTGAATGAATGGGCTACAGAATGACTGGACTACTGAATGTCTAGGCTACTGAATGACTGGACTACTGAATGACTGGGCTACTGAATGAATGGGCTACTGAATGACTGGGCTACTGAATGAATGGGCTACAGAATGACTGGGCTACTGAATGACTGGGCTACTGAATGAATGGGCTACAGAATGACTGGACTACTGAATGACTGGGCTAATGAATGACTGGGTTACTGAATGAATGGGCTACTGAATGACTGGACTATTGAATGATTGGACTACTGAATGACTGGGCTACTGAATGACTGGGCTACTGAATGAATGGGCTACAGAATGACTGGACTACTGAATGTCTAGGCTACTGAATGACTGGACTACTGAATGACTGGGCTACTGA
>CM026386.1:2461344-2495524 GCA_014843695.1 Archivesica marissinica | reverse complement strand
CTCTATACTCTATGTAGTATAATACAACCTCTATACTCTATGTAGTATAATACAACCTCTATACTCTATGTAGTATAATACAACCTCTATACTCTATGTAGTATAATACAACCTCTATACTCTATGTAGTATAATACAACCTCTATACTCTATGTAGTATAATACAACCTCTATACTCTATGTAGTATAATACAACCTCTATACTCTATGTAGTATAATACAACCTCTATACTCTATGTAGTATAATACAACCTCTATACTCTATGTAGTATAATACAACCTCTATACTCTATGTAGTATAATACAACCTCTATACTCTATGTAGTATAATACAACCTCTATACTCTATGTAGTATAATACAACCTCTATACTCTATGTAGTATAATACAACCTCTATACTCTATGTAGTATAATACAACCTCTATACTCTATGTAGTATAATACAACCTCTATACTCTATGTAGTATAATACAACCTCTATACTCTATGTAGTATAATACAACCTCTATACTCTATGTAGTATAATACAACCTCTATACTCTATGTAGTATAATACAACCTCTATACTCTATGTAGTATAATACAACCTCTATACTCTATGTAGTATAATACAACCTCTATACTCTATGTAGTATAATACAACCTCTATACTCTATGTAGTATAATACAACCTCTATACTCTATGTAGTATAATACAACCTCTATACTCTATGTAGTATAATACAACCTCTATACTCTATGTAGTATAATACAACCTCTATACTCTATGTAGTATAATACAACCTCTATACTCTATGTAGTATAATACAACCTCTATACTCTATGTAGTATAATACAACCTCTATACTCTATGTAGTATAATACAACCTCTATACTCTATGTAGTATAATACAACCTCTATACTCTATGTAGTATAATACAACCTCTATACTCTATGTAGTATAATACAACCTCTATACTCTGTGTAGTATAATACAACCTCTATACTCTGTGTAGTATAATACAACCTCTATACTCTATGTAGTATAATACAACCTCTATACTCTATGTAGTATAATACAACCTCTATACTCTATGTAGTATAATACAACCTCTATACTCTATGTAGTATAATACAACCTCTATACTCTATGTAGTATAATACAACCTCTATACTCTATGTAGTATAATACAACCTCTATACTCTATGTAGTATAATACAACCTCTATACTCTATGTAGTATAATACAACCTCTATACTCTATGTAGTATAATACAACCTCTATACTCTATGTAGTATAATACAACCTCTATACTCTATGTAGTATAATACAACCTCTATACTCTATGTAGTATAATACAACCTCTATACTCTATGTAGTATAATACAACCTCTATACTCTATGTAGTATAATACAACCTCTATACTCTATGTAGTATAATACAACCTCTATACTCTATGTAGTATAATACAACCTCTATACTCTATGTAGTATAATACAACCTCTATACTCTATGTAGTATAATACAACCTCTATACTCTATGTAGTATAATACAACCTCTATACTCTATGTAGTATAATACAACCTCTATACTCTATGTAGTATAATACAACCTCTATACTCTATGTAGTATAATACAACCTCTATACTCTATGTAGTATAATACAACCTCTATACTCTATGTAGTATAATACAACCTCTATACTCTATGTAGTATAATACAACCTCTATACTCTATGTAGTATAATACAACCTCTATACTCTATGTAGTATATTACAACCTCTATACTCTATGTAGTATATTACAACCTCTATACTCTATGTAGTATAATACATCCTCTATACTCTATGTGTACTGTATGGTGTACTGTATAATGTACTGTGTGGTGTACTGTATGGTGTACTATATGGTGTACTATATGGTGTACTATATGGTGTACTATATGGTGTACTATATGGTGTACTATATGGTGTACTATATGGTGTACTGTGTAGTATACTATGTATATCTAGCTAGAAACATAAGTTCGTATCTCTGGATTTGTCTAGAAATGACAAATCCCACCGCTGCCACCATAACTTATGTTGCGCTCCAGTGAGTAAGGGCCCACCCTACTTTCGTGGTAGCGTGCGTAGAGTGTTCACGTGGTCCCTACTCGATACTGGGCCACTTCTCTAGCTAGTGCTCTTCTTGCAGATAGTACGGTACTACAATGCGTTGATTTCACTATATACACGTGATGTATATATGTGCGGGGGTATAAAGAGAATGTACTATGATGGTTAAGTTAAAGATGAGTTTACTCTGGAAAACATACAATAACACGATAAACATACAATAACACGATAAACATACAATAACACGATAAACATACAATAACACGATAAACATACAATAACACGATAAACATACAATAACACGATAAACATACAATAACACGATAAACATACAATAACACGATAAACATACAATAACACGATAAAAGACCGTACTCCCAAGACCTCCGACGGTTATACGCGCGAGAGACGATACGACACTAACGACGCCGTAGAACAGTGACACCGTACAATAAGTACTGTACTTATATAATGTTACAACCACTCGCAGTCAGTACGACACAATACTAGTTATCCGTCCCGTTTAGACGCTACGTGTACAGTCAACAGTACTTTGATAAAATCCCCAATAAGTCTAATACATGTACTTTAATAATAACCTTGAATAAATTACAGCAGAGTATGATTCCAAAGAAATCTAAAATCGCTATCGTTAAAGTTACGTTTCTCTCTTGTTGAAATAATAAAATAATGATAATCTCGATCCTAACCTTTCTATTTAATCTTATGAGTCTGATCTAAAATAATATATGTCCCTCCCGAACGAAAGCTAAAATCATAATGACTCTCCGACCCAAACCTGGTCGTTTATATAACCCCACGCTGGTCGGACTACCAGAATATGGTCGACCCGACCCAAAATTGGTCGACCGACCCAAAAATGGTCGCGACCCGAAATTGGTAGCGACCCAAAACTGGTCGAACGTTCCAAGATCGCTAAGCGACGCAACACTAGCGATGGAACTAAAATGGCGGATACCAAAATACTGACGTACAAGCAATATTAAATGGCCTACTATTAAACTTAATACGGTAATACATTTACCGGTTCAAAGGTTATTGCTCTCTTCATAGTTCAAGGTTCTGCTATGTGCATTCTTTAACTATGACTCATCAATAAATCTACCAGAATGCAATGTTAAAGATGGGATCCCTGGTTCCAAAACGTGTCAAAGAGGAATCATCTTTTACGATTTACAATGTGTTCTCAACCGAATTAAACAATACCACTTGGCATAACTGTAGACAATGTGCTACGTTTCACGTATAGGCACAATACTCATCGTCGGATTACGATTCCTCGACGGTACAGCTTAAACATAGTCAAATAAACAGACATCGTGGAAACACGAGACATAAACCGGACACGAGCTCAAGGATAATTGGTTCAAAATGCAACAGAATAGTTCGGATTTGAACGGGCAAGCATTATGTGTTTCATGTGTAAGCTGGCCTGCAAACATAACCAGGTCGGCATACATATTTAACGTATGGTGACTTGTCTCATGCTTCACACAAAATCGCACGACCGCGGAAGTCTTGGGTTATCACACGACACGGTCTATACAAACATACCAAAGGTACACACTTTACCTCAATAACATATAACTGCAACTCCCTATATGCGGTGCATATCATTATATCCCAATAGGAAGGGTACATCAATTGTTCACTAGTGTTATACAGTGTCCATATATCCCCAATAGGAAGGGTACATCACTGGTTCACTAGTGGTATACAGTGTTAATATATCCCTATAGGAAGGGTACATCAATGGTTCACTAGTGGTATACAGTGTTAATATATCCCCAATAGGAAGAGCACATCATTGGTTCACTAGTGTTATACAGTGTCCATATATCCCCAATAGGAAGGGTACATCCCTGGTTCACTAGTGCTATACAGTGTCCATATATCCCCAATAGGAACGGTTTGTCAGTGGTACACTAGTGTTATACAGTGTAAATATATCCCCAATAGGAAGTGTACATCACTGGTACTCTAGTGGTATACAGTGTTAATATATCCCCAATAGGAAGGGTACATCACTGGTTCACTAGTGTTATACAATGTTAATATATCCCAATAGGAAGGGTTCATCATTGTTTCACTAGTGCTATACAGTGTCCATATATCCCCAATAGGAAGGGTACATCAGTGGTTCACTAGTGTTATACAGTGTCCATATATCCCCAATAGGAAGGGTACATCACTCATTCACTAGTGGTATACAGTGTACATATATCCCCAATAGGAAGGGTACATCACTCATTCAATAGTGTTATACATTGTCCATATATCCCCAATAGGAAGGGTACATCCCTGGTTCACTAGTGGTATACAGTGTTCATATATCCCCCAATAAGAAGGGTAAATCACTGATTCACTAGTGTTATACAGTGTCCATATATCCCCAACAGGAAGGGTACATCAATAGTTCACTAGTGGTATACAGTGTTAATATATCGCAATAGGAAGGGTACATCACTGTTTCACTAGTTTTATACAGTGTCCATATATCCCCTATAGGAAGGGTACATCACTCGTTCACTAGTGTTATACAGTGTGCATATATCCCCCAATTGGAAGGGTACATCACTGATTCACTATTGTTATACATTGTTCATATATCCCCAATAGCAAGGGTACATCACTGGTTCATTAGTGCTATACAGTGTCCATATATCCCTAATAGGAAGGGTACATCAATGGTTCACTAGTGTTATATAGTGTTAATATATCCCCAATAGGAACGGTACATCAATCGTTCACTAGTGTTATACAGTGTTAATATATCCCCAATAGGAAGGGTACATCACTGGTTCACTAGTGTTATACAGTGTTAATATATCCCAATAGGAAGGGTACATCAATTGTTCACTAGTGTTATACAGTGTCCATATATCTCCAATAGGAAGGGTACATCACTGTTTCACTAGTGGTATACAGTGTTAATATATCCCATTAGGAAGGGTACATCAATGGTTCACTAGTGGTATACAGTGTTAATATATCCCAATAGGAAGGGTACATCAATGGTTCACTAGTGGTATACAGTGTTAATATATCCCAATAGGAAGGGTACATCAGTGGTACACTAGTGTTATACAGTGTTAATATATCCCAATAGGAAGGGTACATCACTGCTTCACTAGTGGTATACAGTGTCCATATATCCCAATAGGAAGTGTACATCACTGGTTCACTAGTGTTATACAGTGTTAATATATCCCAATCGGAAGGGTACATCACTGGTTCACTAGTGGTATACAGTGTCCATATATCCCCAATAGGAAGGGTACATCAGTGGTTCACTAGTGTTATACAGTGTCCATATATCCCCAATAGGAAGGGTACATCACTCGTTCACTAGTGGTATACAGTGTACATATATCCCCAATAGGAAGGGTACATCACTCATTCACTAGTGTTATACAGTGTTAATATTTCCCAAAAGGAAGTGTACATCACTGGTTCACTAGTGTTATACAGTGTTCATATATCCCCAATGGGAAGGGTACAACTCTGGTTCACTGGTGGTATACAGTGTTAATATATCCCAATAGGAAGGGTAGATCACTGGTTCACTAGTGGTATACAGTGTTAATATATCCCAATAGGAAGGGTACATCACTGGTTCACTAGTGTTATACAGTGTCCATATATCCCCTATATGAAGGGAACATCACTCGTTCACTAGTGTTATACAGTGTGCATATATCCTCCAATTGGAAGGGTACATCACTCGTTCACTATTCTTATACATTGTTCATATATCCCCAATAGTAAGGGTACATCACTGGTTCACTAGTGCTATACAGTGTCCATATATCACCAATAGGAAGGGTACATCAATGGTTCACTAGTGTTATACAGTGTTAATATTTCCCAAAAGGAAGTGTACATCCCTGGTTCACTAGTGTTATACAGTGTTCATATATCCCCCAATAGGAAGGGTACATCACTGGTTCACTAGTGGTATACAGTGTTAATATATCCCTATAGGAAGGGTACATCAATGGTTCACTAGTGGTATACAGTGTTAATATATCCCCAATAGGAAGAGTACATCATTGGTTCACTAGTGTTATACAATGTCCATATATCCCCAATAGGAAGGGTACATCCCTGGGTCACTAGTGCTATACAGTGTCCATATATCCCCAATAGGAACGGTTCGTCAGTGGTACACTAGTGTTAAACAGTGTAAATATATCCCCAATAGGAAGTGTACATCACTGGTACTCTAGTGGTATACAGTGTTAATATATCCCCAATAGGAAGGGTACATCACTGGTTCACTAGTGTTATACAGTGTTAATATATCCCAATAGGAAGGGTTCATCAGTGTTTCACTAGTGCTATACAGTGTCCATATATCCCCAATAGGAAGGGTACATCAGTTGTTCACTAGTGTTATACAGTGTCCATATATCCCCAATAGGAAGGGTACATCCCTGGTTCACTAGTGGTATACAGTGTTCATATATCCCCCAATAAGAAGGGTACATCACTGATTCACTAGCGTTATACAGTGTCCATATATCCCCAACAGGAAGGGTACATCAATGGTTCACTAGTGGTATACAGTGTTAATATATCGCAATAGGAAGGGTACATCACTGTTTCACTAGTTTTATACAGTGTCCATATATCCCCTATAGGAAGGGTACATCACTCGTTCACTAGTGTTATACAGTGTGCATATATCCCCCAATTGGAAGGGTACATCACTGATTCACTATTGTTATACATTGTTCATATATCCCCAATAGCAAGGGTACATCACTGGTTCATTAGTGCTATACAGTGTCCATATATCCCTAATAGGAAGGGTACATCAATGGTTCACTAGTGTTATATAGTGTTAATATATCACCAATAGGAAGGGTACATCAATGGTTCACTAGTGTTATACAGTGTTAATATATCCCCAAAAGGAAGTGTACATCACTGGTTCACTAGTGGTATTCAGTGTTAATATATCCCAATAGGAAGGGTACATCAATTGTTCACTAGTGTTATACAGTGTCCATATATCTCCAATAGGAAGGGTACATCACTGTTTCACTAGTGGTATACAGTGTTAATATATCCCAATAGGAAGGGTACATCAATGGTTCACTAGTGGTATACAGTGTTAATATATCCCAATAGGAAGGGTACATCACTGCTTCACTAGTGGTATACAGTGTCCATATATCCCCAATAGGAAGGGTACATCAGTGGTTCACTAGTGTTGTACAGTGTCCATATATCCCCAATAGGAAGGGTACATCACTCGTTCACTAGTGGTATACAGTGTACATATATCCCCAATAGGAAGGGTACATCACTCGTTCACTAGTGTTATACAGTGTTAATATTTCCCAAAAGGAAGTGGACATCACTGGTTCACTAGTGTTATACAGTGTTCATATATCCCCAATGGGAAGGGTACAACTCTGGTTCACTGGTGGTATACAGTGTTAATATATCCCAAGGGCAAGGGTACATCACTGGTTCTCTAGTGGTATACAGTGTTAATATATCCCCAATAGGAATGGTACATCATTGGTTCACTAGTGGTATACAGTGTTAATATATCCCAATAGGAAGGGTACATCACTGGTTCACTAATGTTATACAGTGTCCATATATCCCCTATATGAAGGGTACATCACTCGTTCACTAGTGTTATACAGTGTGCATATATCCTCCAATTGGAAGGGTACATCACTCGTTCACTATTCTTATACATTGTTCATATATCCCCACTAGTAAGGGTACATCACTGGTTCACTAGTGCTATACAGTGTCCATATATCCCCAATAGGAAGGGTACATCAATGGTTCACTAGTGTTATACAGTGTTAATATTTCCCAAAAGGAAGTGTACATCACTGGTTCACTAGTGTTATACAGTGTTCATATATCCCCCAATAGGAAGGGTAACTCTGGTTCACTAGTGGTATACAGTGTTAATATATCCCAATAGGAAGGGTACATCACTGGTTCACTAGTGTTATACAGTGTTAATATATCACAATAGGAAGGGTACATCACTGGTTCACTAGTGGTATACAGTGTTAATATATCCCCAATAGGAAGGGTACATCATTGGTTCACTAGTGTTATACGGTGTCCATATATCACCAATAGAAAGGGTACATCCCTGGTTCATTAGTGCTATACAGTGTCTATATATCCCCAATGGGAAGGGTTCATCAGTGGTACACTAGTGTTATACAGTGTTAATATATCCCAATAGGAAGAGTACATCACTGGTTCACTAGTGGTATACAGTGTTACTATATCCCAATAGGAAGGGTACATCCCTGGTTCACTAGTGGTATACAGTGTTAATATATCCCAATAGGAAGGGTACATAACTGGTTCACTAGTGGTATACAGTGTTCATATATCCCCCAATAAGAAGTGTACATCACTGATTCACTAGTGTTATAGAGTGTCCATATATCCCCAACAGGAAGGGTACATCATTGGTTCACTAGTGTTATACAGTGTTAATATATACCGAATAAGAAGTGTTCATCAGTGGTTCACTAGTGCTCTAAAGTATCCATATATCCCCAATAGGAAGGGTACATCAGTGGTTCACTAGTGTTATACAGTGTCCATATATCCCCAATAGGAAGGGTTACATCACTCTTTCACTAGTGGTATACAGTGTACATATATCCCCAATAGGAAGGGTACATCACTCGTTCACTAGTGTTATACAGTGTCCATAATTCCCCAATAGGAAGGGTACATCCCTGGTTCACTAGTGGTATACAGTGTTCATATATCCCCCAATAAGAAGGGTACATCACTGATTCACTAGTGTTATACAGTGTCCATATATCCCCAACAGGAAGGGTACATCAATGGTTCACTAGTGGTATACAGTGTTAATATATCCCAATAGGAATGGTACATCACTGGTTCACTAGTGTTATACAGTGTGCATATATCCCCCAACTGGAAGGATACATCACTGGTTCACTATTGTTATACATTGTTCATATATCCCCAATAGGAAGGGTACATCACTGGTTCACTAGTACTATACAGTGTCCATATATCCCCAATAGGAAGGGTACATCAATGGTTCACTAGTGTTATATAGTGTTAATATATCCCCAATATTAACGGTACATCAATGGTTCACTAGTGTTATACAGTGTTAATATATCCCCAATAGGAAGGGTACATCAATTGTTCACTAGTGTTATACAGTGTTAATATATCCCCAAAAGGAAGTGTACATCACTGGTTCACTAGTGGTATACAGTGTTAATATATCCCAATAGCAAGGGTACATCAATGGTTCACTAGTGGTATACAGTGTTAATATATCCCAATAGGAAGGGTACATTGCTGGTTCACTAGTGTTATACAGTGATAATATATCCCAATAGCAAGGGTACATCACTGGTTCACTAGTGGTATACAGTGTTAATATATCCCAAATAGGAAGGGTACATCATTGGTTCACTAGTGTTATACAGTGTCCATATATCCCCAATAGAAAGGGTACATCCCTGGTTCACTAGTGCTATACAGTGTCCATATATCCCAATAGGAAGGGTACATCACTGGTTCACTAGTGGTATACAGTGTTAATATATCCCCAATAGGAATGGTACATCACTGGTTCACTAGTGTTAAACAGTGTTCATATATCCCCCAATAAGAAGGGTACATCACTGATTCACTAGTGTTATACAGTGTTAATATATACCCAATAAGAAGTGTACATCACTGGTTCACTAGTGTTATATAGTGTTAATATATCCCAATAGGGTGAGTACATCACCGGTTCACTAGTGTTATACAGTTTCCATATATCCCCAATAGGAAGGGTACATCCCTGGTTCACTAGTGTTATACAGTGTTAATATATACACAATAAGAAGTGTACATCACTGGTACACTAGTGTTATACAGCGTTAATATATCCCAATAGGAAGTGTTCATCAGTGGTTCACTAGTGCTATACAGTCTCCATATATCCCGAATAGGAAGGGTACATCAGTGGTTCACTAATGTTATACAGTGTCCATATATCCCCAATAGGAAGGGTACATCACTCGTTCACTAGTGGTATACAGTGTACATATATCCCCAATAGGAAGGGTACATCACTCGTTCACTAGTGTTATACAGTGTCCATATATCCCCAATGGGAACGGTACATCAATGGTACACTAGTGTTATACAGTGTTTATATATCCCGAATAGGAAGGGTACATCAATGGTTCACTAGTGTTATACAGTGTTAATATATCCCCAAAAGGAAGTGTACATCACTGGTCACTAGTGGTATTCAGTGTTAATATATCCCAATAGGAAGGGTACATCAATTGTTCACTAGTGTTATACAGTGTCCATATATCCCCAATAGGAAGGGTACATCACTTGTTCACTAGTGGTATACAGTGTTAATATATCCCAATAGGAAGGGTACATCAATGGTTCACTAGTGGTATACAGTGTTAATATATCCCAATAGGAAGGGTACATCAATGGTTCACTAGTGGTATACAGTGTTAATATATCCCAATAGGAAGGGTACATCAGTGGTACACTAGTGCTATACAGGGTTAATATATCCCAATAGGAAAGGTACATCACTGGTTCACTAGTGGTATACATTGTCCATATATCCCAATAGGAAGGGTACATCACTGGGTCACTAGTGTTAAACAGTGTTCATATATCCCCCAATAAGAAGGGTACATCACTGATTCACTAGTGTTATACAGTGTCCATATATCCCCAACAGGAAGGGTACATCAATGGTTCACTAGTGTTATACAGTGTCCATATATCCCCAGTAGGAAGGGTACATCCCTGGTTCACTAGTGTTATACAGTGTTAATATATACCCAATAAGAAGTGTACATCACTGGTACACTAGTGTTATACTGTGTTAATATATCCCAATAGGAAGGGTTCATCAGTGGTTCACTAGTGCTATACAGTGTCCATATATCCCCAATAGGAAGGGTACATCAGTGGTTCACTAGTGTTATACAGTGTTAATATACCCCAATAGGAAGGGTTCATCAGTGGTTCACTAGTGCTATACAGTGTCCATATATCCCCAACAGGAAGGGTACATCAATGGTTCACTAGTGTTATACAGTGTTAATATATCCCAATAGGAAGGGTACATCACTGGTTCACTAGTGCTATACAGTGTCCATATATACCCAATAGGAAGGGTTCATCAGTGGTACACTAGTGTTATACAGTGTTAATATATCCCAATAGGAAGGGTACATCACTGGTTCACTAGTGTTATACAGTGTTAATATATCCCAATAGGAAGGGTACATCAATGGTTCACTAGTGTTATACAGTGTTAATATATCCCAATAGGAAGGGTACATCACTGGTTCACTAGTGGTATACAGTGTTCATATATCCCCAATAGGAAGTGTACATCACTGGTTCACTAGTGTTATACAGTGTTCATATATCCCCAATAGGAAGGGTACATCACTGGTTCACTAGTGTTATACAGTGTCCATATATACCCAATAGGAAGGGTACATCAGTGGTACACTAGTGTTATATAGTGTTAATATATCCCAATAGGAAGGGTACATCAATTGTTCACTAGTGTTATACAGTGTTAATATATCCCAATAGGAGGGTACATCACTGGTTCACTAGTGTTAAACAGTGTTCATATATCCCCAATAAGAAGGGTACATCACTGATTCACTAGTATTATACAGTGTCCATATATCCCCAATAGGAAGTGTACATCAATGGTTCACTAGTGTTAAACAGTGTTCATATATCCCCCAATAAGAAGGGTACATCATTGATTCACTAGTGTTATACCGTGTCCATATATCCCCCAATAGGAAGGGTACATCAATGGTTCACTACTGTTATACAGTGTTAATATATACCCAATAAGAAGTGTACATCACTGGTTTACTAGTGTTATATAGTGTTAATATATCCCAATAGGGTGAGTACATCACCGGTTCACTAGTGTTATACAGTTTCCATATATCCCCAATAGGAAGGGTACATCCCTGGTTCACTAGTGTTATACAGTGTTAATATATACCCAATAAGAAGTGTACATCACTGGTACACTAGTGTTATACAGTGTTAATATATCCCAATAGGAAGGGTTCATCAGTGGTTCACTAGTGCTATACAGTCTCCATATATCCCCAATAGGAAGGGTACATCAGTGGTTCACTAGAGTTATACAGTGTCCATATATCCCCTATAGGAAGGGTACATCAATGGTTCATTAGTGTTATACAGTGTTAATATATACCCAATAAGAAGTGCACATCACTGGTTCACTGGTGTTATATAGTGTTAATATATCCCAATAGGATGAGTACATCACTGTTTCACTAGTGTTATACAGTGTCCATATATCCCCAATAGGAAGGGTACATCACTGGTTCACTAGTGCTATACAGTGTCCATATATCCCCAATAGGAAGGGTACATCACTGGTACACTAGTGTTATACAGTGTTAATATATCCCAATATGAAGGGTTCATCAGTGGTACACTAGTGTTATACAGTGTTAATATATCCCAATAGGAAGGGTACATCACTGGTTCACTAGTGGTATACAGTGTTACTATATCCCAATAGGAAGGGTACATCTCTGGTTCACTAGTGGTATACAGTGTTAATATATCCCAATAGGAAGGGTACATCACTGGTTCACTAGCGGTATACAGTGTTAATATATCCCCAATAGGAAAATTACATCACTGTTTCACTAGTGTTAAACAGTGTTCATATATCCCCCAATAAGAAGGGTACATCACTGATTCACTAGTGTTATACAGTGTCCATATATCCCCAACAGGAAGGGTACATCAATGGTTCACTAGTGTTAAACAGTGTTCATATATCCCCCAATAAGAAGGGTACATCACTGATTCACTAGTGTTATACAGTGTCCATATATCCCCAACAGGAAGGGTACATCAATGGTTCACTAGTGTTATACAGTGTTAATATATCCCCAATAGGAATGGTACATCACTGGTTCACTAGTGTTATACAGTGTCCATATATCCCCCAATAGAAAGGGTACATCAATGGTTCACTAGTGTTATACAGTGTTAATATATACCCAATAAGAAATGTACATCACTGGTTCACTAGTGTTATATAGTGTTAATATATCCCAATATGATGAGTACATCACCGGTTCACTAGTGTTATACAGTGTCCATATATCCCCAGTAGGAAGGGTACATCAATGGTTCACTAGTGTTATATAGTGTTAATATATCCCCAATAGGAAGGGTACATCAATGGTTCACTAGTGTTATACAGTGTTAATATATCCCCAAAAGGAAGTGTACATCACTGGTTCACTAGTGGTATTCAGTGTTAATATATCCCAATAGGAAGGGTACATCAATTGTTCACTAGTGTTATACAGTGTCCATATATCTCCAATAGGAAGGGTACATCACTGTTTCACTAGTGGTATACAGTATGCATATATCCCCAATAGGAAGGGTACATCACTCGTTCACTAGTGTTATACAGTGTCCATATATCCCCAATAGGAAGGGTACATCCCTGGTTCACTAGTGGTATACAGTGTTCATATATCCCCCAATAAGAAGTGTACATCACTGATTCACTAGTGTTATACAGTGTCCATATATCACAATAGGAAGGGTACATCAATGGTTCACTAGTGTTATACAGTGTTAATATATCCCAATAGGAAGGGTACATCACTGGTTCACTAGTGTTATACAGTGTCCATATATCCCCAACAGGAAGTGTACATCAATGGTTCACTAGTTGTATACAGTGTTAATATATCCCAATAGGAAGGGTACATCACTCGTTCACTAGTGTTATACAGTGTCCATATATCCCCAATAGGAAGGGTACATCCCTTGGTCACTAGTGCTATACAGTGTTCATATATCCCCAATAAGAAGGGTACATCACTGAGTCACTAGTGTTATACAGTGTCCATATATTACCAACAGGAAGGGTACATCAATGGTTCACTAGTGTTATACAGTGTTAATATATCCCAATAGGAAGGGTACATCACTGGTTCACTAGTGTTATACAGTGTCCATATATCCCCAACAGGAAGTGTACATCAATGGTTCACTAGTTGTATACAGTGTTAATATATCCCAATAGGAAGGGTACATCACTCGTTCACTAGTGTTATACAGTGTCCATATATCCCCAATAGGAAGGGTACATCCCTGGGTCACTAGTGCTATACAGTGTTAATATATCCCCAATAAGAAGGGTACATCACTGATTCACTAGTGTTATACAGTGTCCATATATTACCAACAGGAAGGGTACATCAATGGTTCACTAGTGGTATACAGTGTTAATATATCCCAATAGGAAGGGTACATCACTGGTTCACTAGTGGTATACAATGTCCATATATCCCCAACAGGAAGCGTACATCAATGGTTCACTTGTGTTATACAGTGTTAATATATCCCAATAGGAAGGGTACATCACTGGTTCACTAGTGCTATACAGTGTCCATATATACCCAATAGGAAGGGTACATCAGTGGTACACTAGTGTTATAGAGTGTCCATATATCTCCCAATAGGAAGGGTACATCAATGGTTCACTAGTGTTATATAGTGTTAATATATCCCCAATAGGAAGGGTATATCACTCGTTCACTAGTGGTATTCAGTGTACATATATCCCCAATAGGAAGGGTACATCACTAGTTCACTAGTGTTATACAGTGTCCATATATCCCCAATAGGAAGGGTACATCCCTGGTTCACTAGTGGTATATAGTGTTCATATATCCCCCAATGAGAAGGGTACATCACTGATTCACTAGTGTTATACAGTGTTAATATATCCCAATAGGAAGGGTACATCACTGGTTCACTAGTGTTATACAGTGTCCATATATCCCCAATAGGAAAAGTACATCCCTGGTTCACTAGTGTTATACATTGTTAATATATCCCCAATAGGAAGGGTACATCAGTGGTACACTAGTGTTATACAGTGTTAATATATCCCAATAGGAAGGGTACATCAGTGGTTGACTAGTGTTATACATTGTCCATATATCCTCAATAGGAAGGGTACATCAGTGGTTCACTAATGGTATACAGTGTCCATATATCCCAATGGGAAGGGTACATCACTGGTTCACAAGTTTTATACAGTGTTAATATATCCCAATAGGAAGGGTACATCACTGGTTCACTAGTGGTATACAGTGTTAATATATCCCCAATAGGAAGGGTACATCATTGGTTCACTAGTGTTATACAGTGTCCATATATCCCCAATAGAAATGGTACATCCCTGGTTCACTAGTGTTATACAGTGTCCATATATTCCCAATAGGAAGGGTTCATCAGTGGTATACAGTGTTAATATATCCCCAATAGGAAGGGTACATCATTGGTTCACTAGTGTTATACAGTGTCCATATATCCCCAATAGAAAGGGTACATCCCTGGTTCACTAGTGTTATACAGTGTCCATATATTCCCAAAAGGAAGGGTTCATCAGTGGTACACTAGTGTTATACAGTGTTAATATATCCCAATAGGAAGGGTACATCACTGGTTCACTAGTCTTATACAGTATCCATATATCCCCAAAAGGAAGGGTACATCAATGGTTCACTAGTGTTATACAGTGTTAATATTTCCCAATAGGAAGGGTACATCACTGGTTCACTAGTGCTATACAGTGTCCATATATCCCCTAATAGGAAGGGTACATCCCTGGTTCACTAGTGCTATACAGTGTCCATATATCCCCAATAGGAAGGGTACATCACTAGTACACTAGTGTTATACAGTGTTAATATATCCCAATAGGAAGGGTACATCACTGGTTCACTAGTGTTTACAGTGTCCATATATCCCCAATAGGAAAAGTACATCCCTGGTTCACTAGTGTTATACATTGTTAATATATCCCCAATAGGAAGGGTACATCAGTGGAACACTAGTGTTATACAGTGTTAATATATCCCAATAGGAAGGGTACATCAGTGGTTCACTAGTGTTATACAGTGTCCATATATCCTCAATAGGAAGGGTACATCAGTGGTTCACTAGTGGTATACAGTGTCCATATATCCCAATGGGAAGGGTACATCACTGGTTCACAAGTTTTATACAGTGTTAATATATCCCAATAGGAAAGGTACATCACTGGTTCACTAGTGCTATACAGTGTCCATATATCCCCTAATAGGAAGGGTACATCCCTGGTTCACTAGTGCTATACAGTGTCCATATATCCCCAATAGGAAGGGTACATCACTGGTACACTAGTGTTATACAGTGTTAATATATCCCCAATAGGAAGGGTACATCATTGGTTCACTAGTGTTATACAGTGTCCATATATCCCCAATAGAAATGGTACATCCCTGGTTCACTAGTGTTATACAGTGTCCATATATTCCCAATAGGAAGGGTTCATCAGTGGTATACAGTGTTAATATATCCCCAATAGGAAGGGTACATCATTGGTTCACTAGTGTTATACAGTGTCCATATATCCCCAATAGAAAGGGTACATCCCTGGTTCACTAGTGTTATACAGTGTCCATATATTCCCAAAAGGAAGGGTTCATCAGTGGTACACTAGTGTTATACAGTGTTAATATATCCCAATAGGAAGGGTACATCACTGGTTCACTAGTGTTATACAGTGTCCATATATTCCCAAAAGGAAGGGTTCATCAGTGGTACACTAGTGTTATACAGTGTTAATATATCCCAATAGGAAGGGTACATCACTGGTTCACTAGTCTTATACAGTATCCATATATCCCCAAAAGGAAGGGTACATCAATGGTTCACTAGTGTTATACAGTGTTAATATATCCCAATAGGAAGGGTACATCACTGGTTCACTAGTGCTATACAGTGTCCATATATCCCCTAATAGGAAGGGTACATCCCTGGTTCACTAGTGCTATACAGTGTCCATATATCCCCAATAGGAAGGGTACATCACTGGTACACTAGTGTTATACAGTGTTAATATATCCCAATAGGAAGGGTTCATCAGTGGTTCACTAGTGCTATACAGTGTCCATATATCCCCAATAGGAAGGGTACATCAGTGGTTCACTAGTGTTATACAGTGTCCATATATCCCCAATAGGAAGGGTACATCACTCGTTCACTAGTGATATACAGTGTACATATATCCCCAATAGGAAGGGTACATCACTCGTTCACTAGTGTTATACAGTGTCCATATATCCCCAATAGGAAGGGTACATCAATGGTTCACTAGTGTTATATAGTGTTAATATATCCCCAATAGGAAGGGTATATCACTCGTTCACTAGTGGTATTCAGTGTACATATATCCCCAATAGGAAGGGTACATCACTAGTTCACTAGTGTTATACAGTGTCCATATATCCCCAATAGGAAGGGTACATCCCTGGTTCACTAGTGGTATACAGTTTTCATATATCCCCCAATAAGAAGGGTACATCACTGATTCACTAGTGTTATACAGTGTCCATATATCCCCAACAGGAAGGGTACATCAGTGGTACACTAGTGTTATACAGTGTTAATATATCCCAATAGGAAGGGTACATCACTGGTTCACTAGTGTTATACAGTGTCCATATATCCCCAATAGGAAAAGTACATCCCTGGTTCACTAGTGTTATACATTGTTAATATATCCCCAATAGGAAGGGTACATCAGTGGTACACTAGTGTTATACAGTGTTAATATATCCCAATAGGAAGGGTACATCAGTGGTTCACTAGTGGTATACAGTGTCCATATATCCCAATGGGAAGGGTACATCACTGGTTCACAAGTTTTATACAGTGTTAATATATCCCAATAGGAAGGGTACATCACTGGTTCACTAGTGGTATACAGTGTTAATATATCCCCAATAGGAAGGGTACATCATTGGTTCACTAGTGTTATACAGTGTCCATATATCCCCAATAGAAATGGTACATCCCTGGTTCACTAATGTTATACAGTGTCCATATATTCCCAATAGGAAGGGTTCATCAGTGGTATACAGTGTTAATATATCCCCAATAGGAAGGGTACATCATTGGTTCACTAGTGTTATACAGTGTCCATATATCCCCAATAGAAAGGGTACATCCCTGGTTCACTAGTGTTATACAGTGTCCATATATTCCCAAAAGGAAGGTTCATCAGTGGTACACTAGTGTTATACAGTGTTAATATATCCCAATAGGAAGGGTACATCACTGGTTCACTAGTCTTATACAGTATCCATATATCCCCAAAAGGAAGGGTACATCAATGGTTCACTAGTGTTATACAGTGTTAATATATCCCAATAGGAAGGGTACATCACTGGTTCACTAGTGCTATACAGTGTCCATATATCCCCTAATAGGAAGGGTACATCACTCGTTCACTAGTGTTATACAGTGTCCATATATCCCCAATAGGAAGGGTACATCAATGGTTCACTAGTGTTATATAGTGTTAATATATCCCCAATAGGAAGGGTATATCACTCGTTCACTAGTGGTATTCAGTGTACATATATCCCCAATAGGAAGGGTACATCACTAGTTCACTAGTGTTATACAGTGTCCATATATCCCCAATAGGAAGGGTACATCCCTGGTTCACTAGTGGTATACAGTGTTCATATATCCCCCAATAAGAAGGGTACATCACTGGTTCACTAGTGTTATACAGTGTCCATATATCCCCAACAGGAAGGGTACATCAGTGGTACACTAGTGTTATACAGTGTTAATATATCCCAATAGGAAGGGTACATCACTGGTTCACTAGTGTTATACAGTGTCCATATATCCCCAATAGGAAAAGTACATCCCTGGTTCACTAGTGTTATACATTGTTAATATATCCCCAATAGGAAGGGTACATCAGTGGTACACTAGTGTTATACAGTGTTAATATATCCCAATAGGAAGGGTACATCAGTGGTTCACTAGTGTTATACAGTGTCCATATATCCTCAATAGGAAGGGTACATCAGTGGTTCACTAGTGGTATACAGTGTCCATATATCCCAATGGGAAGGGTACATCACTGGTTCACAAGTTTTATACAGTGTTAATATATCCCAATAGGAAGGGTACATCACTGGTTCACTAGTGGTATACAGTGTTAATATATCCCCAATAGGAAGGGTACATCATTGGTTCACTAGTGTTATACAGTGTCCATATATCCCCAATAGAAATGGTACATCCCTGGTTCACTAGTGTTATACAGTGTCCATATATTCCCAATAGGAAGGGTTCATCAGTGGTATACAGTGTTAATATATCCCCAATAGGAAGGGTACATCATTGGTTCACTAGTGTTATACAGTGTCCATATATCCCCAATAGAAAGGGTACATCCCTGGTTCACTAGTGTTATACAGTGTCCATATATTCCCAAAAGGAAGGGTTCATCAGTGGTACACTAGTGTTATACAGTGTTAATATATCCCAATAGGAAGGGTACATCACTGGTTCACTAGTCTTATACAGTATCCATATATCCCCAAAAGGAAGGGTACATCAATGGTTCACTAGTGTTATACAGTGTTAATATATCCCAATAGGAAGGGTACATCACTGGTTCACTAGTGCTATACAGTGTCCATATATCCCCTAATAGGAAGGGTACATCCCTGGTTCACTAGTGCTATACAGTGTCCATATATCCCCAATAGGAAGGGTACATCACTGGTACACTAGTGTTATACAGTGTTAATATATCCCAATAGGAAGGGTACATCACTGGTTCACTAGTGTTATACAGTGTCCATATATCCCCAATAGGAAAAGTACATCCCTGGTTCACTAGTGTTATACATTGTTAATATATCCCCAATAGGAAGGGTACATCAGTGGTACACTAGTGTTATACAGTGTTAATATATCCCAATAGGAAGGGTACATCAGTGGTTCACTAGTGTTATACAGTGTCCATATATCCCAATAGGAAGGGTACATCAGTGGTTCACTAGTGGTATACAGTGTCCATATATCCCAATGGGAAGGGTACATCACTGGTTCACAAGTGTTATACAGTGTTAATATATCCCAATAGGAAGGGTACATCACTGGTTCACTAGTGGTATACAGTGTTAATATATCCCCAATAGGAAGGGTACATCACTGGTTCACTAGTGTTATACAGTGTCCATATATCCCCAATAGGAAGGGTTCATCAGTGGTATACAGTGTTAATATATCCCCAATAGGAAGGGTACATCATTGGTTCACTAGTGTTATACAGTGTCCATATATCCCCAATAGGAAGGGTACATCCCTGGTTCACTAGTGTTATACAGTGTCCATATATTCCCAAAAGGAAGGGTTCATCAGTGGTACACTAGTGTTATACAGTGTTAATATATCCCAATAGGAAGGGTACATCACTGGTTCACTAGTGTTATACAGTGTCCATATATCCCCAAAAGGAGGGTACATCCTGGTTCACTAGTGTTATACAGTGTCCATATATCCCAATAGGAAGGTGTTATACAGTGTATATATCCCCAATAGGAAGGGTACATCACTGGTTCACTAGTGTTATACAGTGTTAATATATCCCCAATAGGAAGGGTACATCACTGGTTCACTAGTGTTATACAGTGTTAATATATCCCAATAGGAAGGGTTCATCAGTGGTTCACTAGTGCTATACAGTGTCCATATATCCCCAATAGGAAGGGTACATCAGTGGTTCACTAGTGTTATACAGTGTCCATATATCCCCAATAGGAAGGGTACATCACTGGTTCACTAGTGTTATACAGTGTACATATATCCCCAATAGGAAGGGTACATCACTGGTTCACTAGTGTTATACAGTGTCCATATATCCCCAATAGGAAGGGTACATCATGGTTCACTAGTGTTATTAGTGTTAATATATCCCCAATAGGAAGGGTATCCTCGTTCCTAGTGTATCAGTTCATTATCCCCAATAGGAAGGGTACCATAGTTCACTAGTGTTATACAGTGTCCATATATCCCCATAGGAAGGGTACATCCCTGGTTCACTAGTGGTATACAGTGTTCATATATCCCCCAATAAGAAGGGTACATCACTGATTCACTAGTGTTATACAGTGTCCATATATCCCCAACAGGAAGGGTACATCAGTGGTACACTAGTGTTATACAGTGTTAATATATCCCAATAGGAAGGGTACATCACTGGTTCACTAGTGTTATACAGTGTCCATATATCCCCAATAGGAAAAGTACATCCCTGGTTCACTAGTGTTATACATTGTTAATATATCCCCAATAGGAAGGGTACATCAGTGGTTCACTAGTGGTATACAGTGTTAATATATCCCAATGGGAAGGGTACATCACTGGTTCACAAGTTTTATACAGTGTTAATATATCCCAATAGAAAGGGTACATCACTGGTTCACTAGTGGTATACAGTGTTAATATATCCCCAATAGGAAGGGTACATCATTGGTTCACTAGTGTTATACAGTGTCCATATATCCCCAATAGAAATGGTACATCCCTGGTTCACTAGTGTTATACAGTGTCCATATATTCCCAATAGGAAGGGTTCATCAGTGGTATGTGTTTTCAATAGGAAGGGTA
The DNA here is from genome assembly GCA_014843695.1 of Archivesica marissinica. Lineage (NCBI taxonomy): Eukaryota > Metazoa > Mollusca > Bivalvia > Venerida > Vesicomyidae > Archivesica > Archivesica marissinica. The sequence continues at coordinate 2,473,809 of CM026386.1, read as the reverse complement.
CATCATTGGTTCACTAGTGTTATACAGTGTCCATATATCCCCAATAGAAAGGGTACATCCCTGGTTCACTAGTGTTATACAGTGTCCATATATTCCCAATAGGAAGGGTTCATCAGTGGTACACTAGTGTTATACAGTGTTAATATATCCCAATAGGAAGGGTACATCACTGGTTCACTAGTCTTATACAGTATCCATATATCCCCAAAAGGAAGGGTACATCAATGGTTCACTAGTGTTATACAGTGTTAATATATCCCAATAGGAAGGGTACATCACTGGTTCACTAGTGCTATACAGTGTCCATATATCCCCAATAGGAAGGGTACATCACTGGTTCACTAGTGCTATACAGTGTCCATATATCCCCAATAGGAAGGGTACATCACTGGTACACTAGTGTTATACAGTGTTAATATATCCCAATAGGAAGGGTACATCAGTGGTTCACTAGTGTTATACAGTGTCCATATATCCCCAATAGGAAGGGTACATCACTCGTTCACTAGTGGTATACAGTGTACATATATCCCCAATAGGAAGGGTACATCACTCGTTCACTAGTGTTATACAGTGTCCATATATCCCCAATAGGAAGGGTACATCCCTGGTTCACTAGTGGTATACAGTGTTCATATATCCCCCAATAAGAATGGTACATCACTGGTTCACTAGTGGTATACAGTGTCCATATATCCCCAACAGGAAGGGTACATCAATGGTTCACTAGTGCTATACAGTGTCCATACATCCCCCAATAGGAAGAGTACATCAATGGTTAACTAGTGTTATATAGTGTTAATATATCCCAATAGGATGAGTACATCACTGGTTCACTAGTGTTATACAGTGTCCATATATCCCCAATAGGAAGAGTACATCCCTCGTTCACTTGTGTTATACAGTGTTAATATATACCCAATAAGAAGTGTACATCACTGGTACACTAGTGCTATTCAGTGTTAATATATCCAAATAGGAAGGGTTCATCAGTGGTTCACTAGTGCTATACAGTGTCCATATATCCCCAATAGGAAGGGTACATCAGTGGTTCACTAGTGTTATACAGTGTCCATATATCCCCAATAGGAAGGGTACATCACTCGTTCACTAGTGATATACAGTGTACATATATCCCCAATAGGAAGGGTACATCACTCGTTCACTAGTGTTATACAGTGTCCATATATCCCCAACAGGAAGGGTACATCAATGGTTCACTAGTGGTATACAGTGTTAATATATCCCAATAGGAAGGGTACATCACTGGTTCACTAGTGGTATACAGTGTCCATATATCCCCAACAGGAAGGGTACATCAATGGGTCACTAGTGCTATACAGTGTCCATACATCCCCCAATAGGAAGAGTACATCAATGGTTAACTAGTGTTATATAGTGTTAATATATCCCAATAGGATGAGTACATCACTGGTTCACTAGTGTTATACAGTGTCCATATATCCCCAATAGGAAGAGTACATCCCTCGTTCACTAGTGTTATACAGTGTTAATATATACCCAATAAGAAGTGTACATCACTGGTACACTAGTGCTATTCAGTGTTAATATATCCAAATAGGAAGTGTATATCACTGGTACACTAGTGTCATACAGTGTTAATATATCCCAATAGGAAGGGTTCATCAGTGGTTCACTAGTGCTATACAGTGTCCATATATCGCCAATAGGAAGGGTACATCAGTGGTACACTAGTGTTATACTGTGTTAATATATCCCAATAGGAAGGGTATATCAGTGGTTCACTAGTGTTATACAGTGTTAATATATCCCAATAGGAAGGGTACATCACTGGTTCACTAGTGTTATACAGTGTCCATATATCCCCATCATGAAGGGTACATCAATGGTTCACTAGTTGTATACAGTGTTAATATATCCCAATAGGAAGAGTACATCACTCGTTCACTAGTGTTATACAGTGTCCATATATCCCCATCAGGAAGGGTACATCAATGGTTCACTAGTGGTATACAGTGTTAATATATCCCAATAGGAAGGGTTCATCAGTGGGTCACTAGTGCTATACAGTGTCCATATATCCCCAATAGGAAGGGTACATCAGTGGTTCACTAGTGTTATACAGTGTCCATATATCCCCAATATGAAGGGTATATCACTCGTTCACTAGTGGTATTCAGTGTACATATATCCCCAATAGGAAGGGTACATCACTAGTTCACTAGTGTTATACAGTGTCCATATATTACCAACAGGAAGGGTACATCAATGGTTCACTAGTGGTATACAGTGTTAATATATCCCAATAGGAAGGGTACATCACTGGTTCACTAGAGGTATACAATGTCCATATATCCCCAACAGGAAGCGTACATCAATGGTTCACTAGTGTTATACAGTGTTAATATATCCCAATAGGAAGGTTACATCACTGATTCACTAGTGATATACAGTGTCCATATATCCCCAATAGGAAGGGTACATCACTGGTTCACTAGGGTTATACATTGTTAATATATCCCAATAGGAAGGGTACATCACTGGTTCACTAGTGCTATACAGTGTCCATATATCCCCCAATAGGAAGGGTACATCAGTGGTACACTAGTGTTATACAGTGCTAATATATCCCAATAGGAAGGGTACATCACTGGGTCACTAGTGCTATACATTGTCCATATATCCCCCAATAGGAAGGGTACATCAATGGTTCACTAGTGTTATATAGTGTTAATATATCCCAATAGGATGAGTACATCACTGGTTCACTAGTGTTATACAGTGTCCATATATCCCCAACAGGAAGGGTACATCAATGGTTCACTAGTGGTATACAGTGTTAATATATCCCAATAGGAAGGATTCATCAGTGGTTCACTAGTGCTATACAGTGTCCATATATCCCCAATAGGAAGGGTACATCAGAGGTACACTAGTGTTATACAGTGTTAATATATCCCAATAGGAAGGGTATATCAGTGGTTCACTAGTGTTATACAGTGTCCATATATCCCCAATAGGAAGGGTACATCAGTGGTACACTAGTATTATACAGTGTTAATATATCCCAATAGGAAGGGTACATCAGTGGTTCACTAGTGTTATACAGTGTCCATATATCCCCAATAGGAAGGGTACATCACTCGTTCACTAGTGGTATACAGTGTCCATATATCCCCAATAGGAAGGGTACATCACTCGTTCACTAGTGTTATACAGTGTCCATATATCCCCAATAGGAAGGGTACATCACTGGTTCAATAGTGGTATACAGTGTCCATATATCCCCAACAGGAAGCGTACATCAATTGTTCACTTGTGTTATACAGTGTTAATATATCCCAATAGGAAGGGTACATCACTGGTTCACTAGTGCTATACAGTGTCCATAGATACCCAATATGAAGGGTACATCAGTGGTACACTAGTGTTATACAGTGTCCATATATCCCCCAATAGGAAGGGTACATCAATGGTTCACTAGTGTTATATAGTGTTAATATATCCCAATAGGATGAGTACATCACTGGTTCACTAGTGTTATACAGTGTCCATATATCCCCAATAGGAAGGGTACATACCTGGTTAACTAGTGTTATACAGTGTTAATATATACCCAATAAGAAGTGTACATCACTGGTACACTAGTGTTATACAGTGTTCATATATCCCCAATAGGAAGGGTACCACAGTGGTACACTAGTGTCATACAGTGTTAATATATCCCAATAGGAAAGGTACATCAGTGGTTCACTAGTTTTATGCAGTGTCCATATATCCCCAATAGGAAGGGTACATCAGTGGTACACTAGTATTATACAGTGTTAATATATCCCAATAGGAAGGGTACATCAGTGGTTCACTAGTGTTATACAGTGTCCATATATCCCCAATAGGAAGGGTACATCACTCGTTCACTAGTGGTATACAGTGTCCATATATCCCCAATAGGAAGGGTACATCACTCGTTCACTAGTGTTATACAGTGTCCATATATCCCCAATAGGAAGAGTACATCACTGGTTCACTAGTGGTATACAGTGTCCATATATCCCCAACAGGAAGCGTACATCAATGGTTCACTTGTGTTATACAGTGTTAATATATCCCAATAGGAAGGGTACATCACTGGTTCACTAGTGCTATACAGTGTCCATATATACCCAATAAGAAGGGTACATCAGTGGAACACTAGTGTTATACAGTGGCCATATATCCCCCAATAGGAAGGGTACATCAATGGTTCACTAGTGTTATATAGTGTTAATATATCCCAATAGGATGAGTACATCACTGGTACACTAGTGTTATACAGTGTCCATATGTCCCCAATAGGAAGGGTACATCAGTGGTACACTAGTGTTATACTGTGTTAATATATCCCAATAGGAAGGGTACATCAGTGGTTCACTAGTTTGATACAGTGTCCATATATCCCCAATAGGAAGGGTACATCAGTGGTACACTAGTATTATACAGTGTCCATATATCCCCAATAGGAAGGGTACATCACTCGTTCAGTAGTGTTATACAGTGTCCATATATCCCCAACAGGAAGGGTACATCAATGGTTCACTAGTGTTATACAGTGTCCATATATCCCCAATAGGAAGGGTACATCACTCGTTCACTAGTGGTATGCAGTGTCCATATATCCCCAATAGGAAGGGTACATCACTCGTTCACTAGTGTTATACTGTGTCCATATATCCCCAATAGGTAGGGTACATCCCTGGTTCACTAGTGGTATACAGTGTTCATATATCCCCAATAAGAAGGGTACATCACTGATTCACTAGTGTTATACAGTGTCCATATATCCCCAACAGGAAGGGTACATCAATGGTTCACTAGTGGTATACAGTGTTAATATATCCCAATAGGAAGGGTACATCACTGGTTCACTAGTGGTATACAGTGTCCATATATCCCCAACAGGAAGCGTACACCAATGGTTCACTTGTGTTATACAGTGTCCATATATCCCCAATAGGAAGGGTACATCACTGGTTAACTAGTGTTATACAGTGTTAATATATACCCAATAAGAAGTGTACATCACTGGTACACTAGTGTTATACAGTGTCCATATGTCCCCAATAGGAAGGGTACATCAGTGGTACACTAGTATTATACAGTGTTAATATATCCCAATAGGAAGGGTACATCAGTGGTTCACTAGTGTTATACAGTGTCCATATATCCCCAATAGGAAGGGTACATCACTCGTTCACTAGTGGTATACAGTGTCCATATATCCCCAATAGGAAGGGTACATCACTCGTTCACTAGTGTTATACAGTGTCCATATATCCCCAATAGGAAGGGTTCATCCCTGGTTCACTAGTGGTATACAGTGTTCATATATCCCCAATAAGAAGGGTACATCACTGATTCACTAGTGTTATACAGTGTCCATATATCCCAATAGGAAGGGTACATCAATGGTTCACTAGTGTTATATAGTGTTAATATATCCCAATAGGAAGGGTACATCACTGGTTCACTAGTGTTATAGAGTGTCCATATATCCCCAACAGGAAGGGTACATCAATGGTTCACTAGTGTTATACAGTGTCCATATATCCCCAATAGGAAGGGTACATCACTCGTTCACTAGTGGTATACAGTGTCCATATATCCCCAATAGGAAGGGTACATCACTCGTTCACTAGTGTTATACTGTGTCCATATATCCCCAATAGGAAGGGTACATCACTCGTTCACTAGTGGTATACAGTGTCCATATATCCCCAATAGGAAGGGTACATCACTCGTTCACTAGTGTTATACAGTGTCCATATATCCCCAATAGGAAGAGTACATCACTGGTTCACTAGTGGTATACAGTGTCCATATATCCCCAACAGGAAGCGTACATCAATGGTTCACTTGTGTTATACAGTGTTAATATATCCCAATAGGAAGGGTACATCACTGGTTCACTAGTGCTATACAGTGTCCATATATACCCAATAGGAAGGGTACATCAGTGGTACACTAGTGCTATACAGTGTCCATATATCCCCAATATGAAGGGTACATCAGTGGTACACTAGTATTATACAGTGTTAATATATCCCAATAGGAAGGGTACATCAGTGGTTCATTAGTGTTATACAGTGTCCATATATTCCCAATAGGAAGGGTATATCACTCGTTCACTAGTGGTATACAATGTCCATATATCCCCAATAGGAAGGGTACATCACTCGTTCACTAGTGTTATACAGTGTTCATATATCCCCAATAGGAAGGGTACATCAGTGGTACACTAGTGTTATACAGTGTTAATATATCCCAATAGGAAGGGTACATCAGTGGTTCACTAGTGTTATACAGTGTCCATATATCCCCAATAGGAAGGGTACATCAGTGGTACACTAGTATCATACAGTGTTAATATATCCCAATAGGAAGGGTACATCAGTGGTTCACTAGTGTTATACAGTGTCCATATATCCCCAATAGGAAGGGTACATCACTCATTCACTAGTGGTATACAGTGTCCATATATCTCCAATAGGAAGGGTACATCACTCGTTCACTAGTGTTATACAGTGTCCATATATCCCCAATAGGAAGGGTACATCCCTGGTTCACTAGTGTTATACAGTGTTAATATATCCCAATAGGAAGGGTACATCAATGGTTCACTAGTGGTATACAGTGTCCATATATCCCCAATAGGAAGGGTACATCAATGGTTCACTTGTGTTATACAGTGTTAATATATCCCAATAGGAAGGGTACATCACTGGTTCACTAGTGCTATACAGTGTCCATATATCCCAATAGGAAGGGTACATCAGTGGTACACTAGTGCTATACAGTGTCCATATATCCCCAATAGGAAGGGTACATCAGTGGTACACTAGTGTTATGCAGTGATAATATATCCCAATAGGAAGGGTACATCACTGGTTCACTAGTGTTATACAGTGTCCATATATCCCCAATAGGAAGGGTACATCACTCGTTCACTAGTGGTATACAGTGTTCTTATATCCCCAATAGGAAGGGTACATCACTGGTTCGCTAGTGTTATACAGTGTCCATATATCCCCAATAGGAAGGGTACATCAGTGGTACACTAGTGTTATACAGTGTTAATATATCCCAATAGGAAGGGTACATCAGTGGTTCACTAGTGTTATACAGTGTCCATATATCCCCAATAGGAAGGGTACATCACTGGTTCACTAGTGTTATACAGTGTTAATATATCCCAATAGGAAGGGTACATCAGTGGTTCACTAGTGTTATACAGTGTCCATATATCCCCAATAGGAAGGGTACATCAGTGGTACACTAGTGTTATACAGTGTTAATATATCCCAATAGGAAGGGTACATCAGTGGTTCACTAGTGTTATACAGTGTCCATATATCCCCAATAGGAAGGGTACATCAGTGGTTCACTAGTGTTATACAGTGTTAATATATCCCAATAGGAAGGGTACATCACTGGTTCACTAGTGTTATACAGTGTCCATATATCCCAATAGGAAGGGTACATCACTGGTTCACTAGTGGTATACAGTGTTAATATATCCCCAATAGGAAGGGTACATCATTGGTTCACTAGTGTTATACAGTGTCCATATATCCCCAATAGAAATGGTACATCCCTGGTTCACTAGTGTTATACAGTGTCCATATATTCCAATAGGAAGGGTTCATCAGTGGTATACAGTGTTAATATATCCCCAATAGGAAGGGTACATCATTGGTTCACTAGTGTTATACAGTGTCCATATATCCCCAATAGAAAGGGTACATCCCTGGTTCACTAGTGTTATACAGTGTCCATATATTCCCGATAGGAAGGGTTCATCAGTGGTACACTAGTGTTATACAGTGTTAATATATCCCAATAGGAAGGGTACATCACTGTTTCACTAGTCTTATACAGTATCCATATATCCCCAAAAGGAAGGGTACATCAATGGTTCACTAGTGTTATACAGTGTTAATATATCCCAATAGGAAGAGTACATCACTGGTTCACTTGTGTTATACAGTGTTAATATATCCCAATAGGAAGGGTACATCACTGGTTCACTAGTGCTATACAGTGTCCATATATACCCAATAGGAAGGGTACATCAGTGGTACACTAGTGCTATACAGTGTCCATATATCCCCAATAGGAAGGGTACATCAGTGGTACACTAGTATTATACAGTGTTAATATATCCCAATAGGAAGGGTACATCAGTGGTTCATTAGTGTTATACAGTGTCCATATATTCCCAATAGGAAGGTACATCACTCGTTCACTAGTGGTATACAATGTCCATATATCCCCAATAGGAAGGGTACATCACTCGTTCACTAGTGTTATACAGTGTTCATATATCCCCAATAGGAAGGGTACATCAGTGGTACACTAGTGTTATACAGTGTTAATATATCCCAATAGGAAGGGTACATCAGTGGTTCACTAGTGTTATACAGTGTCCATATATCCCCAATAGGAAGGGTACATCAGTGGTACACTAGTATCATACAGTGTTAATATATCCCAATAGGAAGGGTACATCAGTGGTTCACTAGTGTTATACAGTGTCCATATATCCCCAATAGGAAGGGTACCTCACTCATTCACTAGTGGTATACAGTGTCCATATATCTCCAATAGGAAGGGTACATCACTCGTTCACTAGTGTTATACAGTGTCCATATATCCCCAATAGGAAGGGTACATCCCTGGTTCACTAGTGTTATACAGTGTTAATATATCCCAATAGGAAGGGTACATCAATGGTTCACTAGTGGTATACAGTGTCCATATATCCCCAACAGGAAGCGTACATCAATGGTTCACTTGTGTTATACAGTGTTAATATATCCCAATAGGAAGGGTACATCACTGGTTCACTAGTGCTATACAGTGTCCATATATACCCAATAGGAAGGGTACATCAGTGGTACACTAGTGCTATACAGTGTCCATATATCCCCAATAGGAAGGGTACATCAGTGGTACACTAGTATTATGCAGTGATAATATATCCCAATAGGAAGGGTACATCAGTGGTTCACTAGTGTTATACAGTGTCCATATATCCCCAATAGGAAGGGTACATCACTCGTTCACTAGTGGTATACAGTGTCCATATATCCCCAATAGGAAGGGTACATCACTCGTTCACTAGTGTTATACAGTGTCCATATATCCCCAATAGGAAGGGTACATCAGTGGTACACTAGTGTTATACAGTGTTAATATATCCCAATAGGAAGGGTACATCAGTGGTTCACTAGTGTTATACAGTGTCCATATATCCCCAATAGGAAGGGTACATCAGTGGTAAACTAGTATTATACAGTGTTAATATATCCCAATAGGAAGGGTACATCAGTGGTTCACTAGTGTTATACAGTGTCCATATATCCCCAATAGGAAGGGTACATCACTCGTTCACTAGTGGTATACAGTGTCCATATATCCCCAATAGGAAGGGTACATCACTCGTTCACTAGTGTTATACAGTGTCCATATATCCCCAATAGGAAGGGTACATCCCTGGCTCACTAGTGGTATACAGTGTTCATATATCCCCCAATAAGAAGGGTACATCACTGATTCACTAGTGTTATACAGTGTCCATATATCACAATAGGAAGGGTACATCAATGGTTCACTAGTGTTATACAGTGTTAATATATCCCAATAGGAAGGGTACATCACTGGTTCACTAGTGTTATACAGTGTCCATATATCCCCAACAGGAAGTGTACATCAATGGTTCACTAGTTGTATACAGTGTTAATATATCCCAATAGGAAGGGTACATCACTCGTTCACTAGTGTTATACAGTGTCCATATATCCCCAATAGGAAGGGTACATCCCTGATTCACTAGTGCTATACAGTGTTCATATATCCCCAATAAGAAGGGTACATCACTGATTCACTAGTGTTATACAGTGTCCATATATTACCAACAGGAAGGGTACATCAATGGTTCACTAGTGTTATACAGTGTTAATATATCCCAATAGGAAGGGTACATCACTGGTTCACTAGTGGTATACAGTGTCCATATATCCCCAACAGGAAGCGTACATCAATGGTTCACTTGTGTTATACAGTGTTAATATATCCCCAATAGGAAGGGTACATCAGTGGTACACTAGTGTTATACAGTGTTAATATATCCCAATAGGAAGGGTACATCAGTGGTTCACTAGTGTTATACAGTGTCCATATATCCCCAATAGGAAGGGTACATCACTGGTTCACTAGTGGTATACAGTGTCCATATATCCCCAATAGGAAGGGTACATCACTGGTTCACTAGTGTTATACAGTGTTCATATATCCCAATAGGAAGGGTACATCACTGGTTCACTAGTGTTATACAGTGTTAATATATCCCAATAGGAAGGGTACATCAGTGGTTCACTAGTGTTATACAGTGTTAATATATCCCCAATAGGAAGGGTACATCACTGGTTCACTAGTGTTATACAGTGTCCATATGTCCCCAATAGGAAGGGTACATCAGTGGTTACTAGTGTTATACAGTGTTAATATATCCCAATAGGAAGGGTACATCACTGGTTCACTAGTGTATACAGTGTCCATATATCCCCAATAGGAAGGGTACATCACTGGTTCACTAGTGTTATACAGTGTTAATATATCCCAATAGGAAGGGTACATCAGTGGTTCACTAGTGTTATACAGTGTCATATATCCCATAGGAAGGGTACATCACTGGTTCACTAGTGGTTGTGTTTTCCAATAGGAAGGGTACATCACTGTTTGTGTTTGTGTTTTGGGGGTTTGGTTTTTTATACAGTGTCCATATATCCCCAATAGGAAGGGTACATCTGGTTCACTAGTGTTATACAGTGTTATATATCCCAATAGGAAGTGTACATCACCGGTTCACTAGTGTTATACAGTGTTAATATATCCCAATAGGAAGGGTTCATCAGTGGTTCACTAGTGTTATACAGTGTCCATATATCCCCAATAGGAAGGGTACATCAGTGGTTCACTAGTGTTATACAGTGTTAATATATCCCCAATAGGAAGGGTACATCACTGGTTCACTAGTGTTATACAGTGTTCATATATCCCAATAGGAAGGGTACATCACTGGTTCACTAGTGGTATACAGTGTTAATATATCCCCAATAGGAATGGTACATCACTGGTTCACTAGTGTTTTACAGTGTTCATATATCCCCCAATAAGAAGGGTACATCACTGATTCACTAGTGTTATACAGTGTCCATATATCCCCAACAGGAAGGGTACATCAATGGTTCACTAGTGTTATACAGTGTTAATATATCCCAATAGGAAGTGTACATCACTGGTTCACTATTGTTATACAGTGTCCATATATCCCCAATAGGAAGGGTACATCCCTGGTTCACTAGTTGTATACAGTGTTAATATATCCCAATAGGAAGGGTACATCACTGGTTCACTAGTGCTATACAGTGTCCATATATCCCCAATAGGAATGGTACATCACTGGTTCACTAGTGCTATACAGTGTTAATATATCCCAATAGGAAGGGTACATCACTGGTTCACTAGTGTTATACAGTGTCCATATATCCCCAATAGGAAGGGTACATCACTGGTTCACTAGTGTTATACAGTGTTAATATATCCCAATAGGAAGGGTACATCACTGGTTCACTAGTTTTATACAGTGTCCATATATCCCCGATAGGAAGGGTACATCATTGGTACACTAGTGTTATACAGTGTTAATATATCACAATAGGAAGGGTTCATCAGTGGTTCACTAGTGCTATACAGTGTTATTATATCCTTCAATAGGAAGTGTACATCACTGGTTCTCTAGTGTTATACAGTGTTAATATATCCCAATATGAAGTGTACATCACTGGTACTCTAGTGTTATACAGTGTTAATATATCCCAATAGCAAGGGTACATCACTGGTACATTAATGTTATACAGTGTTAATATATCCCAATAGGAAGTGTACATCACTGGTAATCTAGTGGTATACAGTGTTAATATATCCCCAATAGGAAGGGTACATCAATGGTTCACTAGTGTTATACAGTGTCCATATATCCCCAATAGGAAGGGTACATCAGTGGTACACTAGTGTTATACAGTGTTAATATATCCCAATAGGAAGGGTACATCACTGGTTCACTAGTGTTATACAGTGTCCATATATCCCCAATAGGAAGGGTACATCACTCGTTCACTAGTGTTATACAGTGTTAATATATCCCAAAAGGAAGTGTACATCACTGGTTCACTAGTGTTATACAGTGTTAATATATCCCAATAGGAAGGGTACATCAATGGTTCACTAGTGTTATACAGTGTTAATATATCCCAATAGGAAGGGTACATCACTGGTTCACTAGTGTTATACAGTGTTCATATATCCCCAATAGGAATGGTACATCACTGGTTCACTAGTGGTATACAGTGTCCATATATCCCCAATAGGAAGGGTACATCACTG
>CM026386.1:2443247-2460344 GCA_014843695.1 Archivesica marissinica | reverse complement strand
AAGCTATACATACCGCAGCTTCACATATACACAAGCTATGCATACCGCAGCTTCACATATACACAAGCTATACATACCGCAGCTTCACATATACACAAGCTATGCATACCGCAGCTTCACATATACACAAGCTATGCATACCGCAGCTTCACATATACACAAGCTATGCATACCGCAGCTTCACATATACACAAGCTATGCATACCGCAGCTTCACATATACACAAGCTATACATACCGCAGCTTCACATATACACAAGCTATACATACCGCAGCTTCACATATACACAAGCTATACATACCGCAGCTTCACATATACACAAGCTATACATACCGCAGCTTCACATATACACAAGCTATACATACCGCAGCTTCACATATACACAAGCTATGCATACCGTAGCTTCACATATACTCAAGCTATACATACCGCAGCTTCACATATACACAAGCTATACATACCGCAGCTTCACATATACACAAGCTATACATACCGCAGCTTCACATATACACAAGCTATACATACCGTAGCTTCACATATACACAAGCTATACATACCGCAGCTTCACATATACACAAGCTATGCATACCGCAGCTTCACATATACACAAGCTATGCATACCGCAGCTTCACATATACACAAGCTATACATACCGTAGCTTCACATATACACAAGCTATACATACCGCAGCTTCACATATACACAAGCTATGCATACCGTAGCTTCACATATACTCAAGCTCATACCGCAGCTTCACATATACTCAAGCTATACATACCGCAGCTTCACATATACACAAGCTATACATACCGCAGCTTCACATATACACAAGCTATGCATACCGCAGCTTCACATATACACAAGCTATACATACCGCAGCTTCACATATGCACAAGCTATGCATACCGTAGCTTCACATATACTCAAGCTATACATACCGTAGCTTCACATATACTCAAGCTATACATACCGCAGCTTCACATATACTCAAGCTATACATACCACAGCTTCACATATACACAAGCTATACATACCGCAGCTTCACATATACACAAGCTATACATACCGCAGCTTCACATATACTCAAGCTATACATACCGCAGCTTCACATATACTCAAGCTATACATACCGCAGCTTCACATATACTCAAGCTATGCATACCGCAGCTTCACATATACTCAAGCTATGCATACCGTAGCTTCACATATACTCAAGCTATACATACAACAGCTTCACATATACTCAAGCTATACATACCGCAGCTTCACATATACTCAATCTATGCATACAGCAGCTTCACATATACTCAAGCTATACATACAGCAGCTTCACATATACTCAAGCTATGCATACAGCAGCTTCACATATACTCAAGCTATACATACCGTAGCTTCACATATACCTTTATAACTAAAAAAACACGGCAGGCAACCACACTTTAACTGAGAAATTAGGTTTTAGATAAACTCTTTGAAAAATGAATATTTTAAATACTGCTTTGTTGAGACCATACATCGAGCATGTAAACGAACCTGGAATGATTTTGGAATTGGAACATCTTCTGTATTGTGCACTATCCTCATATCCATTAAATGAATAACTTCTAGACGCGTCTCATCGAAGTTGTTGGTTGTTTAACATGACCGGTGTATGGCACCAATTTACGCGACAACGGCATAAAGACGTTCTTTGGAAGTCGCGACCAGCTGTAAGCCGTTACGATTATGCCCTTATGCAAGACACTTAAATTCCACATTGTCTCTTCTCTATCCCTCGTGACGATGGATTCTATCAGGAATGAGGTCTCGAGAGTGATTAATATAAGTTGTAGGAACTTGTTTCGCAATCTAGCTAACATGAAGTGGTATATATACTAAAGACTTTCTTACCATTTTACAGCCAGTTTTATACAAATGATCCCCGCCAAGACCAATGATCGGCTCTATAGAACAATTCTGAAAGGGAAGGAATGTTTGCATATAGGAACGTTGCCTTTTCTTTGAGTTATTTATATATACGTTTTCTGCACACAATCGTCTTTAATTCCCCAACCTTCTAATTTGTTTTTTAAACTAGTTGAGGCAGGTGAAAACTAGTTGGTGTGGTGAATATTGAGGCAGGTGAAAACTAGTTGGTGTGGTGAATATTGAAGCAGGTGAAACCTAGTTGGTGTGGTGAATATTGAAGCAGGTGATAACAAGTTTGTGTGGTGAATATTGTGGCAGGTGAAAACTAGTTGGTGTGGTGAATATTGAAGCAGGTGATAACAAGTTTGTGTGGTGAATATTGAGGCAGGTGAAAACTAGTTGGTGTGGCGCATATTGAAGCAGGTGAAAACAAGTTTGTGTGGTGAATATTGAGACAGGTGAAAACTAGTTGGTGTGGTGAATATTGAGGCAGGTGAAATCTAGTTGGTGTGGTGAATATTGAAGCAGGTGAAAACAAGTTTGTGTGGTGAATATTGAGACAGGTGAAATCTAGTTGGTGTGGTGAATATTGAGGCAGGTGAAATCTAGTTGGTGTGGTGAATATTGAGGCAGGTGAAAACTAGTTGGTGTGGTGAATATTGAGACAGGTGAAATCTAGTTGGTGTGGTGAATATTGAGGCAGGTGAAAACTAGTTGGTGTGGTGAATATTGAAGCAAGTGAAAACAAGTTTGTGTGGTGAATATTGAGACAGGTGAAAACTAGTTGGTGTGGTGAATATTGAAGCAAGTGAAAACAAGTTTGTGTGGTGAATATTGAGACAGGTGAAAACTAGTTGGTGTGGTGAATATTGAGACAGGTGAAAACAAGTTTGTGTGGTGAATATTGAGACAGGTGAAAACAAGTTTGTGTGGTGAATATTGAGACAGGTGAAAACTAGTTGATGTGGTGAATATTGAGACAGGTGAAAACAAGTTTGTGTGGTGAATATTGAGACAGGTGAAAACAAGTTTGTGTGATGAATATTGAGACAGGTGAAAACAAGTTTGTGTGGTGAATATTGAAGCAGGTGAAATCTAGTTTGTGTTGTGAATATTGAGACAGGTGAAAACAAGTTTGTGTGGTGAATATTGAGACAGGTGAAAACTAGTTGATGTGGTGAATATTGAGACAGGTGAAAACAAGTTTGTGTGGTGAATATTGAGACAGGTGAAAACTAGTTGGTGTGGTGAATATTGAGACAGGTGAAAACAAGTTTGTGTGGTGAATATTGAGACAGGTGAAAACTAGTTTGTGGTGAATATTGAGACAGGTGAAAACAAGTTTGTGGTGAATATTGAGACAGGTGAAAACAAGTTTGTGTGGTGAATATTGAGACAGGTGAAAACAAGTTTGTGTGGTGAATATTGAGACAGGTAAAAACTAGTTGATGTGGTGAATATTGAGACAGGTGAAAACAAGTTGATGTGGTGAATATTGAGGCAGGTGAAAACTAGTTTGTGTTGTGAATATTGAGACAGGTGAAAACTAGTTTGTGTGGTGAATATTGAAGCAGGTGCAATCTAGTTTGTGTGGTGAATATTGAAGCAGGTGAAATCTAGTTTGTGTGGTGAATATTGAAGCAGGTGCAATCTAGTTTGTGTGGTGAATATCGAAGCAGGTGAAATCTAGTTTGTGTGGTGAATATTGAAGCAGGTGCAATCTAGTGTGTGTGGTGAATATTGAAGCAGGTGCAATCTAGTTGGTGTGGTGCATATTGAGGCAGGTGCAATCTAGTGTGTGTGGTGAATATTGAAGCAGGTGAAATCTAGTTTGTGTGGTGAATATTGAGACAGGTGAAAACAAGTTTGTGTGGTGAATATTGAGACAGGTGAAAACTAGTTGATGTGGTGCATATTGAGGCAGGTGAAAATAGTTTGTGTTGTGAATATTGAGACAGGTGAAAACTAGTTGGTGTGGTGAATATTGAGACAGGTGAAAACAAGTTTGTGTGGTGAATATTGAGACAGGTGAAAACTAGTTGATGTGGTGAATATTGAGACAGGTGAAAACAAGTTTGTGTGGTGAATATTGAGACAGGTGAAAACAAGTTTGTGTGGTGAATATTGAGACAGGTGAAAACAAGTTTGTGTGGTGAATATTGAGACAGGTAAAAACTAGTTGATGTGGTGAATATTGAGACAGGTGAAAACAAGTTGATGTGGTGAATATTGAGGCAGGTGAAAACTAGTTTGTGTTGTGAATATTGAGACAGGTGAAAACTAGTTTGTGTGGTGAATATTGAAGCAGGTGCAATCTAGTTTGTGTGGTGAATATTGAAGCAGGTGAAATCTAGTTTGTGTGGTGAATATTGAAGCAGGTGCAATCTAGTTTGTGTGGTGAATATCGAAGCAGGTGAAATCTAGTTTGTGTGGTGAATATTGAAGCAGGTGCAATCTAGTGTGTGTGGTGAATATTGAAGCAGGTGCAATCTAGTTGGTGTGGTGCATATTGAGGCAGGTGCAATCTAGTGTGTGTGGTGAATATTGAAGCAGGTGCAATCTAGTTGGTGTGGTGCATATTGAGGCAGGTGAAAACAAGTTTGTGTGGTGAATATTGAGACAGGTGAAAACTAGTTGATGTGGTGAATATTGAGACAGGTGAAAACAAGTTTGTGTGGTGAATATTGAGACAGGTGAAAACAAGTTTGTGTGGTGAATATTGAGACAGGTGAAAACAAGTTTGTGTGGTGAATATTGAGACAGGTGAAAACTAGTTGATGTGGTGAATATTGAGGCAGGTGAAAACTAGTTTGTGTGGTGAATATTGAGACAGGTGAAAACTAGTTTGTGTGGTGAATATTGAAGCAGGTGAAATCTAGTTTGTGTGGTGAATATTGAAGCAGGTGCAATCTAGTGTGTGTGGTGAATATTGAAGCAGGTGCAATCTAGTTGGTGTGGTGCATATTGAGGCAGGTGCAATCTAGTGTGTGTGGTGAATATTGAAGCAGGTGCAATCTAGTTGGTGTGGTGCATATTGAGGCAGGTGAAAACTAGTTTGTGTTGTGAATATTGAGACAGGTGAAAACTAGTTGATGTGGTGAATATTGAGACAGGTGAAAACAAGTTTGTGTGGTGAATATTGAGACAGGTGAAAACAAGTTTGTGTGGTGAATATTGAGACAGGTGAAAACAAGTTTGTGTGGTGAATATTGAGACAGGTAAAAACTAGTTGATGTGGTGAATATTGAGACAGGTGAAAACAAGTTGATGTGGTGAATATTGAGGCAGGTGAAAACTAGTTTGTGTGGTGAATATTGAGACAGGTGAAAACTAGTTGGGGTGGTGAATATTGAGGCAGGTGAAAACTAGTTGGTGTGGTGAATATTGAGACAGGTGAAAACAAGTTTGTGTGATGAATATTGAGACAGGTGAAAACAAGTTTGTGTGGTGAATATTGAAGCAGGTGAAATCTAGTTTGTGTTGTGAATATTGAGACAGGTGAAAACAAGTTTGTGTGGTGAATATTGAGACAGGTGAAAACTAGTTGATGTGGTGAATATTGAGACAGGTGAAAACAAGTTTGTGTGGTGAATATTGAGACAGGTGAAAACAAGTTTGTGTGGTGAATATTGAGACAGGTGAAAACAAGTTTGTGTGGTGAATATTGAGACAGGTGAAAACTAGTTGGTGTGGTGAATATTGAGACAGGTGAAAACAAGTTGATGTGGTGAATATTGAGACAGGTGAAAACTAGTTTGTGTTGTGAATATTGAGACAGGTGAAAACTAGTTTGTGTGGTGAATATTGAAGCAGGTGCAATCTAGTTTGTGGTGAATATTGAAGCAGGTGAAATCTAGTTTGTGTGGTGAATATTGAAGCAGGTGCAATCTAGTTTGTGTGGTGAATATCGAAGCAGGTGAAATCTAGTTTGTGTGGTGAATATTGAAGCAGGTGCAATCTAGTGTGTGTGGTGAATATTGAAGCAGGTGCAATCTAGTTGGTGTGGTGCATATTGAGGCAGGTGAAAACTAGTTTGTGTGGTGAATATTGAGACAGGTGAAAACTAGTTGGTGTGGTGAATATTGAGACAGGTGAAAACAAGTTTGTGTGGTGAATATTGAGACAGGTGAAAACTAGTTGGTGTGGTGAATATTGAGGCAGGTGAAATAGTTTGTGTGGTGAATATTGAGACAGGTGAAAACTAGTTGTGTGGTGAATATTGAGACAGGTGAAAACAAGTTTGTGTGGTGAATATTGAGACAGGTGAAAACTAGTTGATGTGGTGAATATTGAGACAGGTGAAAACAAGTTTGTGTGGTGAATATTGAGACAGGTGAAAACAAGTTTGTGTGGTGAATATTGAGACAGGTGAAAACAAGTTTGTGTGGTGAATATTGAGACAGGTAAAAACTAGTTGATGTGGTGAATATTGAGACAGGTGAAAACAAGTTGATGTGGTGAATATTGAGGCAGGTGAAAACTAGTTTGTGTTGTGAATATTGAGACAGGTGAAAACTAGTTTGTGTGGTGAATATTGAAGCAGGTGCAATCTAGTTTGTGTGGTGAATATTGAAGCAGGTGAAATCTAGTTTGTGTGGTGAATATTGAAGCAGGTGCAATCTAGTTTGTGTGGTGAATATCGAAGCAGGTGAAATCTAGTTTGTGTGGTGAATATTGAAGCAGGTGCAATCTAGTGTGTGTGGTGAATATTGAAGCAGGTGCAATCTAGTTGGTGTGGTGCATATTGAGGCAGGTGCAATCTAGTGTGTGTGGTGAATATTGAAGCAGGTGCAATCTAGTTGGTGTGGTGCATATTGAGGCAGGTGAAAACTAGTTTGTGTTGTGAATATTGAGACAGGTGAAAACTAGTTGGTGTGGTGAATATTGAGACAGGTGAAAACAAGTTTGTGTGGTGAATATTGAGACAGGTGAAAACTAGTTGATGTGGTGAATATTGAGACAGGTGAAAACAAGTTTGTGTGGTGAATATTGAGACAGGTGAAAACAAGTTTGTGTGGTGAATATTGAGACAGGTGAAAACAAGTTTGTGTGGTGAATATTGAGACAGGTAAAAACTAGTTGATGTGGTGAATATTGAGACAGGTGAAAACAAGTTGATGTGGTGAATATTGAGGCAGGTGAAAACTAGTTTGTGTTGTGAATATTGAGACAGGTGAAAACTAGTTTGTGTGGTGAATATTGAAGCAGGTGCAATCTAGTTTGTGTGGTGAATATTGAAGCAGGTGAAATCTAGTTTGTGTGGTGAATATTGAAGCAGGTGCAATCTAGTTTGTGTGGTGAATATTGAAGCAGGTGAAATCTAGTTTGTGTGGTGAATATTGAAGCAGGTGCAATCTAGTGTGTGTGGTGAATATTGAAGCAGGTGCAATCTAGTTGGTGTGGTGCATATTGAGGCAGGTGAAAACTAGTTTGTGTGGTGAATATTGAGACAGGTGAAAACTAGTTGGTGTGGTGAATATTGAGACAGGTGAAAACAAGTTTGTGTGGTGAATATTGAGACAGGTGAAAACTAGTTGATGTGGTGAATATTGAGACAGGTGAAAACAAGTTTGTGTGGTGAATATTGAGACAGGTGAAAACTAGTTTGTGGTGAATATTGAGGCAGGTGAAAACTAGTTTGTGTGGTGAATATTGAAGCAGGTGAAAACTAGTTTGTGTGGTGAATATTGAGGCAGGTGAAAACTAGTTTGTGTGGTGAATATTGAAGCAGGTGAAATCTAGTTTGTGTGGTGAATATTGAAGCAGGTGAAATCTAGTTGGTGTGGTGAATATTGAGGCAGGTGAAAACTAGTTTGTGTGGTGAATATTGAGACAGGTGAAAACTAGTTGGTGTGGTGAATATTGAGACAGGTGAAAACAAGTTTGTGTGGTGAATATTGAGACAGGTGAAAACTAGTTTGTGTGGTGAATATTGAGGCAGGTGCAATCTAGTTTGTGTGGTGAATATTGAGGCAGGTGAAAACTAGTTGGTGTGGTGAATATTGAGGCAGGTGAAAACTAGTTTGTGTGGTGAATATTGAGGCAGGTGAAAACTAGTTGGTGTGGTGAATATTGAGACAGGTGAAAACAAGTTTGTGTGGTGAATATTGAGACAGGTGAAAACAAGTTTGTGTGGTGAATATTGAGACAGGTGAAAACTAGTTGATGTGGTGAATATTGAGACAGGTGAAAACAAGTTGATGTGGTGAATATTGAGACAGGTGAAAACTAGTTTGTGTGGTGAATATTGAGACAGGTGAAAACTAGTTTGTGTGGTGAATATTGAAGCAGGTGCAATCTAGTTTGTGGTGAATATTGAAGCAGGTGAAATCTAGTTTGTGTGGTGAATATTGAAGCAGGTGCAATCTAGTTTGTGTGGTGAATATCGAAGCAGGTGAAATCTAGTGTGTGTGGTGAATATTGAAGCAGGTGCAATCTAGTTGGTGTGGTGCATATTGAGGCAGGTGAAAACTAGTTTGTGTTGTGAATATTGAGACAGGTGAAAACTAGTTGGTGTGGTGAATATTGAGACAGGTGAAAACAAGTTTGTGTGGTGAATATTGAGACAGGTGAAAACTAGTTGATGTGGTGAATATTGAGACAGGTGAAAACAAGTTTGTGTGGTGAATATTGAGACAGGTGAAAACAAGTTTGTGTGGTGAATATTGAGACAGGTGAAAACAAGTTTGTGTGGTGAATATTGAGACAGGTAAAAACTAGTTGATGTGGTGAATATTGAGACAGGTGAAAACAAGTTGATGTGGTGAATATTGAGGCAGGTGAAAACTAGTTTGTGTGGTGAATATTGAGACAGGTGAAAACTAGTTTGTGTTGTGAATATTGAGACAGGTGAAAACTAGTTTGTGTGGTGAATATTGAAGCAGTTGCAATCTAGTTTGTGTGGTGAATATTGAAGCAGGTGAAATCTAGTTTGTGTGGTGAATATTGAAGCAGGTGCAATCTAGTTTGTGTGGTGAATATCGAAGCAGGTGAAATCTAGTTTGTGTGGTGAATATTGAAGCAGGTGCAATCTAGTGTGTGTGGTGAATATTGAAGCAGGTGCAATCTAGTTGGTGTGGTGCATATTGAGGCAGGTGCAATCTAGTGTGTGTGGTGAATATTGAAGCAGGTGCAATCTAGTTGGTGTGGTGCATATTGAGGCAGGTGAAAACTAGTTTGTGTGGTGAATATTGAGACAGGTGAAAACAAGTTTGTGTGGTGAATATTGAGACAGGTAAAAACTAGTTGATGTGGTGAATATTGAGACAGGTGAAAACAAGTTGATGTGGTGAATATTGAGGCAGGTGAAAACTAGTTTGTGTTGTGAATATTGAGACAGGTGAAAACTAGTTTGTGTGGTGAATATTGAAGCAGGTGCAATCTAGTTTGTGGTGAATATTGAAGCAGGTGAAATCTAGTTTGTGTGGTGAATATTGAAGCAGGTGCAATCTAGTTTGTGTGGTGAATATCGAAGCAGGTGAAATCTAGTTTGTGTGGTGAATATTGAAGCAGGTGCAATCTAGTGTGTGTGGTGAATATTGAAGCAGGTGCAATCTAGTTGGTGTGGTGCATATTGAGGCAGGTGAAAACTAGTTTGTGTTGTGAATATTGAGACAGGTGAAAACTAGTTGGTGTGGTGAATATTGAGACAGGTGAAAACAAGTTTGTGTGGTGAATATTGAGACAGGTGAAAACTAGTTGATGTGGTGAATATTGAGACAGGTGAAAACAAGTTTGTGTGGTGAATATTGAGACAGGTGAAAACAAGTTTGTGTGGTGAATATTGAGACAGGTGAAAACAAGTTTGTGTGGTGAATATTGAGACAGGTAAAAACTAGTTGATGTGGTGAATATTGAGACAGGTGAAAACAAGTTGATGTGGTGAATATTGAGGCAGGTGAAAACTAGTTTGTGTTGTGAATATTGAGACAGGTGAAAACTAGTTTGTGTGGTGAATATTGAGACAGGTGAAAACTAGTTTGTGTGGTGAATATTGAAGCAGGTGCAATCTAGTTTGTGTGGTGAATATTGAAGCAGGTGAAATCTAGTTTGTGTGGTGAATATTGAAGCAGGTGCAATCTAGTTTGTGTGGTGAATATTGAAGCAGGTGAAATCTAGTGTGTGTGGTGAATATTGAAGCAGGTGCAATCTAGTTGGTGTGGTGCATATTGAGGCAGGTGCAATCTAGTGTGTGTGGTGAATATTGAAGCAGGTGCAATCTAGTTGGTGTGGTGCATATTGAGGCAGGTGAAAACTAGTTTGTGTTGAATATTGAGACAGGTGAAAACAAGTTTGTGTGGTGAATATTGAGACAGGTGAAAACAATTGTGTGGTGAATATTGAGACAGGTGAAAACAAGTGTGTTGGTGAATATTGAGACAGGTGAAAACTAGTTTGTGTGGTGAATATTGAGACAGGTGAAAACTAGTTTGTGTGGTGAATATTGAAGCAGGTGCAATCTAGTTTGTGTGGTGAATATTGAAGCAGGTGAAATCTAGTTTGTGTGGTGAATATTGAAGCAGGTGCAATCTAGTTTGTGTGGTGAATATCGAAGCAGGTGAAATCTAGTTTGTGTGGTGAATATTGAAGCAGGTGCAATCTAGTGTGTGTGGTGAATATTGAAGCAGGTGCAATCTAGTTGGTGTGGTGCATATTGAGGCAGGTGCAATCTAGTGTGTGTGGTGAATATTGAAGCAGGTGCAATCTAGTTGGTGTGGTGCATATTGAGGCAGGTGAAAACTAGTTTGTGTTGTGAATATTGAGACAGGTGAAAACTAGTTGGTGTGGTGAATATTGAGACAGGTGAAAACAAGTTTGTGTGGTGAATATTGAGACAGGT
The DNA here is from genome assembly GCA_014843695.1 of Archivesica marissinica. Classification (NCBI taxonomy): domain Eukaryota; kingdom Metazoa; phylum Mollusca; class Bivalvia; order Venerida; family Vesicomyidae; genus Archivesica; species Archivesica marissinica. Next base: position 2,449,597 of record CM026386.1, on the reverse strand, counting down.
GAAAACTAGTTGATGTGGTGAATATTGAGACAGGTGAAAACAAGTTTGTGTGGTGAATATTGAGACAGGTGAAAACAAGTTTGTGTGGTGAATATTGAGACAGGTGAAAACTAGTTGATGTGGTGAATATTGAGACAGGTGAAAACAAGTTGATGTGGTGAATATTGAGGCAGGTGAAAACTAGTTTGTGTGGTGAATATTGAGACAGGTGAAAACTAGTTTGTGTGGTGAATATTGAAGCAGGTGAAATCTAGTTTGTGTGGTGAATATTGAAGCAGGTGCAATCTAGTGTGTGTGGTGAATATTGAAGCAGGTGCAATCTAGTTGGTGTGGTGCATATTGAGGCAGGTGCAATCTAGTGTGTGTGGTGAATATTGAAGCAGGTGCAATCTAGTTGGTGTGGTGCATATTGAGGCAGGTGAAAACTAGTTTGTGTTGTGAATATTGAGACAGGTGAAAACTAGTTGATGTGGTGAATATTGAGACAGGTGAAAACAAGTTTGTGTGGTGAATATTGAGACAGGTGAAAACAAGTTTGTGTGGTGAATATTGAGACAGGTGAAAACAAGTTTGTGTGGTGAATATTGAGACAGGTAAAAACTAGTTGATGTGGTGAATATTGAGACAGGTGAAAACAAGTTGATGTGGTGAATATTGAGGCAGGTGAAAACTAGTTTGTGTGGTGAATATTGAGACAGGTGAAAACTAGTTGGGGTGGTGAATATTGAGGCAGGTGAAAACTAGTTGGTGTGGTGAATATTGAGACAGGTGAAAACAAGTTTGTGTGATGAATATTGAGACAGGTGAAAACAAGTTTGTGTGGTGAATATTGAAGCAGGTGAAATCTAGTTTGTGTTGTGAATATTGAGACAGGTGAAAACAAGTTTGTGTGGTGAATATTGAGACAGGTGAAAACTAGTTGATGTGGTGAATATTGAGACAGGTGAAAACAAGTTTGTGTGGTGAATATTGAGACAGGTGAAAACAAGTTTGTGTGGTGAATATTGAGACAGGTGAAAACAAGTTTGTGTGGTGAATATTGAGACAGGTGAAAACTAGTTGGTGTGGTGAATATTGAGACAGGTGAAAACAAGTTGATGTGGTGAATATTGAGACAGGTGAAAACTAGTTTGTGTGGTGAATATTGAGACAGGTGAAAACTAGTTTGTGTGGTGAATATTGAAGCAGGTGCAATCTAGTTTGTGGTGAATATTGAAGCAGGTGAAATCTAGTTTGTGTGGTGAATATTGAAGCAGGTGCAATCTAGTTTGTGTGGTGAATATTGAAGCAGGTGAAATCTAGTTTGTGTGGTGAATATTGAAGCAGGTGCAATCTAGTTTGTGTGGTGAATATTGAGGCAGGTGAAAACTAGTTTGTGTTGTGAATATTGAGACAGGTGAAAACTAGTTGGTGTGGTGAATATTGAGACAGGTGAAAACTAGTTTGTGTGGTGAATATTGAGACAGGTGAAAACTAGTTGTGTGGTGAATATTGAGACAGGTGAAAACAAGTTTGTGTGGTGAATATTGAGACAGGTGAAAACTAGTTTGTGTGGTGAATATTGAGACAGGTGAAAACAAGTTTGTGTGGTGAATATTGAGACAGGTGAAAACTAGTTTGTGTGGTGAATATTGAGACAGGTGAAAACAAGTTTGTGTGGTGAATATTGAGACAGGTGAAAACTAGTTTGTGTGGTGAATATTGAGACAGGTGAAAACAAGTTTGTGTGGTGAATATTGAGACAGGTGAAAACAAGTTTGTGTGGTGAATATTGAGACAGGTAAAAACTAGTTGATGTGGTGAATATTGAGACAGGTGAAAACAAGTTGATGTGGTGAATATTGAGGCAGGTGAAAACTAGTTTGTGTGGTGAATATTGAGACAGGTGAAAACTAGTTGGTGTGGTGAATATTGAGACAGGTGAAAACTAGTTTGTGTGGTGAATATTGAAGCAGGTGCAATCTAGTTTGTGGTGAATATTGAAGCAGGTGAAATCTAGTTTGTGTGGTGAATATTGAAGCAGGTGAAATCTAGTTTGTGTTGTGAATATTGAGACAGGTGAAAACAAGTTTGTGTGGTGAATATTGAGACAGGTGAAAACCAGTTGATGTGGTGAATATTGAGACAGGTGAAAACAAGTTTGTGTGGTGAATATTGAAGCAGGTGCAATCTAGTTTGTGGTGAATATTGAAGCAGGTGAAATCTAGTTTGTGTGGTGAATATTGAAGCAGGTGAAATCTAGTTTGTGTGGTGAATATTGAGACAGGTGAAAACAAGTTTGTGTGGTGAATATTGAGACAGGTGAAAACTAGTTGATGTGGTGAATATTGAGACAGGTGAAAACAAGTTGTGTGGTGAATATTGAGGCAGGTGAAAATAGTTTGTGTGGTGAATATTGAGACAGGTGAAAACTAGTTTGTGTGGTGAATATTGAGCAGGTGAAAACTAGTTGTGTGGTGAATATTGAGACAGGTGAAAACTAGTTTGTGTGGTGAATATTGAGACAGGTGAAAACTAGTTTGTGTGGTGAATATTGAAGCAGGTGAAATCTAGTTTGTGTGGTGAATATTGAGACAGGTGAAAACTAGTTTGTGTGGTGAATATTGAGACAGGTGAAAACTAGTTGGTGTGGTGAATATTGAGACAGGTGAAAACTAGTTGGTGTGGTGAATATTGAGACAGGTGAAAACAAGTTTGTGTGGTGAATATTGAGACAGGTGAAAACAAGTTTGTGTGGTGAATATTGAGGCAGGTGAAAACTAGTTTGTGTGGTGAATATTGAGACAGGTGAAAACAAGTTTGTGTGGTGAATATTGAGACAGGTGAAAACTAGTTGATGTGGTGAATATTGAGACAGGTGAAAACTAGTTTGTGTGGTGAATATTGAAGCAGGTGCAATCTAGTTTGTGGTGAATATTGAAGCAGGTGAAATCTAGTTTGTGTGGTGAATATTGAAGCAGGTGCAATCTAGTTTGTGTGGTGAATATCGAAGCAGGTGAAATCTAGTTTGTGTGGTGAATATTGAAGCAGGTGCAATCTAGTTGGTGTGGTGCATATTGAGGCAGGTGAAAACTAGTTTGTGTTGTGAATATTGAGACAGGTGAAAACTAGTTGGTGTGGTGAATATTGAGACAGGTGAAAACAAGTTTGTGTGGTGAATATTGAGACAGGTGAAAACTAGTTGATGTGGTGAATATTGAGACAGGTGAAAACAAGTTTGTGTGGTGAATATTGAGACAGGTGAAAACTAGTTTGTGTGGTGAATATTGAGACAGGTGAAAACAAGTTTGTGTGGTGAATATTGAGACAGGTGAAAACTAGTTTGTGTGGTGAATATTGAGACAGGTGAAAACAAGTTTGTGTGGTGAATATTGAGACAGGTAAAAACTAGTTTGTGTGGTGAATATTGAGACAGGTGAAAACAAGTTTGTGTGGTGAATATTGAGACAGGTGAAAACAAGTTTGTGTGGTGAATATTGAGACAGGTAAAAACTAGTTGATGTGGTGAATATTGAGACAGGTGAAAACAAGTTGATGTGGTGAATATTGAGGCAGGTGAAAACTAGTTTGTGTGGTGAATATTGAGACAGGTGAAAACTAGTTGGGGTGGTGAATATTGAGGCAGGTGAAAACTAGTTGGTGTGGTGAATATTGAGACAGGTGAAAACAAGTTTGTGTGATGAATATTGAGACAGGTGAAAACAAGTTTGTGTGGTGAATATTGAAGCAGGTGAAATCTAGTTTGTGTTGTGAATATTGAGACAGGTGAAAACAAGTTTGTGTGGTGAATATTGAGACAGGTGAAAACCAGTTGATGTGGTGAATATTGAGACAGGTGAAAACAAGTTTGTGTGGTGAATATTGAAGCAGGTGCAATCTAGTTTGTGGTGAATATTGAAGCAGGTGAAATCTAGTTTGTGTGGTGAATATTGAAGCAGGTGCAATCTAGTTTGTGTGGTGAATATCGAAGCAGGTGAAATCTAGTTTGTGTGGTGAATATTGAAGCAGGTGCAATCTAGTGTGTGTGGTGAATATTGAAGCAGGTGCAATCTAGTTGGTGTGGTGCATATTGAGGCAGGTGAAAACTAGTTTGTGTTGTGAATATTGAGACAGGTGAAAACTAGTTGGTGTGGTGAATATTGAGACAGGTGAAAACAAGTTTGTGTGGTGAATATTGAGACAGGTGAAAACTAGTTGATGTGGTGAATATTGAGACAGGTGAAAACAAGTTTGTGTGGTGAATATTGAGACAGGTGAAAACAAGTTTGTGTGGTGAATATTGAGACAGGTGAAAACAAGTTTGTGTGGTGAATATTGAGACAGGTAAAAACTAGTTGATGTGGTGAATATTGAGACAGGTGAAAACAAGTTGATGTGGTGAATATTGAGGCAGGTGAAAACTAGTTTGTGTTGTGAATATTGAGACAGGTGAAAACTAGTTTGTGTGGTGAATATTGAAGCAGTTGCAATCTAGTTTGTGTGGTGAATATTGAAGCAGGTGAAATCTAGTTTGTGTGGTGAATATTGAAGCAGGTGCAATCTAGTTTGTGTGGTGAATATCGAAGCAGGTGAAATCTAGTTTGTGTGGTGAATATTGAAGCAGGTGCAATCTAGTGTGTGTGGTGAATATTGAAGCAGGTGCAATCTAGTTGGTGTGGTGCATATTGAGGCAGGTGCAATCTAGTGTGTGTGGTGAATATTGAAGCAGGTGCAATCTAGTTGGTGTGGTGCATATTGAGGCAGGTGAAAACAAGTTTGTGTGGTGAATATTGAGACAGGTGAAAACAAGTTTGTGTGGTGAATATTGAGACAGGTGAAAACTAGTTGATGTGGTGAATATTGAGACAGGTGAAAACAAGTTTGTGTGGTGAATATTGAGACAGGTGAAAACTAGTTTGTGTTGTGAATATTGAGACAGGTGAAAACTAGTTTGTGTGGTGAATATTGAAGCAGGTGCAATCTAGTTTGTGTGGTGAATATTGAAGCAGGTGAAATCTAGTTTGTGTGGTGAATATTGAAGCAGGTGAAATAGTTTGTGTGTGAATATGAGACAGGTGAAAACTAGTTGGTGGTGAATATTGAGCAGGTGAAATCTAGTTTGTGTGGTGAATATTGAAGCAGGTGAAATCTAGTTGTGTGGTGAATATTGAGGCAGGTGAAAACTAGTTTGTGTGGTGAATATTGAGACAGGTGAAAACTAGTTTGTGTGTGAATATTGAGACAGGTGAAAACAAGTTTGTGTGGTGAATATTGAGACAGGTGAAAACTAGTTGTGTGGTGAATATTGAGACAGGTGAAAACAGTTGTGTGGTGAATATTGAGACAGGTGAAAACAAGTTGTGTGGTGAATATTGAGACAGGTGAAAACTAGTTGTGTGGTGAATATTGAGACAGGTGAAAACAAGTTTGTGTGGTGAATATTGAGACAGGTGAAAACTAGTTGATGTGGTGAATATTGAGACAGGTGAAAACAAGTTTGTGTGGTGAATATTGAGACAGGTGAAAACTAGTTTGTGTGGTGAATATTGAGGCAGGTGAAATCTAGTTGTGTGGTGAATATTGAAGCAGGTGAAATCTAGTTTGTGTGGTGAATATTGAAGCAGGTGAAATCTAGTTTGTGTGGTGAATATTGAAGCAGGTGCAATCTAGTTTGTGTGGTGAATATTGAAGCAGGTGAAATCTAGTTTGTGTGGTGAATATTGAAGCAGGTGAAATCTAGTTTGTGTGGTGAATATTGAGCAGGTGAAAACTAGTTGGTGTGGTGAATATTGAGCAGGTGAAAACTAGTTTGTGTGGTGAATATTGAGACAGGTGAAAACTAGTTGGTGTGGTGAATATTGAGCAGGTGAAAACTAGTTGTGGTGAATATTGAGGCAGGTGAAAACTAGTTTGTGTGGTGAATATTGAAGCAGGTGAAAACTAGTTTGTGTGGTGAATATTGAAGCAGGTGAAAACTAGTTTGTGTGGTGAATATTGAAGCAGGTGAAAACTAGTTTGTGTGGTGAATATTGAAGCAGGTGCAATCTAGTTGGTGTGGTGAATATTGAGGCAGGTGAAAACTAGTTTGTGTGGTGAATATTGAGACAGGTGAAAACTAGTTTGTGTGGTGAATATTGAGACAGGTGAAAACAAGTTTGTGTGGTGAATATTGAGACAGGTGAAAACTAGTTGTGTGGTGAATATTGAGACAGGTGAAAACAAGTTTGTGTGGTGAATATTGAGACAGGTGAAAACAAGTTTGTGTGGTGAATATTGAGACAGGTGAAAACAAGTTTGTGTGGTGAATAGTGAGACAGGTAAAAACTAGTTGATGTGGTGAATATTGAGGCAGGTGAAAACAAGTTGATGTG
>CM026386.1:2424989-2442247 GCA_014843695.1 Archivesica marissinica | reverse complement strand
CAGACAAATGGCATATAAGTAACAGTCACATGCCATATAAGTAACAGACAAATGGCATATAAGTACCAGTCACATGGCACATAAGTAACAATCACATGGCATATAAGTAACAGACAAATGGCATATAAGTAACAAACAAATGGCATATAAGTAACAGTCACATGGCATATACGTAACAGACAAATGGCATTTAAGTAACAGACAGATGGCATATAAGTAACAGACAAATGGCATATAAGTAACAGTCATATGGAATATAATTAACAAACAAATGGCATATAAGTAACAGTCACATGGCATATACGTAACAGACAAATGGCATTTAAGTAACAGACAGATGGCATATAAGTAACAGTCAAACGGCATATAAGTAACAGTCACATGGCATCTAGGTAACAGTCACATGGCATATAAGTAACTGACAAATGCATATAACTAACAGGTACATGGCATATAATTAACAGTCACATGGCATATAAGTAAAAGTCACATGGCATATAAGTAATAGACACATGGCATAAAAGTAACAGTCACATGGCATATAAGAAACAGTCACATGGCAAATAAGTAACTGACAAATGCATATAACTAACAGTCACATGGCATATAAGTAACAGTCACATGGCATATAAGTAACAGACAAATGGCATATATGTAACAGTCACATGGCATATAAGTAACAGTCACATGGCATATAATTAACAGCCACATGACATATAAGTAACAGACAAATGGCATATAAGTAACAATCACATGGCACATAAGTAAAAGATAAATGGCATATAAGTAACAGACAAATGGCATATATGTAACAGTCACATGGCATATTAGTAACAGACAAATGGCATATTAGTAACAAATAAATGGCATATAAGTAACAGACACATGGCATATAAGTAACAGACAAATGTCATATAAGTAACAGACAAATGTGATATAAGTAACAGACAAATGGCATATAAGTAACAGACAAATGGCATATAAGTAACAATCACATGGCATATAAGTAACAGATAAATGGCATATACTCAACAGACAAATGGCATATAAGTAACGGTCACATGGCATATAAATAACAGACATATGGCATATAAGTAACAGACAAATGGCATATAAGTAACAGTCACATGGCATATTAGTAATAGACAAATGCCATATAAGTAACAGATAAATGGCATATAAGTAACCGACAAATGGAATATTAGTAACACACAAATGGCATATAAGTAACAGACACATGGCATATAAGTAACTGTCACATGGCATATAAGTAACAGACACATGGCATATAAGTAACAGACAAATGGCATATAAGTAACAGACAAATGGCATATAAGTAACAGATAAATGGCATATGCTCAACAGACAAATGGCATATAAGTGACAGTCACATGGCATATATGTATCAGTCACGTGGCATATAAGTAACAGACATATGGCATATATGTAACAGTCACATGGCATATAAGTAACAGACAAATGGCATAAATGTAACAGTCACATGGCATATAAGTAGCAGAAAAATGGCATATAAGTAACAGTCACATGGCATATAAGTAACAGACAAATGGCATATAAGTAACGGTCACATGGCATATAAATAACAGACATATGGCATATATGTAACAGTCACATGGCATATAAGTAACAGACACATGACATATACTGAGTCAAAAAAGAAACGATACCAAACTAAAAATGATGTAAAACGGATAAAACCATAGAAAGTTTAATCTATTATTACGTATCAGTACCGGGTATCTTATTGCAAAGTCAGCCAACCATAAACTCAGGTAAATAAACACCCGCTAATCCTGGAACGCCGAATTGCCGATTTTCACGTGCTCCTCAACAATGACAACTTCCTACATATGTACAAATCGGAAAACCGGTTTATTGTACTGGTATTGCATTATCATCGAGGAAAAACACCTTACATACCCATTGTTACCTCTAACAAAATGCCTAGGCTAAACCGCAATCAGAGAATGCGTGCCATTGGCATGATTGACGGCGTTTTACGTCAGCGTGACGTCGCAAATCGACTCGGGGTTACGCGGATCACGATAACACGTCTACTTCGACGTTATCGAACACATGGATCGGTGGACGACCGTCCAAGATCTGGTCGACCACGTGTGACGACGCGTGAACAGGACCGTCACATTCGGACGTCACATTTACGTGACCGGTTCCTACCTGCTACGCACACAGCTGCCGTACTCCTGGGATGACCAACAATCGCATCAGTGCACAAACAGTCAGAAACGGATCGGTGAACGTGGCATTAGGCCTATCGCCATACGTTGGACCCATCATGACACGACGTCACCGTAACGTACAGCGGGAATGGACGACGGAACGTGCTCGCTGACTCGGTTACAGTGGAATCGGTGATGTTTACCGATGAACGCGGCTGTTGAGTCGAGCGAGGCAGAGAGCGGGTAATCGCAGACGCGGTGAACGTTACGCCGACGCATGTGTACGTCAGGTCGATCTGTTCGGGGGCGGAAGCATTATGGCGTGGGGCGGTATCACCTTCGGCAGTCGCACTGAACTGTTAGTGGTGGACGGGAACCTAAACGCCCAGCGGTACTGTGATGAGAGCCTTGCGCCAGTTGTTGTGCCGTTCTTTTAACGCCAACAGAAACGTCACACTGTACCAACAGGACAACGCCAGGTGTCATACTGCTTGGATTTCCACCACATTATTGGAGCAAAACAATATTGAAACCCTGCCGTGGCCTGCTTTGTCACCAGACTTGTCACCCATAGAACATGTGTGGGATACGTTAGACCGCCGCGTCAGACGACGTCAGCCGGTAACGTTAGACCAACTGAGGGATGTTTTGTGTCAGGAGTGGACAAATATTGACCAGGAAGAGATTCAGACACTCTTCCGTTCGATGCGATGGCGGTGCATTGCAGTGAGAGACGCAAATGGTGCCCATACTCGGTATTGACGTCTGTGTGAAAACTCCATTAGACCCCTGTCCGACGAATTACGTCATCACGCAGCAGACAGTTTCGGAGGCTCATTATGCTTTATGTGCTCCTCTTTCAAACATGTTGGACTATCAGCTTATGAATTTTCAAAGAATTTTCTTAATAAATGTTGAAATTATAGACACATAAACACCAGGTATCGTTTCTTCTTTGACTCAGTATATAAGTATCAGACAAATGACATATAGCTAACCGTAACATGGCATATCAGTAACAGATACATGGCATATAAGTAACAGACAATTGTCATATAAGTAACAGTCAAATGGCATAAAGTAACAGTCACATGGCATATAAGTAACAGTTACATGGCATATAAGAAACAGACAAATGGCATATTAGTAACAGTCACATGCCATATAAGTAACAGACAAATGGCATATAAGTAACAGTCACCTGTCATATATGTAACAAACACATGTCATATAAGTAACAGACACATGGCATATAGGTAACAATCACATGGCATATAAGTAACAGTCATATGGCAAATAAGTAACTGACAAATGCATATAACAAACAATCACATGGCATATAAGTAAAAGTCACATGCCATATAAGTAACAGACAAATGGCATATAAGTACCAGTCACATAGCATATAAGTAACAGTCACATGGCATATAAGTAACAGTCACATGGCAAATAAGTAACTGACAAATGCATATAACTAACAGTCACATGGCATATAAGTAACAGTCACATGGCATATAAGAAACAGACAAATGGCATATATGTAACAGTCAAACGGCATATAAGTAACAGTCACATGGCATCTAAGTAACAGTCACATGGCATATAAGTAACTGACAAATGCATATAAATAACAGGTACATGGCATATAAGTAACAGTCACATGGCATCTAAGTAACAGTCACATGGCATAAAAGTAAAAGACAAATAGCATATAAGTAACAGACAAATGGCATATAAGTAAGAGTCACATGCCATATAAGTAACAGACAAATGGCATATAAGTACCAGTCACATGGCACATAAGTAACAATCACATGGCATATAAGTAACAGACAAATGGCATATAAGTAACAGACAAATGGCATATAAGTAACAGTCACATGGCATATACGTAACAGACAAATGGCATTTAAGTAACAGACAGATGGCATATAAGTAACAGACAAATGGCATATAAGTAACAGTCATATGGAATATAATTAACAGATAAATGGCATATAAGTAACAGTCACAGGGCATATAAGTAACAGTCACATGGCATATAAGAAATAGACACATGGCATAAAAGTAACAGACAAATAGCATATAAGTAACAGACAAATGGCATATAAGTAACAGTCACATGCCACATAAGTAACAGACAAATGGCATATAAGTACCAGTCACATAGCATATAAGTAACAATCACATGGCATATAAGTAACAGTCACATGGCATATAAGTAACAGTCACATGGCAAATAAGTAACTGACAAATGCATATAACTAACAGTCACATGGCATATAAGTAACAGTCACATGGCATATAACTAACAGTCACATGGCATATAAGTAACAGACACATGGCATATAAGTAACAGACAAATGGCATATAAGTAACAGTCAAATGTCATAAAGTAACAGTCACCTGGCATATAAGTAACAGTTACATGGCATATAAGTAACAGTTACATGGCATATAAGTAACAGACAAATGGCATATAAGTAACAGTCACCTGTCATATATGTAACAGACAAATGTCATATAAGTAACAGACACATGGCATATAAGTAACAGACACATGGCATATAAGTAACAGTCACATGGCATATAAGTAACAGTCACATGGCAAATAAGTAACAGTCACATGGCATATAAGTAACAGACAAATGGCATATATGTAACAGTCAAACGGCATATGATTAACAGTCACATGGCATCTAGGTAACAGTCACATGGCATATAAGTAACTGACAAATGCATATAACTAACAGGTACATGGCATATAAGTAACAGTCACATGGCATATAAGTAAAAGTCACATGGCATATAAGTAATAGACACATGGCATAAAAGTAACAGACAAATGGCATATAAGTAACAGTCACACGCCATATAAGTAACAGACAAATGGCATATAAGTACCAGTCACATGGCATATAAGTAACAATCACATGGCATATAAGTAACAGACAAATGGCATATAAGTAAAGGACAAATGGCATATAAGTAACAGTCACATGGCATATACGTAACAGACAAATGGCATTTAAGTAACAGACAGATGGCATATAAGTAACAGACAAATGGCATATAAGTAACAGTCACATGGAATATAAGTAACAGATAAATGGCATATAATTAACAGACAAATGGCATATAAGTAACAGACACAGGGCATATAAGTAACAGACAAATGACATATATGTTACAGTCACATGGCATATAAGTAAAAGACAAATGGCATATAAGTAACAGACAGATGGCATATATGTAACAGTCACATGGCATATAAGTAACAGACAAATAGCATATAAGTAACAGTCACATGGCATATAAATAACAGACATGTGGCATATATGTAACAGTCACATGGCATCTAGGTAACAGTCACATGGCCTATAAGTAAAAGTCACATGGCATATAAGTAATAGACACATGGCATATAACTAACAGTCACATGGCATATAAGTAACAGTCACATGGCATATAACTAACAGTCACATGGCATATAAGTAACAGACACATGGCATATAAGTAACAGACAAATGGCATATAAGTAACAGTCAAATGGCATAAAGTAACAGTCACATGGCATATAAGTAACAGTTACATGGCATATAAGTAACAGACAATTGGCATATAAGTAACAGTCAAATGGCATAAAGTATCTGTCACATGGCATATAAGTAACAGTTACATGGCATATAAGTAACAGACGCATGGCATATAAGTAACAGTTACCTGTCATATATGTAACAGACAAATGTCATATAAGTAACAGACACATGGCATATAAGTAACAGACGCATGGCATATAAGTAACAGTCACATGGCATATAAGTAACAGTCACATGGCAAATAAGTAACAGTCACATGGCATATAAGTAACAGACAAATGGCATATATGTAACAGTCAAACGGCATATAAGTAACAGTCACATGGCATCTAAGTAACAGTCACATGGCATATAAGTAAAAGTCACATGGCATATAAGTAATAGACACATGGCATAAAAGTAACAGTCACATGGCATATAAGAAACAGTCACATGGCAAATAAGTAACTGACAAATGCATATAACTAACAGTCACATGGCATATAAGTAACAGTCACATGGCATATAAGTAACAGACAAATGGCATATATGTAACAGTCACATGGCATATAAGTAACAGTCACATGGAATATAAGCAACAGATAAATGGCATATAAGTAACATTCAAATGGCATATAAGTAACAGACACAGGGCATATAAGTAACAGTCACATGGCATCTAAGTAATAGTCACATGGCATATAAGTAACTGACAAATGCATATAACTAACAGGTACATGGCACATAAGTAACAGTCACATGGCATTTAAGTAACAGTCACATGGCATATAAGTAACAGACAAATGGCATATAATTAACAGACAAATGGCATATAAGTAACAGTCACATGCCATATAAGTAACAGACAAATGGCTTATAAGTACCAGTCACATGGCATATAACTAACAGTCACATGGCATATAAGTAACAGTCACATGGCATATAAGTAACAGACAAATGGCATATATGTAACAGTCAAACGGCATAAAAGTAACAGTCACATGGCATATAAGTAACTGACAAATGCATATAAATAACAGGTACATGGCATATATGTAACAGTCACATGGCATATAAGTAACAGTCACATGGCATATAAGTAATAGACACATGGCATAAAAGTAACAGAAAAATGGCATATAAGTAACAGACAAATGGCATATAAGTAACAGTCACATGGCATATAAGTAACAGTCACATGGCATATAAGTAACAGTCACATGGCATATAAGTAACAGACACATGTCATATAAGTAAGAGACAAATGGCATATAAGTAACAGACAAATGGCATATACGTAGCAGACAAATGGCATATAAGTAACAGACAAATAGCATATAAATAACAGTCACATGGCATATAAGTACCAGACAAATGGCATATAGGTAACGGTCACATGGCATATAAATAACAGACATATGGCATATATGTAACAGTCACATGGCATATAAGTAACAGACAAATGGCATATAAGTAACAGTCACATGGCATTTAAGTAACAGTCACATGGCATATAAGTAACAGTCACATGGCATATAAGTAACAGACACATGGCATATAGGTAACAGACAAATGGCATATAAATAACAGTCAAATGGCATAAAGTAACAGTCACATGGCATATAAGTAACAGTTACATGGCATATAAGTAACAGACAATTGGCATATAATTAACAGTCAAATGGCATAAAGTAACAGTCACATGGCATATAAGTAACAGTTACATGGCATAAAAGTAACAAACAAATGGCATATTAGTAACAGTAAAATGCCATATAAGTAACAGACAAATGGCATATAAGTAACAGTCACCTGTCATATATGTAACAGACAAATGTCATATAAGTAACAGTCACATGGCATATAAGTAACAGACAAATGGCATATAAGTAACAGTCACATGCCATATAAGTAACAGATAAATGGCATATAAGTAACAGACAAATGGCATATAAGTAACAGTCACATGGCATATAAGTAACAGACACATGACATATAAGTATCAGACAAATGGCATATAAGTAACAGTCACATAGCATATAAGCAACAGACAAATGGCATATAAGTAACAGACAGATGGCATATATGTAACAGTCACATGGCATATAAGTAACAGTCACATGGCATATAAATAACAAACATGTGGCATATATGTAACAGTCACATGGCATATAAGTAACATACAAATGGCATATAAGTAACATTCACATGGCATATAAGTAACAGTCACATGGCATATAAGTAACAGTCACATGGCATATAAGTAAAAGACACATGTCATATAGGTAACAGACAAATGGCATATACGTAGCAGCCAAATAGCATATAAGTAACAGACAAATAGCATATAAATAACAGTCACATGGCATATGAGTAACAGTCACATGGCATATAAGTAACTGACAAATGCATATAACTAACAGGTACATGGCATATAAGTAACAATCACATGGCATATAAGTAACAGTCACATGGCATATATGTAACAGTCAAACGGCATATAAGTAACAGTCATGTGGCTTCTAAGTAACAGTCACATGGCATATAAGTAACTGACAAATGCATACAACTAACAGGTACATGGCATATAAGTAACAGTCACATGGCATATAACTAACAGTCACATGGCATATAAGTAACAGGTACATGGCATATAAGTAACAGTCACATGGTATATATGTAACAGTCACATGGCATATAAGTAATAGACACATGGCATAAAAGTAACAGACAAATGGCATATAAGTAACAGACAAATGGCATATACGTAACAGTCACATGCCATATAAGTAACAGACAAATGGCATATAAGTACCAGTCACATGGCATATAAGTAACAATCACATGGCATATAAGTAACAGACAAATGGCATATAAGTAACAGACAAATGGCATTTAAGTAACAGACAAATGACATATAAGTAACAGACAAATGGCATATAAGTAACAGTCACATGGAATATAAGTAACAGATAAATGGCATATAAGTAACAGACAAATGGCATATAAGTAACAGACACAGGGTATATAAGTAACAGACAAATGACATATATGTAACAGTCACATGGCATATAAGTAACAGACAAATGGCATATTAGTAAAAGACAGATGGCATATATGTAACAGTCACATGGCATATAAGTAACATACAAATGGCATATAAGTAACAGACACATGGCATATAAATAACAGACATGTGGCATATAAGTAACAGTCACATGGCATATAAGTAACTGACAAATGCATATAACGAACAGGTACATGGTATATATGTAACAGTCAAACGGCATATAAGTACCAGTCACGTGGCATCTAAGTAACAGTCACATGGCATATAAGTAACTGACAAATGCATTTAACTTACAGGTACATGGCATATAAGTAACAGTCACATGGCATATAACTAACAGTCACATGGCATATAAGTAACCGGTACATGGCATATAATTAACAGTCACATGGCATATAAGTAACAGTCACATGGCATATAAGTAATAGACACATGGCATAAAAGTAACAGACAAATGGCATATAAGTAACAGACAAATGGCATATAAGTAACAGACAAATGGCATATAAGTAACAGTCACATGCCATATAAGTAACAGATAAATGGCATATAAGTACCAGTCACATGGCATATAACTAACAGTCACATGGCATATAAGTAACAGTCACATGGCATATAAGTAACAGACAAATGCATATAACTAACAGTCACATGGCATATAAGTAACAGTCACATGGCATATAAGTAACCGACAAATGCATATAAATAACAGGTACATGGCATATAAGTAACAGTCACTTGGCATATAAGTAACAGTCACATGGCATATAAGTAATAGACACATGGCATAAAAGTAACAGACAAATGGCATATAAGTAACAGACAAATTGCATATAAGTAGCAGTCACATGCCATATAAGTAACAGACAAATGGCATATAAGTAACAGTCACATGGCATATAAGTAACAATCACATGGCATATAAGTAACAGACAAATGGCATATAAGTAACAGACAAATGGCATTTAAGTAACAGACAAATGGCATATAAGTAACAGACAAATGGCATATAAGTAACAGACAAATGGCATATAAGTAATAGACACAGGGTATATAAGTAACAGACAAATGACATATATGTAACAGTCACATGGCATATAAGTAACAGACAAATGGCATATTAGTAAAAGACAGATGGCATATATGTAACAGTCACATGGCATATAAGTAACAGTCACATGGCATATAAGTAACAGTCACATGGCATAAAAGTAACAGACAAATGGCATATATGTAACAGACAGATGGCATATATGTAACAGTCACATGGCATATAAGTAACAGTCACATGGCATATAAATAACAGACATGTGGCATATATGTAACAGTCACATGGCATATAAGTAACAGACAAATGGCATATAAGTAACATTCACATGGCATATAAGTAACAGTCACATGGCATATAAGTAACAGTCACATGGCATATAAGTAAAAGACACATGTCATATAGGTAACAGACAATTGGCATATACGTAGCAGACAAATAGCATATAAGTAACAGACAAATAGCATATAAATAACAGTCACATGGCATATCAGTAACAGTCACATGGCATATAAGTAACTGACAAATGCATATAACTAACAGGTACATGGCATATAAGTAACAGTCACATGGCATATAAGTAACAGTCACATGGCATATATGTAACAGTCAAACGGCATATAAGTAACAGACAAATGGCATTTAAGTAACAGACAAATGGCATATAAGTAACAGACAAATGGCCTATAAGTAACAGTCACATGGAATATAAGTAACAGATAAATGGCATATAAGTAACAGACAAATGGCATATAAGTAACAGACACAGGGTATATAAGTAACAGACAAATGACATATATGTAACAGTCACATGGCATATAAGTAACAGACAAATGGCATATTAGTAAAAGACAGATGGCATATATGTAACAGTCACATGGCATATAAGTAACAGTCACATGGCATAAAAGTAACAGACAAATGGCATATAAGTAACAGACAGATGGCATATATGTAACAGTCACATGGCATATAAGTAACAGTCACATGGCATATAAATAACAGACATGTGGCATATATGTAACAGTCACATGGCATATAAGTAACAGACAAATGGCATATAAGTAACATTCACATGGCATATAAGTAACAGTCACATGGCATATAAGTAACAGTCACATGGCATATAAGTAAAAGACACATGTCATATAGGTAACAGACAAATGGCATATACGTAGCAGACAAATAGCATATAAGTAACAGACAAATAGCATATAAATAACAGTCACATGGCATATCAGTAACAGTCACATGGCATATAAGTAACTGACAAATGCATATAACTAACAGGTACATGGCATATAAGTAACAGTCACATGGCATATAAGTAACAGTCACATGGCATATATGTAACAGTCAAACGGCATATAAGTAACAGTCACGTGGCTTCTAAGTAACAGTCACATGGCATATAAGTAACTGACAAATGCATATAACTAACAGGTACATGGCATATAAGTAACAGTCACATGGCATATAAGTAACAGTCACATGGCATATATGTAATAGACACATGGCATAAAAGTAACAGACAAATGGCATATAAGTAACAGACAAATTGCATATAAGTAGCAGTCACATGCCATATAAGTAACAGACAAATGGCATATAAGTAACAGTCACATGGCATATAAGTAGCAATCACATGGCATATAAGTAACAGACAAATGGCATATAAGTAACAGTCAAACGGCATATAAGTAACAGTCACGTGGCATCTAAGTAACAGTCACATGGCATATAAGTAACTGACAAATGCATTTAACTAACAGGTACATGGCATATAAGTAACAGTCACATGGCATATAACTAACAGTCACATGGCATATAAGTAACAGTCACATGGCATATAAGTAATAGACACATGGCATAAAAGTAACAGACAAATGGCATATAAGTAACAGACAAATGGCATATAAGTAACAGACAAATGGCATATAAGTAACAGTCACATGCCATATAAGTAACAGATAAATGGCATATAAGTACCAGTCACATGGCATATAACTAACACTCACATGGCATATAAGTAACAGTCACATGGCATATAAGTAACAGACAAATGCATATAACTAACAGTCACATGGCATATAAGTAACAGTCACATGGCATATAAGTAACTGACAAATGCATATAAATAACAGGTACATGGCATATAAGTAACAGTCACATGGCATAAAAGTAACAGACAAATGGCATATAAGTAACAGACAAATTGCATATAAGTAGCAGTCACATGCCATATAAGTAACAGACAAATGGCATATAAGTAACAGTCACATGGCATATAAGTAACAGTCACAAGGCATATAAGTAACTGACAAATGCATATAAATAACAGGTACATGGCATATAAGTAACAGTCACATGGCATATAAGTAACAGTCACATGGCATATAAGTAATAGACACATGGCATAAAAGTAACAGACAAATGGCATATAAGTAACAGACAAATTGCATATAAGTAGCAGTCACATGCCATATAAGTAACAGACAAATGGCATATAAGTAACAGTCACATGGCATATAAGTAACAATCACATGGCATATAAGTAACAGACAAATGGCATATAAGTAACAGACAAATGGCATTTAAGTAACAGACAAATGGCATATAAGTAACAGACAAATGGCCTATAAGTAACAGTCACATGGAATATAAGTAACAGATAAATGGCATATAAGTAACAGACAAATGGCATATAAGTAACAGACACAGGGTATATAAGTAACAGACAAATGACATATATGTAACAGTCACATGGCATATAAGTAACAGACAAATGGCATATTAGTAAATGACAGATGGCATATACGTAACAGTCACATGGCATATAAGTAACATACAAATGGCATATAAGTAACAGTCACATGGCATAGAAATAACAGACATGTGGCATATATGTAACAGTCACATGGCATATAAATAACAGACAAATGGCATATAAGTAACAGTCACATGGCATATAAGTAACAGTCACAGGGCATATAAGTAATCACATGGCATAAAAGTAACAGACAAATGGCATATAAGTAACAGACAAATTGCATATAAGTAGCAGTCACATGCCATATAAGTAACAGACAAATGGCATATAAGTAACAGTCACATGGCATATAAGTAACAATCACATGGCATATAAGTAACAGACAAATGGCATATAAGTAACAAACAAATGGCATTTAAGTAACAGACAAATGGCATATAAGTAACAGACAAATGGCCTATAAGTAACAGTCACATGGAATATAAGTAACAGATAAATGGCATATAAGTAACAGACAAATGGCATATAAGTAACAGACACAGGGTATATAAGTAACAGACAAATGACATATATGTAACAGTCACATGGCATATAAGTAACAGACAAATGGCATATTAGTAAAAGACAGATGGCATATATGTAACAGTCACATGGCATATAAGTAACATACAAATGGCATATAAGTAACAGTCACATGGCATAGAAATAACAGACATGTGGCATATATGTAACAGTCACATGGCATATAAATAACAGACAAATGGCATATAAGTAACAGTCACATGGCATATAAGTAACAGTCACATGGCATATAAGTAACAGTCACATGGCATATAAGTAACAAACACATGTCATATAAGTAAGAGACAAATGGCATATAAGTAACAGACAAATGGCATATACGTAGCAGACAAATGGCATATATGTAACAGACAAATAGCATATAAGTAACAGTCACATGGCATATAAGTAACAGTCACATGGCATATAAGTAACTGACAAATGCATATAACTAACAGGTACATGGCATATAAGTAACAGTCACATGGCATATAAGTAACAGACAAATAGCATATAAGTAACAGTCACATGGCATATAAATAACAGACATGTGGCATATATGTAACAGTCACATGGCATATAAGTAATAGACAAATGGCATATAAGTAACACAGTCACATGGCATATAAACAACAGACATGTGGCATATATGAAACAGACACATGGCATATAAGTAATAGACAAATGGCATATAAGTAACACAGTCACATGGCATATAAGTAACAGTCACATGGCATATAACTAACAGTCACATGGCATATAAGTAACAGACACATGGCATATAAGTAACAGACAAATGGCATATAAGTTACAGTCAAATGGCATAAAGTAACAGTCACATGGCATATAAGTAACATTTACATGGCATATAAGTAACAGACAATTGGCATATAAGTAACAGTCAAATGGCATAAAGTAACAGTCACATGGCATATAAGTAACAGTTACATGGCATATAAGTAACAGACAAATGGCATATAAATAACAGTCACCTGTCATATATGTAACAGACAAATGTCATATAAGTAACAGACACATGGCATATAAGTAACAGTCACATGGCATATAAGTAACAGTCACATGGCAAATAAGTAACTGACAAATGCATATAACTAACAGTCACATGGCATATAAGTAACAGACAAATGGCATATATGTAACAGTCAAACGGCATATAAGTAACAGACACAGGGCATATAAGTAACAGTCACATGGCATCTAAGTAATAGTCACATGGCATATAAGTAACTGACAAATGCATATAACTAACAGGTACATGGCACATAAGTAACAGTCACATGGAATATAAGTAACAGTCACATGGCATATAAGTAACAGACAAATGGCATATAATTAACAGACAAATGGCATATAAGTAACAGTCACATGCCATATAAGTAACAGACACATGGCATATAAGTAACAGTCACATGGCATATAAGTAACAGTCACATGGCAAATAAGTAACTGACAAATGCATATAACTAACAGTCACATGGCATATAAGTAACAGACAAATGGCATATATGTAACAGTCAAACGGCATATAAGTAACAGACACAGGGCATATAAGTAACAGTCACATGGCATCTAAGTAATAGTCACATGGCATATAAGTAACTGACAAATGCATATAACTAACAGGTACATGGCACATAAGTAACAGTCACATGGAATATAAGTAACAGTCACATGGAATATAAGTAACAGTCACGTGGCATATAAGTAGCAGACAAATGGCATATAATTAACAGACAAATGGCATATAAGTAACAGTCACATGCCATATAAGTAACAGACAAATGGCTTATAAGTACCAGTCACATGGCATATAACTAACAGTCACATGGCATATAAGTAACAGTCACATGGCATATAAGTAACAGTCACATGGCATATAACTAACAGTCACATGGCATATAAGTAACAGACACATGGCATATAAGTAACAGACAAATGGCATATAAGTTACAGTCAAATGGCATAAAGTAACAGTCACATGGCATATAAGTAACATTTACATGGCATATAAGTAACAGACAATTGGCATATAAGTAACAGTCAAATGGCATAAAGTAACAGTCACATGGCATATAAGTAACAGTTACATGGCATATAAGTAACAGACAAATGGCATATAAATAACAGTCACCTGTCATATATGTAACAGACAAATGTCATATAAGTAACAGACAATGCATATAAGTAACAGTCACATGGCATATAAGTAACAGTCACATGGCAAATAAGTAACTGACAATGCATATAACTAACAGTACATGCATATAAGTAACAGACAAATGGCATATATTAACAGTCAAACGGCATATAAGTAACAGACACATGGCATATAAGTAACAGTCACATGGCATATAAGTAACAGTCACATGGCATATAAGTAACTGACAAATGCATATAACTAACAGGCACATGGCATATAAGTAACAGTCACATGGAATATAAGTAACAGTCACATGGCATATAAGTAACAGACAAATGGCATATAATTAACAGACAAATGGCATATAAGTAACAGTCACATGCCATATAAGTAACAGACAAATGGCATATAAGTAACAGTCACATGGCATATAACTAACAGTCACATGGCATATAAGTAACAGTCACATGGCATATAAGTAACAGACAAATGGCATATAAGTAACAGTCAAACGGCATATAAGTAACAGACACATGGCATATAAGTAACAAGTCCATGGCATCAAGTAACGTCACATGGCATATAAAATGACAAATGCATATAACTAACAGTACATGGCATATAAGTAACAGTCAAATGGCATATAAGTAACAGTCACTGAAAGTAACAGCACATGGCATAAAACAGACAAATGGCATATAAGTAAGACACATGGCATATAAGTAACAGTCACATGGCATATAAGTAACAGACAAATGGCATATAAGTAACAGACAAATGGCATATAAGTAACAGTCACATGCCATATAAGTAACAGACAAATGGCATATAAGTAACAGTCACATGGCATATAACTAACAGTCACATGGCATATAAGTAACAGACAAATGGCATATAAGTAACAGACAAATGGCATATAAGTAACAGACAAATGGCATATAAGTAACAGTCACATGGCATATAAGTAACATTTACATGGCATATAAGTAACAGACAATTGGCATATAAGTAACAGTCAAATGGCATAAAGTAACAGTCACATGGCATATAAGTAACAGTTACATGGCATATAAGTAACAGATAAATGGCATATAAATAACAGTCACCTGTCATATATGTAACAGACAAATGTCATATAAGTAACAGACACATGGCATATAAGTAACAGTCACATGGCATATAAGTAACAGTCACATGGCAAATAAGTAACTGACAAATGCATATAACTAACAGTCACATGGAATATAAGTAACAGTCACATGGATATAAGTAACATCACGTGGCATATAAGTACAACAATGCATAAATTAAAAGACAAATGGCATATAAGTAACAGTCACAATGGCATAAAGTAACAGACACTGGCTTATAAGTACCTGTCACATGGCATATAACTAACAGTCACATGGCATATAAGTAACAGTCACATGGCATATAAGTAACAGTCACATGGCATATAACTAACGTCACATGGCATATAAGTAACAGACACATGGCATATAAGTAACAGACAAATGGCATATAAGTTACAGTCAAATGGCATAAAGTAACAGTCACATGGCATATAAGTAACATTTACATGGCATATAAGTAACAGACAATTGGCATATAAGTAACAGTCAAATGGCATAAAGTAACAGTCACATGGCATATAAGTAACAGTTACATGGCATATAAGTAACAGACAAATGGCATATAAATAACAGTCACCTGTCATATATGTAACAGACAAATGTCATATAAGTAACAGACACATGGCATATAAGTAACAGTCACATGGCATATAAGTAACAGTCACATGGCAAATAAGTAACTGACAAATGCATATAACTAACAGTCACATGGCATATAAGTAACAGACAAATGGCA